>WAAD01008859.1:0-37659 GCA_013389945.1 Fregata magnificens
CCTCATCTCTTTGTATCTGAGGCTCTGCTCTGTGCTGCTGCTGCCTTTTAGCTGTTATGAAACATTATTATCCAACTGGTTTCCTCTGAACTGTTTTGTGTCCATGCTTTATAAATAGCATCGCTTCAGGTAGTGTAATAGAACTCATAGCAGAAAGGACACGTGAAGAAGACATGCCCACAAGACAATGCGAACAACAATTTGCAGTTCCTCTTTGCCTTGGCTGGATGAGTTGGTTTTAGGTAATTTGTTATTCAAACAGGAATAANATGGTGAAATAGTTTAATTGCTGCTTAATCAGCAGAGCAAAGGCAGGGAAGGAAGCTCATGTGCTGACCCCTAGGTTCTGAAAGAGTCTTTAGTCAAAACAGGAACTCGAAGTGCATGCAGTATGATCAGCTATGCATAGTATATTTGAGAGCGGAGGGGGGTGCCTTTGACTACATTTCCTTGAGTCATTATTTTTGCAAGAACATCTTGGGAACAGTTTCAGCGCTCAAAAGTGTTAGCAGGACCTAATGCATTTTAATTTTTTCCCCATGAAATTGTAGTATTTGTTTAAGCGACAAATAATGATAATTGCAGCTGGGTGGCTTTCTTGCATTTACTAGAACAAAATTGTTTGAAATTCTGTTCAGAATTGGTTCCCAAGTACATATGCCTGCATATAGATTTGAGTTACTGTAAGAAAATCAGTGAGTTGCCACTGAGTTAGTAGTATTGGCTCTATCTGATAACCGAGTCCTTGGGCTCCTTTGAAAATGATAGCTATAATTAATGATGGCTGAACACAAGTCCTATGACTCTTCTGTAGCTCTAGAAACGGGTTATGCAAACTCGTCGCTGATGGCAGTGGTCTTCAGGAGAGCCAAGATTTCACACAATGCCTTCATATAAAGAGAGCAAATACACCCTTCTGTCCCCCACCATCTGTTGTTAGGGGTACTCCCTTATTTTCTGCTGTTTTGGGGAAGAATTTGGCTCAATGTTCTCGAATTAAGTGTAGGGACATAATTAAGTTTTTTAACAACTGTAAAAACTTGACTTGCATGCAGGAGGTAGATTGTGACAGCCTGCTATGTCATACTAAAATGACCCATAAGTAGAGTGATGTTTTCATCAACAGAAGTGTGTTGCTGTTTAAAGTTCATTCTCTCTATAGGGTGCCATAAAGTAATTAAAAGACCATAACATAATGATTCAGTATTGCATATTAATTCTTTAGAGGGATGAATTCATCTTTTCTGACTGCCATAGTGTATGACTGACCATGGAAATACTATAGAACTATAAAACGATCCGTAAAACAAAGTATAGTTTTTCTAGACTAGCATATTTATTTTATAAAACTCCTAAAAGGCTCATACTTCTAGTGATTTTTTTGCTTGTAGCAAACTGGGAGTGAAAGTATTTGTCTTAAAATTAAAAATCGACATGGAATGCTGTGTACTTTGCCTTAAAGAAACTGCATGTAAGATTTGTCCTCTGTGAGGGCTGAAGACTATTAGAAAGTCTGTGCCAGCACAAGAAGGATCTCTTTCGTTACAGATGATGGTGAGTTTTTGCAGCTAGTCTAAACTAATACAGCAATAGCTGCATATTGTTAATTTAAAGGATGAGAATTCTGAGCAGATTTTTCCCGGCGGTGGATGGAGAGCTGGGTTTGTCTAGTTGAGACAGTGTTACAAATCACCCCCTTGATTGGGGTTTTCTTGGATTTTTTTTTTTATGACCAATGTTGTCAGCATGAGTTTGTAATAGAGAATTGTGTTGACTGGAAGGGGAGGGGAGCTCCCCATGGGCAGTTCTGATGGAGGAAGAGAAGAAATATTATTCAGTGAGTTTGATCAGAAAAGTTTCTCTGTGCAAGCCCCTCTGAGCTGACATGTTCCCCAGCTCATAGCAGGAGCTCTGAAAGCCACGAGGACATTATTTTACTGTGGTTTTTATTGTGCCCGTATAGGACGTCTTTCTGATTGTGCTATGAAGTGTATCACACTCGAAAGGTTCTTTCCAGCACACCAGACTTCTGTGTTACTGCTGTGTTTTGGTTTGTACTCAGCATTTTAATTTGGGCGTTAACCCTTCCTTTACTAATATTTTCAGCAGAAGTGGTGGAAGTAAGTTGTTAGCAAGGCCGTTGCCTGTCATATCCCAAAATAAGGCCCTTTTCTTGAAGAATGAGATCTTGAAGTCCATTTTTCTATGGCAAAGGCTTTAGGAATGTCCAACAAAAATTTAGAAGTCCAATTAAGGAAACATTGAATTTAAGCCCAGCCTTGACTACCTCGCTCAGGTCGATACTACTGTGGTCTTGTAGGGGGTTAATTGCCTTTAGCACAGAGAAGGGTATGAGTGGGTCCATACATGCAAATTAGAACTAATGACCCTTCTGTGTGACACTGCAGTCAACCTTTGGTTCCAAGTGAGGCAGCATAATCGCTATTTGTTAATAGATAAGTGTCTAGAGTAGTGTGCAAAACAATGTTTCAAAACAGCCAAGGTATATATGATCGTTATTTCTCACATGAATATTGAAAAATTAAAGAAAATAGGGAAGCTTAAATACATGCTTCTGACCCTGCTGTAGGTCAGGGAAGAGGTGTAATATTTAGCAGCTTCCTGGCATTCTCAGTATACTTAATTATTCTTTAGGACTATGCTGTTCTAGATACAGCACATCTGCGTTCAAAAGTGAGTGTTTCCTATACCTTAAGATGTATGAAGGAGATAATCTTGGACGAGTTTTGACATGTGTTTCGATGGAAACAGGATCAAGCACAAATGCTAGGTTGGTAGGAATGACGCTTAAAAGTGATCAGCAATACTGAACAGCGATCAGTAAATAGAGCTGTTCAAGCTGTTTAGTTAAGAGACTCCTTTATGTAACGTATTGTCATTTCTGTGGATTTGGGTTTTTTATTAGAAAGAATATGGCTATATCTGTATGAATAAACCATCCTCATCCTGGTGCTGTCAATGACAAAACTCTGATGGATTTCAGCAACATTATGAATCTGTCTGGTGGAGATTCAGTTTATGTGTATAGATACAGTACTGGTCAAAGCAAAATATTTCACAGTGCTTGTACGAACACTTTCATTGCACTAAGGTATCTCAACGCATTATGGAAAAGAGCTCACCTCCACTGAGATATTTTGCAATGGTTTTATTTTCAGAAAAGCTAAAACCATAACCAAGAAATAATGACCCAATTTTTGGTTTAAAAAAACCAAATCACCCCTGCTCCCCTCCCCCAACAAAACACCTGTGCAGCAAATAGATAATACTGTAATTAAAGTAACTGAGGTTGCAGCTTGGACAAGGAGGATGCCCCATATGTGAGGCCTGTGGAAAATGGAACTTAAAAGCCTGAGGTGTCAATGCATTGTTTAGAGACAGGATTGAGGGACTTGAAAGTAGGCAGGTCCAGCTTTTTGGGAAGCTTCTCCTCGAGGGTTAAGTATTCTTGTTTTTTTCACCTCTGCTCCTCCAAGTCCACCTGTGCCTTCTATCGGAATCACCTATGCCTGCTGTCTTCTTAAAACACTCTGCACTGGGAGTCACTGACTTTGTTACTGCAGATCTTCCGGATTTGCTGGGAGTTCACTGAGTAACATTTATTACAAGCTTTATATTATCTGTTCCTTTTATAAAGTATGACCCCTTCAGGTAAATAGGATCCTTTATCCTAGATAGTACTATCACTTTTTAGTCAACACCTGTATGATTAATACCTTTCAGAAAATGATAGATTGGATTTCGGACGTATAATTTCATGAGCTCAATTTACCTCATCTGAAAGGGAATTTTGTTGGTGCATCAGTTTAGAACTTTTCCTTTAAAACATACGATGACACTTCTCCATGTTCCACCATTTACAAAGTGCTGTGCCAAAAATAAGTAAATGCACTCTTTCTTTTTTCTCCTTTACAATGTAAGTGATAAACACCTTCTATTCCTTTCTGGACCTCCTAAAATGTATTCAATCCATTTTCTTTGCTCTTCTACTTCTATGCTCACTTCTTCATTTATCTATTAGTTCCCTTCCTCTTAACTAACGCACACACGTGCACACACACAAAAAATACCTGCCTAGTAAACACATGTTGAGACACAACAAGTAGAAATAAAGGAAATGGTGGGGGCAGGACTAAAGTGGCTAGCCGAGACAGAGCAGAAAATGGGGGATGTGACCCTTGGCGTTTTAGTTTTGAATAGTTTGGTGGTTCCGCAATGTTTGTAAGAATACGTTCGCAATAAGAAGTGCGAGAGCCTTGTTCTGTAGCCTTCATAGCGATATTAGTTCCTTCAACCAAATGTGAGAAGCCTGCTACCTTTCTTTTTCCCTGGTGTTTTTCATTCATGTTTTTCCTACACCTTAGAATCAGCTGAAGCTTGACAAATGCAGGTGTTCTTCTGACTTCTCTTCAAGCTACACTTCAGATTTTTCTCTCGCCTCCCTTTGCAATAAGAAATATCTGTTCAAATGTGTTTATAGTTTCTTTATGATAGGCGTTTCAGGTATGTACTGCCGAATAAATAAGACTGCCTTCCTAGCTTAAGGAGCCTGGGATGTTTTTTCATTTGTTTTTCAAAATCTGTTGCAGTAGAGAATGTAGTTGGTTGTCATAGTGAGGAAGATGGTCTGGCATTGAGACGAGAACATAATTAAAATAATTTTTACTTTTCTCAGGACTTGGAACAAACTGTTACTTAAACCTTTTCTTAGAGGTATTACACCTAACAAGCTCTCTTGAGAGACATGGCAGCAAAGCAGCTAAGCTATCAATGAAAGTACCGAATGGCTGCATTCCCTGGAGTTTGCTTAAATTTGAAAGTAGATGGGAACTGTGAAGAAATATAATGCAATCTAATAAAGAAGCTGCAGCATAACTTCAGTGGCCTCAGACATAGTAATGTACCAGTATAAAAATCTCATATTAACCTGGAATTTAGGTAACATCATAAAACACCCTAAAGTTGCTTAGCTTACACTTGTCCTTGATGCATCATTTTCAATGTTTTGTGATGTTGAGATCAGTTTATGCTGTGAACCCTATGGAATGGAAACCAGGTCTCTCTACTTGCTGTGGAAAAGGCCCTGTGAACCTTTTCCGGGCTGTCTGTGTTAGATTATGACACGCTAAATGCAAAATGACTACTGAGCTGAAACACCAGTCAAACGGTGGTATGTTCTTGGTCTTATTTTTATGGCAGGTTAAGGTTCACTAAGCCACTGAAGCCACTTGTGGTCTGAGGCTTGCTTTCTCTGCCCACATGAATGTATGTGTGTACATGATGGAGTTGTAACACTGGTCTTGTAGGATTTGAAGCAAGAGGAGGGGGAAACAGTAATTCTTGGGTGTTTCAAATGTTTCCTATTCCTTTTTTTAATCTGGAACGCTTGCTAATCTGTGCAATATTTGTTCTATTGTAATCCTTTCTCAGAATTTGTGAATGCCTTCCAGTACAGGATGGGTAGTAATGGTTTTGCAGAGTCACAGCCCTTTTCTTTCTTTCTTCTGAAACTTAGATTGAGATGTAGCAATTCCTTTGTTGTTTTGAGGAGGAGCTTGATACAGGGTTCATGGTGAAAAGCATGCTTGAATTTGAGGAAACAGATGTTTTCCAAAAAGTAGTGTTACCTGATTACTTTTGCTGGCTTTCAGTGGATTCTGGAAGATGATACCCTAATCAGATCCTCTTAACTAAGAAAGAATGCAGCTCTTCATCAAATTATCCAGAGACCACAATCTGTATTATTATATTACATTCTCAAAAAGGAGCACAGTGATGTGGCGATTCGTAGATTTGGACAACAGCTTTGAAGCAGCAGGGGACAAATCTGTTGACTACTGCTGTATGCAGCTGTACATCTCTCTCTCTCTTACTTAGCGATACACACTGCTTCAAGTGCTCTGACAGGGTGGCAGAGCATCAGGGAGAGCTTACTCAGCGAGGCTTCGATAAACCTAGCCTCACTGTATTTTTGCTTCAAGTTAGTGGGGGACAGAGCAAATCTGGTGTGGAAGTCAGGATGTCATGAGTTTGTGGTTCTCTGCTTGAGTAGTATGCTAAGGCAGTTGCGTGGGAATTGCATGAGCTAATATGACACTCTGGCTCCTAGGTAGGGCTGGCTTACAGCTGCCTGGCTCAGACCACAGCCTCAAGAGGAGGGTTCTTGCAGCTGCCTGGGTTGTCTTGCCAGTGGTGAGCTAGTGCAGCGGTTACCATTTGACTTTCAGTAAGAGCAAAGCTTCCAAGGACCAGAGTTGCAACGTTATCTAGGTGCCTAGTAGAATTTTTCAAAACTGCTAATGTGCTTAAATACCAAACTTCCCTTGAACAACCTGATCCTTGTTAACCTTTGGAGCTAGGCAGCAGACCACTCTAGATGTTTTTGGGGAAATCCCATTGAATATCTGTCTCCATCACTATGCATTCGCACACATTTGACAATCTGAGATCAGGTTATCTGTGTCTTACCTATTGGACAATTGTGAGAATTTTAACTTGCAATAATAAATCTGCATTACATAATGTCCCCAAAGTCATGAAGCTTAAAGTTCTGATTGAACTGTAGAATTCCTTCAGGAAACTGATTTTTTTTTTGAATTTTAAAAATTTTTTTAGCATTTATTACAATTTTTTTTTTTAAGTTTTAAGGCACACTTTCTTTTATCTTCTAGACTTCTTGATGTCTTCACTGGAGCAGAGATGGTCTATTGTGAAAGGGGTTGCAGAACATCCCACATTGACATTCTGATCGCGTTGTTTCGGTTCATACACAGGTGTGCACATACATGCAGCAGGGATCCTATTACAAACGGTTCTGGCTTGTCAGAAAAGGTGTATCGACAACTTTGCTTGAATGTCTTTGTGATTCAGGGACCTGTGCTGGTTAGGTATCTTCTGTGTTAGTCTGTACACGTGTATATGCAAGAATGGAATGCTGCCAGAGTGCTTTGCTGTGTTAAATATTAAATTATCAGATATGAGTTTTTATAATAGTGTGTTATTGGGGTTGGCTCAAGAAATTAAAGGCGAAATGTTACAAAGCTGTCCTCACAGGCTCTATTGCCTCCTTGAAAGTAGACTGTTGTAATTACCTAATGTACATGCATGTGTGTGTGCCTGTGCCCAATTATTGCCTGATAACAATGTTTGTTTAAAAAAAATCCCAACAGAACAAAACAAAATCAATCTTAATGAAACAGTTTTAACATCTGAGTGAAATACAGAGAATGATGAGTATCAATGTAAAAGATGGTGTTGCATGCGGGTGCCAGTCAGTTTACATTGTCTGGCTTTCGTAACTATTCAAAACTTAAGTCATGCTGAAGGCATTAAGGTAAGTAATTTTGAGCCAGACACATGAAAGAAATAGGGAGCGAGTGCAACAAGGAGCTCAGTTAAGTATAAAAACATTACCTCTTCTGGCAATTGAGGCATGTGTATTTAGTAGGAGATCAGGAGTGGATGGTGAGCAGGCATGCCTGTGTTCAATTTCAGCCTTCTTTCTAGCCAGAACAGTAATAATTTGCAAGTTTCAGGGATAACTTTTCTTAAGGCTGTTGGTTGTTCTTCTGTAGTGTCTCCTGGTCAAAAAGAAGTAAGCTGGAGTCAGTAGTATCATTAGGCTTTAAATAGGGACAGACTGCTGAAAGAGTGCTCTGTTACTCAGCAAGCCATGTAGGGATCATTAGCTACTAGCTCCTAAGCAGCAGCCTAAATCTGCAGCTTCTGTATTGCACCACCCAAAATGCAGACTCAGCCCTCATGTGAAAGACAGAAAATGTGGGTCAGATTTCATATGATGCCTTTTCATTCTTTTTTTCTAATAGAAAATGAGTGAAATGAATGGTGCCTGAATGAAGAAGAAACTAACACCTCCTAGAAATATGGAATGCTTTACTAAGGAGCTTATGTATGTATACACATATGTACATGTACCGATAGGCAAAAAACCTCTTTTGTTTCTATGAAGGTCAGTCTGGAATGATTAATTTAAAAAAGAAATTATCTGATTCCTGTATTTCCTACTGAAAAGGTGAAGCTTTATAGTCCATTAGTTTTGTATGTAACGCTCCTATGACAATATAATTTTTGTGACTGTGTTAAAATGTCGTTAATGTGTTTAGTAACTACTCTTCTCTGATCCATTAAAATAGATGAAATTAGGTATGAATGGAACTTATATTCTGAATTCTAAAAGACTGACTTTATTTGCAATAACTGGTATCATTTCTGGTCAGCCATGGCAATTAAACTGTAGGATCTTTCCTCCTCCTCCGCCCTCAGACTTGCACGTGGGTAGGAGACAAACTGAGACCAACTCTTGCCCCTGTTTCAGAGAGGACGGTAAAGCAAAAATAAATAGATGGCATAGCTGCATGTGCACTGGGGTTGTGATAGTGGCTCTAGAATTTGGATACTGCTATCTAAAGCAGTCTTAAAATTTTCAATTGATAACCTTTCCTGGCTATGTGTGAGTTTCTGAATTTCTGTTTTGTAGGAAAACAAACAACCCCCGTATGCTTAGTTGCCTCTTTCTTCCTGTTGTTGGTTCTACACCGTGGCACAATAGAAAATAGTTAATTTTACCCTTCACTCAACTTCACTTTTGCAGGGAGCTCCATGTGAGGACACAAGCAGAAGTTTCTGATGCCTATCTCCTTTTCTGTTGCATTTCATTAATCTTGGGGGGATTAAATTGATGTTACGGTTTGTGGTAATCTGCATTAGAATCAGGTTCATTTACGATTGATTTCTGAGTTTGGTTTGATTTTTATTTGTTTTACGGTTTGAGTGAAGCTTGAAAAAAGGCATCACAACAGAAGGTGCATGGAAGATTTTAGCAGAAAAAGTGAAATTTTGTGTTGAACCTCTTGTTGCTTTGAAGCTCAATGAAAGTGAGCAGAGGCAAACTGTTACTTAATAGTATCTCTTGCATCTTAAACATTTCAAATTAAAATGCAGTTTTCCATCTTGCCCAAAAATCCAGGTAGCAAAAAACTACTTGTGGTGGTGTTATGGCTGTGAATGTTAACTAACTTACAATTCTTCTAGTTTAATGGAGTTGCACAATTTATGTGAATAAAGCTATTGTTTTATTTGGTATTGCTTTCCATGACCTCTCAATCCAATGACAAAACTCTTGCTGATTTCTGCGGGAGGTGCAGTTGGTCTGTAGTAAACCTGGTGAGCCTATAGGTACTGTGTTGTAGAAAGATGGCCTGACTTTCAGTGCACTGCCTGATTGCACAAAATAGGGTTTTCTGTAGGCACTGTAGACATGCACACTTTATTCCGCCGACTGCCTGTTTCTGTTTTTACTGGAGGTGTTATTCTGGATGCTTTGCTCTAAAAGGTTTCTCTTTTTCTCACAATCAGCACATTCATTTGTTTCCACTACTCCCTCATATCCCTTGTGTTTCTAATTAACACTTCAAAATCACTGCCTGTCCTCTGTTCTGAATAATCTGTGCTTGTTTGTATTCCGGTAGCACACCTCTACTGTGAATGCAACACCAATTAATATTATTTTCAGTAGTTAAAAATAAGTAGTCTCCATGTATGGGTTTTTTCTCAAACTGTAATATATTCACTAGTTTTCATCTGACAAGCCTTGAGTCCTAAGAGCTGGATTAAGCAAAAGTTTTAAACTCTATTTGGGCTGAGTAAGCAGATATCTTTGTCTAATCAGTTGAACATGCTGCGCTTCTTTATAGCTCTCTACAGGAGTAAAGAATGAAAAAAGGCAAGCAGTAAGTAAATATCTCAAAAGATACCTATTGTTTGTTAAAATGTGCTTCACCTAGAAAAATATTCTTAATCTGCAGATTTCCTGTTTCCTCTTAGGTTACCAAATCATATGTGAATATGAATTTCAAAGGCAAAGCTTAATCACTGAAAATGTTTTGCTGCCTTTTGCTTGCAGTTTTACTGTATGTTTTTTTCCCTCTTAAACTTGGTCATCTAAAGTAATTGCAGTAATGAAGTAAGGGATAAGGTAAAGGCAAATTATAGCTAAATGCTTTGAAAAATAAAAGCTTTATGACTTAAATTTGCTTTCAAAATTTTCAGAGCCATCTAATTTCTTCAAGAAAATGTCCTTAGCGTACACTCGTCCTTATTTTAAAAAAAGAACTATTTGGTTTTTTTGAGTAGGAGTAAGATATAACTTAACCAAGAATGCATTGAAATAATCAAGATGAGAAGCAGAGATATTCTATATAAACATGTTTATACCTACAAAATAATGAAAAAGAGGAGACTTTTTTTGGTAGAAGACATCACGCTAACAACAGCAAAATAAAGGACATTTTTTCAGGTGAATTCTTTTGTCTGCTTGTCAAAGACTTCCTTTGAATGTTAACTTAGGTGTTTCTGATCCAGGGAAGACTTTCGGTAATATAATTTAAGTATTATCTTAGTTTCTTGCTCTGATGCTTGGTTAGAACATCTACCATGAGCAAGACTAGAACATATGGAGATATGTGGCAGCCTATCTGAGGACGCCTTGTTAGTCTATGGCTCAGTAAACATCCAAAATGAGAGAGATGGCAGGGTGGTCCTCTTCGTGAGAGCTGTGAAACAGTCAATTGTCCAAAGCTACTGTACTTGGAAGTTAATGAATAGAGCCATGTAAGTAACTCTGACTATATGAGGTCAGTGTTACCTTGGTCCCTGTTGCCAGGCACTGATAGATCTGTAAACATAATACCTTTTGTTTCTCAACTGTGCAATTGCGTGACATTGAATGTGTCATTACATGACAGAACATGCAGCTGATTTTGTAACTTAAAATAAAACCGAATTCTTGCACTTGGAATTTTACAAATGTATCAGTGGTGTTTCCTTTTTTTAGAAAAAATAACTTATCTAAATGTATACTAGAGCTGACCCCTGAAGTACTTCACAACCCCCCCTTCATGAAGACTCTTGATGAGACTCTTGAAATTGCATCTTCTTTGATATCTACGTTAAGAAGTTCAATGCATGAAATCTAATGTTATAACTTGACAAGCTTAAACACAGAATTTGATTTCTGAGCTGCAATAATACTGTGAGGAGGGGTCTTACAGTATATCTTTAGTAGCCAGCAGTATTCAACACTTACTGCTTTTGCTGTACATTATTTATTTGTGGATAAATTAGCTGGCTTTACAGAACTTGCTTGATAGTTGTAAGCGTCTCACTGTGTTTCCTTTTGCATAGAAGGAAAATTTGGGTCTAATATTGGGCCGCAGAGCTGATGGGAAGTAATAATTGTCTTTTGAAAGTGAGAGGATTTATCAAATGCTTGAACCTTAGGAATCAAGTTGGAAATTTGAAATTTCAGCTAGATGCTTGTGGGCTTAATGCAGAAATGACCGAGTTAAATTCTTTGGCCTGTGCAATGTAGAAGGTCGGTCTGGGTGATCATAATTGCCCTCTATAAATGCTGTTTGTCAAAAATGAACGTTTGGTTGAATGCGTTTGAAGGAGCACGAGACAGCACTTATTAGAAATGAGATGTCAATAGATTACATGGGTTGGAATAAGCGGATAATTGTGAAACTGTACAATTACACTGGATGGATAAAATGAATGGCTTTAGGAAACTGATGGAAAAATTGCTGGGTTCATGTAAGCTTGAAAGTAACATTGATTTATCTTTTTAAACCAAAAAAAAAAAAATCTTCTCAAAGTTTCACACATACATAGAATTGGCTGTTGTAATTATGACTGAGATTTGCAAAACTAGTGGAGTGTCTCTTTGCTTCCATAGATATTCAGTATACAAAACAGGACTCCATGCATACAGTTTTCATTAGAGCTCTGGTGTGCTTAAAGAATCTGGTTGCCTGGGGAAGAGGAAAAGGGAAATGATAGGAAAGGGAAGGTTAAGGAATCTGAAAACGGGCTCCCAAGCACATACCACAAAGTCTGAATGTGCCTGTGCCTGTGTACACACCTGCACTTAGTTTGGTTTACTGTTGCACCTGAGTGGAGTCAAGTGGCAATAAAAGAAACCTTTATATTGGCTATTTGTTTTCTGAAGAGTTTCAGATACCTGTGAATTCAAAACTTATGTGGTAATCTTTGGGTGTAGTTTAGTGAGGTAAGAAAAACTTTCAGTGCTCAGAAAGACCATGACTAAATCCTTAGCGATATTAGTGTTACACAAAAAAATGCTGAAGTCAAGCAAAGTGGCAGTGTCTCTATTGTCTTGATCATGGTAAAATAATTTCAAATAACTATAAATGTAAATGCCTTTAAATCAAATGGGCATTCTTTAATATGCAGCATATTTGTCTTATTTTCTGGGTACTTTTGCTATTCCTCTTGGTAATACTTACAGGTGAAATGTACTGCTAGTCTGATAGGACACTGCTTCCTATTTTCTCCCTCAAAATATCCATAAACAGAACAGTGAGTGGCTGAGGAAAATGTAATTTTGTGCGCTGGTTAGTGACTCTGAATAATACATTTTAACCTTAGATAAGCTGGGAGTTTTGATTAAGTTTTAAGAATATTTTAACTTTTTTAATTAGTGGCATAATTCTACTGCTTGACTTACGAACTGCTGGTCTTTGTCCCCTTGCTTTCCATGTAGACCCATGTGGGAAGCAGCTATGTGCTCAAACAAAAACAAGCTTACAGGACTAGTGCCTTGATTTGTGTAGGAAATATACTGGGTTGCCTGTCATGAGCCCTAATTGCCTTAAAATATGTCAGAATTTAGTAGTGACTTTTTCCATACCTGGAAATATTTAAACAGATGCCCATGGGAAAATTGAACAGAGTAAAGCAAATTGAATGGGGTTTAAGAATTCATGACCTTTCTGTCCTACATATCAAATTCATTTTTCTCAAATGCTGTTCATATTGTGCTGCATATTAATTGCATAGTGCGGATTCTTTGTTCATAATATACCACTGATAATAACATAAAATTACATTTTTAATTCCCAATGATACCTTAATTTAATGTTTCATTTACTTCTCTTCTTTAACTAATCTTCTGTCTTCTGAACAAATTTGATTAAAATCGTTGCATTTATTAAAAATAAATGGGCTAAAATGTATCAGTTTGGTCCCACAAGGAGCTGGTCTCAAAAATTCCTTTCTGGGGTATGCCTTTTGTTGCATGGCAGATTTTAGGGAAGGAGGTGGCTGATTAAAGCTCAGAAATAGCTAGGATATTGAAAAGTGGAAGAAATTACCTGCTTTAGTTACGGCTTTGTCATTTTCCAGGTAAGCAATTCTCCTTTCTCCTTTCTCTCGTCTCCTGAAGCTCTAGTAATTATGAATTTGTGAGATTTGGGATGGGATGAGGGAGAGTGAGGAGTGATTGCAGGTGATCTATTCTGCTTACCTCTTTTTTCCTAGTGCTGTTTGCCAGCAGACCGTCTTTCAGTTTTCACCGGCTGTCAGGTAAGCGATGAGGAGAACTCACTCGGGGCTCGCTTCCCTTTTGTGTATGTCGGGCTGAGCAGAGTCAGTGGCAGGATCTTTAGGATGGGGTAGTGCAGCCATGTAAATGACCCTGCTGCTGCGATTTGATATTATCTCCTGGTCAAAAGAGGCTTTCTCGTTTGTGACTCCAAAGCAATCAGCAAAGCCTCGTGTATGATCTGGCATGGGGTGAAGGCTCTCAAGGTTAAATGTTCTCCTTTCACTCTATAAACGGAATCGTGGAGCTATTTCACTGGCATGCAGCAAGCTTGTAATGTTTAGACCTTGTTGAAGTGAAGATACATTGCAGTGCTATCTAGATGAATTGCTACAACTGTGAATGTCAGTCTTGCCATTTTTATGATGCAGTTAGTATGTCGCACTTCACTTGTGCCAACATACGTAGTTCTTGAAATATTGCAGTGCAAGCTTACTAAGTGGTTCTGAATAGATGCCTCAAGATCCTCACTTTGAAGCTTTTAGGGAAAAGGGAAAACTGGATGGACCAGAAAGTTCATAAATGTGCACTGATTCTTGATGGAGTTTATTTGCTGATAAAGCATGTCTTATTTGGTCTTTTGTGGTTGTACAAGACAAAAAATTTTAAGTTTGTGTTTACATTTAGAAGCTGAATTCATGTCTTGTAATTTGTAACCTTATGCTTTTGTTACTTTGGCTTTGATTAAATTGTTAGTGGTTTAACCTTAATTTTCTGTTTAATTATGTGGTTATCTTTGCCCATTTGATGTAATGCATTTCTGTGTAATGAGGATGTTGTAACGTTTTTTCTTGGTCTGTGAGGTTAAGTTACTGATATCTTCTTAGGAAGTATGATGTAACATTGGTAACTGATCGGCTAAACTGGTAGGGAAAAGTTCACTTACCGGCGAGTGAAATTTAAGCATAGGTCTTTTCCAAAACTAATGTTCTAAAGAAACACTTTTCTTTTGAAATACTTGCATTTATTTTTATGGTTGTCCCTCTCCCTTCTCATTGCATGGCTGATGAACTGTATTCAAAAACATGGTTTGCTGCTCGTATAGTGACAGAGCTTTTTTAGGTCCTTTGAGCACCCATTAAGTAGGTTAGCTGCTCACTTGTTAGGCACTTTCAACAGTGTGAATTAGCAAGCATCTACCTTTACTGTATGCGCCTATTTCTCATATTCATTCTAATTTTCATTCATGATTAGTTTTGTCCCCTTCTGCCCCCCTGCCTTGATTCTGCAAATTCACAATATTAATTTCATGCTGCCACAACTTCATATGGTGTCCTGACAGCATTAGGCTTTACTCAGTCACCAAAAATACAGCTGTTTCTTGGTCGTGAATGTTAGAGCTTGTCTTCTGAAGCCCGGTGTGCCTCTGTCAGTCCTTCAGTAAGGAAGGAGCTGATGGTGTCAGAGCTATGGCAGTTTGATGGCGCAGTGGGGAGGCCAAGTTAACTCTGCGCAGGGTCCACGCGTGTGTGCCTCCCTCCTTTGAGGACTTGGATGGGATTTAAACTACGTACAAGTCTTCTGTCCGTGAATGAATTTCAGCCATGGGGAGTAGCTCTTGGCTCCAGTGACGAGGCACTTTTTTTTTTTTTGAGATTCTCGGCCTGGTTTGTAGATGTATGTATATTTGTGTGTAATGTAGGTGTATTCGTGTGCAGAAGAGTAATACATAGTAATCGTTTTGTCAGGCCTCATCTCTGTAACATGTGGATTCCTTACTGTAGACAAAGTGAAAACTTTGTTACTCTCCTCAGTGTGCAGGAAATAATATAGAAATATCCACTGGCTGGATATTGTTGGATATTTGGATATATCCACTGGGGAGCGGGGAAGGTCTTTGAGAGATGAGGTAACATGCTGAAGTTTCCTTTCTTTAATTTCAGTTGTAATGGTCATAAACTCCTAAATTTAATAAATGTCAAATAGAAGACTAGATAACGATGCTTTTAGATGAATTTTATTCATTTGGCCTTTTTTCCTTTCCTGCTAACGTTTAAATAATTGTAGCTTCTAGTGCTTTTGTGAGGAAGAACATTTCAGGAAGTGTGTATCTTCAGTTTGCATATCTGCATGTGATAATAGTAGCCAGTGTTAATAAGTTAAGAATGGGTCGAGAGAGTTCCTTTAAAATACATTCTTTATCGGTGCTTATTTTCAGACTAGGTATCAACTCTTTTGTGAATGACAAATTGGTTGCTTGTTAACGTCACATGCAGAAAATCATGCATGTATCAGTGTTTGACAATATCTGTTTTTAAGTAATTTTACAAAATGTTTGTAAAGAATTTTGGCATGATACTATGACCATAAACCCTTGGTAGTGCTACTGCCTTAAGATACTTCATCCCAAAAGGAGAACTATTTAAGTAGTACTCATTTCCCCGCCCCCGCACTTAGTCTTAAGTGAATTGTCATAGACAATCTGCATGGATTAAAAATAGAGACAATAACAAAGTTTTTATCACTAAGTAGTTGCCCTCTGGGTGCACCAACTTTACTGTTGGTCCTGGATGAACTCTTTTGCTGAATACGAAATACTGTCTTGCAGGCATTTGTCTGGTGTGGTTATCAACTGCGGAGACTAGAACTCATAAATAACCTTCGTTATGCTAGTTTTGACAATATATGTATAGACATTTGAAATTTGATTTTGAGATAACATTTTGTTTTTAAGTGACACCAAGTAAAACTATATTCTCAAACTTAGTAAGTAACCTTCAATAAAGTTCAGATGGGCATAGCTTCCTAATGTTCATTTATATACTCAATGTGTTAAAAAGATTAAAAAGAAGTATTCCAAACTAGTATCGTTTTGAAGTACTTCATTGTCCTCCGTATCGGACAATGAATTGATTGTGATGATCCTAAGTGGTTATAGATCTATAGCCTGCTTATATACATTCTGAAAAACACTCCTTAACAGTATATTCTTTCTTAATAAAGGCTTAAATATTTGTAGGTCTTACAGGAAAATCTACAGTACTTGGCTTAGTCCAGATTAGGCCCCTGTTTTTACAAGGTGTTATATAAACAGTAGAGAAATTCTCTCACCTGCAGAGCTTATTTTCTAAGTACACCAGGCAGGTAAAGGGTATGATCAGAAGCAGAAGCGCAGAGAATACAGACCCACCTATGTTTGTCTGGCAGGCTATTGAAAAAAAACGGGTTTCTGGATGTGAGTTAGTTGGGCAGTGATGCTGCTGTATGTATTATGTTAGCATCAGGAGGCCTTTATCGAGGACCTGATCTCTACTGTGCTTTATTGCCAAGAATCATTCCATAAAAAGACATTTGTCCAAAATAACTCACGTATTAGATTTGATGAGGTGCCGCAGGCCGATGGAACAGAAAATGATGTTATGAAGGCTATGGTAGAGCAATATAGTACTAGAGTCATAAATGAAATAAATTTGTTTTCGGTTGCTTAATAGATATCAGGACTAGATCAACACCTGTGCATCAGATATAACTGCCTAGGTTCAGTCCAAAGTAATTTGTTTCATAGTTCTTAACTGATGATTTTGAACAACTTTTATTTGAGCTTCAGGTAATTGACGAGTTTATAGGAGAATATGCACCTTTCTGGTTACAGTTGTCCTGTGTTAATATCAATGTGGTTTTGCACGGTAAATGCTGATTAATGAAAAACATTTGTTTCTCTTCTTCTATTGTGAGGACTAGCAGAATTTTAAGGCCACGTTTCTGTGTGTAGAAGGATGGTATATATCCTAAATAAGTAGACTGTGTACATCCAGCACTCTGTATAAGGAGAGCTTTGGTGTGTAAGCACTAGTGGGAAAAGGATTAACTTTTTGGAAGTCTTTGTTAATGAGTACACATGTGCTGAAAGATAATAAATGATAGCCTTTTTGATGGGGTTAGATGAAGTATCCAGGTGAAAGCTTTTATATTATAGAACAGATGCATTGGGTTAGTTCTTTAGCTGGTATAATTTGACATATTGATGACATGGATTACACTAGCTAATGACCTGGAGACTATTCAGGGGTTTGCATGCTGTCTTTTTCAGAAAATATGAAGGGGAAGTCAGAGACCACTCAATTAGAAGATGTAAAACACTGAGTAAAAAGGAGGATAATGTAGTTAAAATATGAAGACGAAAGAATAACATTTTAACCATACTGCCTTCTAGTAAGGTTACATTATACTGTCGGCATATTGGAGGAAGCCATATGCCTGCTGTCTGAGACTGCAGTGTGGAGATGTATGGGAATCTCACTGTGCACCACTCGACTGGTCTCTTATCTATTCTAGTGTGACAAATAATTCTGCTCAGCTTGTCAGCAGTGACAGTTGAGACTTTTTGCTTAGATGCTTTGACAGTGCTTGTATTAAGCAGCCAGGGCCATACACTCCATTAAGTTTTTGTAAAATGAACTGTCTGCTACTTGCTGTCTCGCTGATACTGGCAGCATTTGTGAGCTATAATCCTCTCCAGCTGCAGGCTGCCCGAGCGAGTGCCTTCAGCCACCTGACAGGTAGCAAGTTGGGATGTTTTTAGTGGAGTCTTCAGGGCACAATATTTCCTTAGGTAGACAAGATGGGATTCCACTGACAGCGGATGTTTCAAAAGACGGTCAAAGTATATTGCGGAAGACAACCAGCTTCTCTGAAATGAAGATAGACAAAAAAGTATTGGTTTTTGATACACAGGCAATGGACATATGCGAGTAAGTGGAAGATACCACTGTATGGAGACGTGAGAAACGGTCTGTGTACCGCTTAAACCTCGTGATGCTATTGCTCTGCATACTGCCTACATCATAGGAGATAAGTTTGAAAATACAGTGACTTTTAGAGCTGGGAATTTAACTTTTGTGAAAGAAATACTGATAGAGTCGAGTTATATCTACAGTTGCAAATGTAGCCATTTATAGCCTGATGATAAATAGAATTGAAGGTCCGTTATTGAAATCTTTGTTAAATATTTGGAAGGAATTGCAGAATGAGGCTTTCTTCTTTTGGTTTCTCTACTGTGAGTGATGTTGTGGTCAAGCTTCTGCCTGTACCAGATGGTGTAGCATCACAGATTCTCCAGTGATGCAGTCGCAATACCTTGGCCTCTGGATATATCGGTTAGTTTACTAGGGTCTCAGTGACACTGTTGGAGAAGTTTTAATTTCTGTTTGCTTACCAAAGGTGAAACATGAATAGAGTCATCTTCATGGAAGAGTAGAATATCAAATTTTCTGTTAGGAGTGTGTTTTTAAAGTCTGGAGTTAAAGGCATTTTCTGGATGTAGATATGCACTTGTGTACGCTCATGCAAGCACACTGGTTATACTAAACAGTTTACTGAGTATTGTACTAAAATCAGTAGATAGTTAACTTCTGAAACCTGCATTTGGTTTTGAAACAATTTCCCCATAAAACGTAAATAACAAACAGAAATAGGGATTTGGAAACTTTAAAAATTCTACTTGATGTTTGAGTTGTACGTGTGACTTAAATTGATTTTTCTTATTCACTGCATTATGTCTGTTCTGTTCTACTCGGACATTGCAAGAATTTGAAATTAGAGCGTACCGCTTGTTGGCGGAAGAGCAGGAGTATAGAGGTGAGATGAAGAAGATGGGAGTCCAAATGGAAATTCTGAGTTCTTTCTGTTTCCTTATAAATCTCAGTCTCTTTTATTTTGCTACATTCATTCTTGCGTAACTATGTAGCATATGTTGATATTATATACGTTAACGTGGCATATGATTTATATTACTGTGTATGGTACTATTGTTAGCTGTGGTTCACATAAACCAGCTATGAGGATTTCAAGACAGACAGTATATGCTGTTGTACCTAAGGTGTTTCAGTATCTTCATCAGGACTAAAGTTATTTTCAGAGCTGTGTAACTTCACTATAAAAGTTTGTGCATCCTGTGTTAAATCTTGGCATGAAATTTCTCACTATAGGAGAATACACAATTTTTTTTANGCACATACTGAATATTAAAAGAGCAAGTCTTGAGAGAGTCTGAAAGAACGGGGAGTCACAGGCCAATAACTGGCTTAACACAAGGAAATGTACACTGAAAAGGATGGATTGAGCAATTGAAGATGGGATTATAATATGATAAATTGCAGCTGGTTCAGGAGAAGGACTGGCACTGAAACTAAGCCTGATTCTTCAAAGCCTGCCAGAGGTTAGAAAAAGGGAAACAAAACTTCTTGGCTGAAGTTATGGATGAGTTTTGCTGCAGCCTAGGTGTGTAATCTAGAATACCCCATGTTTGGCAGGTTATGTTTTGTTTCTCATTCCAGTATGTGTTCCTGCAGCCCCCAGAATGGATTTATTTATGAGTATAGCTTCTTACATGCACAATATTATATCGATGTGAGAGTTGTTACACCTACATGTGTGTGCTATCGGAGGGCTGCGCTGCTTTAGCGGTACTGGTGTAATAATAATGTGCTGTTATTGTCTGATATAGTGAAAGCTTTGCTTTGGGTAATGGTAACAAAAAGTGTAAGTTATAGCTATAACTCGGAACAGATGTAGGGCCTGGTTCCACACTGAAATCTGAGCGTGAGGAAGCTCACTCTACCTACAGCTATTTAGTTTGGGACACGAGTCATGAAGATGGAGAGTGAACAGAGGGCCGTATCTGGATTCCTGTCTCTTCTACGCCCCTCTGAGTATCAATTTGTAGTCTATTATCCGTTACGTGCTTGGTGCCCTTTTTCCTTCATTGACGTTAAAAGTGTTTATTTGTATGAGTGTGGGTGTGCGAGTTAGGTTTTGATCTCCTTTGCCTTCTGCAGAAGCAACTTTTGATGCCAGATTTTATAAAATCTGTTTTTCTTCATGCTGAGATACTCATATGCCAATATCCTTCTTGAAAGAATATTTTCTTAACAAGCCCTGATAATGGAAACACTGGCATACCTATATGAGGTGCAGCCCTACATCAGTGTAATTAGAACTGGGATTAGGGAAAAAGAAAAAAAAAAAAAAGAAAAAAGATGCCTTTAAACTCTGATTTTGAACCATGAAATGAAAAGGCTTGAATTTCTTACTTTTGGCAGGGAATGAATTTCAACAGTAGTATGATATTCTGAGTTTTACAACAGAGATGTTTAAGAAGTGCTTCATTATAAATTGGAAACAGTGCTTTCCTGTTGAGTGTATAATTGGACTGTTTCAAAATAATTATTTCCTTGCTTATATTCTTAAATTGCCCTTTTCAGGCTTGGTTTCTTATTCTTTATGAAGTGATGCTCACTTTTATTTTTGAAAGCAAGAATTGTATCACCTTTTTATATGGACTCATGAAGTATGATTGTATTTTTCATCTTAAAAAAAGGTGCTGATTATTGGAAGTCTTTTAATGAGTTAAGATTAGTTTGCACTCCTAAACATGTTCATGAATTGCCAGATGGTTTCTGGTTGGTTTTTTGTTTGTTGTTGTGTTTAGGGGTGGGTTAGTTGGTTTGTGTTTTAATATTCTTGCTTCTCTCACCCACTACATATTAGAAGTGAAACAGAGAACAAGAAGACTACACAGGTAGGTGTTAAGCCCTGGTCATGAAGGCTGGGTGTCACTGTGTGATCAGGGTCTTGGTGGTCAAATCAAGAAAACCAGTGCAGGTGACTAAGTACTACCTGCCTTGCATACGTACTCAGAAATTGTGTACCATATCCCAAAGAAATCCTTAGATTGCCTTAAGTTCTGGTGTTTAAGAAGGAGGTTATGTGTGTATTGCATGAGATACAATTTTCTTTACTGTGCTTCTCTTACTTTTTTTTTTAACCTTCCAAGTTTATATTTAAAACTTTGCAAGCATGAATCTGAGATGTGAAAGTACTATGTAAAATCACATGACACCATAAAATGGAGTCCGAAGAAAAATGACCCATTATTGTGAAAAAACTACTGGAATATTGAAGAGTCGATGCCTCTTTCCCTTTGGCATAACTTGCCTTTTAAAAAAGGGGAAAAGGATAATTTATTTAACTGGAACACTCAGCAGACAAGGTTTAAACTAGAAAGAAGTGTGATTCTTTTAACTGACAGTCTTTCTGTAACCTCGTAGTCTTATAAATTAACTGTTCTTAAGTACTGATGACCTGGGAAAGGCAGATGTTGTATCCAGCTGTTAAATGTTTTTTTTTGCTTGCTTATTTTGTAGAGGCAGTTAATTTCAGGGTAAAGCCTAAAACCATTTCAGGAAGAAAACTCCTAATTTTGTCCTCAGATGACTAACAAGAACAGTGATAGTATGAAAAGAAGCATGAACATGTAATATTAACTATTAATTTTATAACTAGTTCTAATATATTTTGGGGTGGAGGGGGACAGCTGTCGTTGTCCCTTATACCTTGGCAATCTGTAGTTTGGCAACGGGAATTGTAACACCCCATTCTCTATTGAGCCAAGGCCCTGCACAGCGGTGACATGAGTTGTATTTGCATGGGTGGGGAAGGAGGACAGGCAAGTTAGGACTGGAGAAACCCATAGCTTTGCTTTTCTTAGGCCCCCTGGCAGTAGAATTGAGCATTGTGTGGTCTATTGCAGCAATTAAGTTAAACTGCTTGCAAGGTGACGTAATATTCTTTCACTGTGTCACAGGTGTCTCATCCTCACCGTGCTCACAAGGTCCAAGTTTTTCCTGATGCTCCAGAGCTGTAGATGAGAGCCAGGTTACAGGGCAGCCAGGCGTGCGTGCCGCTGCTCGGTGTGCGACCCAGAGATGTCTTCAAGGGTCTGACCCGAGGCTCCTGCTCTGGCTGGCAGGATTGCTAGAGCTCTGCTCTGCCAGCGCTCTGCTTCCCCTCGCAGTGTGTGCTGGGTCACAGTCACTGCTCTGATGAATCGGGTCATTGTTCTTAACCCGATTGTTGGGAGTTAAAGCACTTGTGTGCCTTCCAGATCTCTGAGGGGACCTTTGACACTTGGTTATGCAGCCTTCTCCTTGCAAGTCGGAAGAGGTTTTTTTGCTTTAATAATAAATTGCCTTTTTAGAAGGTAGGACTGTGAGATCATAGAATAGTTGCATTGACAGCAATGTGATCAAATGATAGCAAGTCTGAGTTAGTGATACGCTTGGCAGTCCAAGTTTTAATCTTGCTTCTAAATATGTGGTTCAAAACCACAATACGCTTCTTGGAGGTCTCTGGAAGTTAAGCAGCCAGCTGAGGTTCAGGCTGTCTCCTTTCTAAATGAAAGTTTGGAGGAGGAAGGGATGTGACTTTTTTTTTTTAAACGGATTTTGCTGATCAGAAAGAACTTCGTTGCACATGTCTGCTTTCAAATGAGGAAGAACAGAATCGGTGCAAAAAAAGAGATCACTTGTCAAAAGTTTAGAGGTAGCACAAATAGTACTGTCTCTTGTTGACCTTATGATACAAAGAGTTTAATCTTTAAAATGAGGTACTTGTTAGTATTGGAACCAAATTCTCATGCAAATCGATGAGGGTGGAACAGACTATGGCCAGTGATAAATCGTAAGAATGCTTGTATTTATTTGTGAATATTATGGTAAGATCAGTGAAGCAGTTACCAGTAAAACAATTGCCAAGCACTTGGAGGAATAGTGTTTTGTCAGCTGTTGCGTGTTGATGAGGCTTCTGGCAATAGCTGTTGCCCAGGGTGTGCAGTAGGCACCTGCACAATCTTGTGGAGGGTATCCTATGTCTCCTAAACATTTCTATTGCAAGATGAAATGAAACTGAGTCTGCTTATTTCCTTCTACAGATTGAAAGCGTGGAAATGCGTTATACTGAACCACAATAGAATTGTTTGCTGAAAAAATGCTGCTTTTTTTTATTAAACATTTTTATTCTTTGATACATTACTAATAGACTGGCGAAGAAAAAAAAGCTAGAAATCTTTGGTCTTAAGTTTAGCCTGTGACAGATTGCAGTCACAGCAGATTTTAAAACTTTATTTCAGTACCTCCTAGTTTTCTAACTATCTTTAAGTACACTGTACAAACTTTGCCACTAATAAACCCAAAGTTATGTTTTTTACACTGCATTTATCTCTTACTGGTTTCTTCACATCCTAGTGTCACATCATACATTTGACATATTTTCATAATTGTCATGTTTTTTTTTTCAGTTCGTGTCGTCTTTTATATTCTTCCTAACTGTGTCAGGAAGCAGTCATAAACATGATCTATATTCACACCATATGGAAGTTCTTGGGTATTCAGAAAGATTATATGAGGGTTTTAGTGCTGACTTCATTAGCTGTGATCCTGTTCTTATTCAAATTCTAGCTGGCAGAAACAGTAAAATAACGTCAGAGGTTTTTTATATGTGTGTGAAATTATGTAATTTATTTTGTAATTACAGTGAGTACAAAAGAAAGAAAAAAAACCTCTGTCATTAATTATTACGCAGGGAAACAAAACATTTAAATTTTTAAAAACTTTTATATTGTGGGGAGCATTGGGAATGATGCCATGTCAAATATTTATCCATCTCTTCCAGACAAAGTGTTGCGTGAGGTAAGAAAGAAAATGCAGCTACAACAGTAGAAAACAGTTCTTACCACATTATACATCCATCATTCTTCCAGGGAGGAAAAAAATGTGCTCTGCATTACCTGAGGGTGCTGGGAGTAGGATGGAGACTAGTTCTGTTATGAGGACAAATCATTTTGCCCTTCCTGTAACAGGTCAGTGTTCTTGCAGCTGCTTTTTTTTCCCCTGAATATACTGCACTTATGTGGCTGTCACTAGAAGCTCGATGGTTACCAGTAATACAGTTCTGTATTTGTCACTCCTGAGAAAATGTGGAGGAGAGCTGAGCAGAGAGGTTTCCTCTGCTGAGAAGGGACCTCTGAAGGATCCTCATGGATGGCAATGTTCCGCTTCGGCATTGACTGGAGGAGAAGCGTGTGTCCGTCCTGCAGAACGGAACTAACTGAATTGTTCCCCTAGAAAACTACTAAGTTTAGATAATCAGGGCCTTGGTCGTTAGGCCATGAAATTAATACTTGTCTGTGTATTTACTAGCAGTGTGATCGAAATTAGAAGGTAACAGATTTCTGTCACCAAATTCAGCATTGCCGCTGACATTATGCGTTCCTGGTGGTCTGAAGAGAAGAGTCCAGGAACGTTTTGCGTGTAGAGATCAAGTTTTCTGAGCTCTGCAAGCGATTTCTTCGGCTTATGTATGGGTGCTTGCACAGCTGGCATAAATGGCTGTGCTCTTCAGGGCAGGGTCCCCAAAGACAGGCTTCATGGTCTTCCCATCGGTATCAATTGATGTGTCTTGGCCTCTTCCTGAGCTGGAATTTTAGCCTGCAACTTGCTTCAAGAAATAAATGAAAAAATACAAATGCAGCTCTGTGAAAACAAGAATTGCAGCATGGTTCTCACTTACAGTAAGTATGTTGGGTTGATTAATTTGAGAGTTTCCTTGAACTTAAGCCACTGACCAAAAATAACGTCATTGTCATCTATGGTGGTTGTTTCATCAAGCTTATCTCATATCAGGCAGTTCAACTCTTTGCCTAAATAAAGCATGCTTGACGCTTATGGTTCCATTCAGAATTACTTTTGCAAACCATTTAGGAACAATGACCTGTTTACCCAGGAATAAGGTGAAAAACTCCTGTCCATTTTTACCTTAAAAAAAGAAAAAGTCTGATAAAATGGAGTATGCGTTAAGGAGTGACTGATAGCAAAAAGCTGTCAGCTTCGGGCAGACTTCTGAGCTGTGTCTGCCCGTTTTACCGACTACAGTAAGAGACTTGTGGATCTGCTTAAAAGGGTGTTTTATTCAACAAGTTATTTGTTTGTGCAGTGGTACACTTTAAGCTAGAGGAACAGGCTTCTAAAGTGGTGCTGCACTAGACATTACTGAATCATAGGTCTGTTCTGTGTGAAATACTTGCTTTGTGAATTTCTTCCTCAGTGACGGTGACATTAATCTGGTTTTAAGCATGTGAAACTTCTGTGAAATTGCAGCAATTTTATTTAATTTTGTTGAATAAAGTCTCATATCAGGAGGGAACCAGGAGGCTGTGGATGCTTATTGGTCGTGATATTAACTTGCATTTAGCTTCAATGAGAAAAGCTCTTAAACAGTGCTTAATTTCGAGCACAATAATCCTCGTGGTTGTCAGTGAAACTATTCTCCTGCTTAATGTTCACTACACCTTGAGTGGTGTTTGTGAAGGGCTGTGTAATACCCAGTTCGGTGCAGTTTTATATACTTCTTTGTCACATCATCTAGAATTGGATATTAAAACCAGAATTTCTGATATGTAACAGGCTGGTAAACTTAGGCTAAGAAGTAATTGTCTAAGGACTGGGCAACCTACTGTGAAAGTTAATGTTAGAAGCTGGAAGATTGGAAAGTTTTTCCCTCGTCTTCCTAAAATCCTCTCTTTTGCTAAATTATGGTTCTCTCTTGATCCCAGTAGTTTGTGTTAATCCCGTGGGCCTTTCTCTCTCTGCATCTGCAAAATGCAAGGGTAATCATTTGAACTCTGGGCATTGGACAAAAGGAAAAAAAAAAGCTGTGAATGTGCATTGCCTGTGTAGATTTGTTTAGAAGTAGGGAAGTGAGACCAGTGATTTTCTGCATGGTGTTGGGATGATACACATTAGTTAGGCAGTTCTGTCTCAAACTTAATGTGTGTCATTCTTTCATTTCCTTGAAACCAAATTTGCCCATATGCGAAAAAGTAGACTGTTCTGTTTGTTGATTCATCATGGTTTGGAGGCTGAGGCGAAATACTGAATCAATACAGGAGTGTAAGGTTACAAGTTGAATCAATACCTGAGCAAGAACTGCCCCAGGATCTGTTAGCCAGTATCTGTTCTTCCATACCCAGTGGACATCTGTGCCAGAATCTCTTGCTCTGCTTTCCTTAATGTATGGCAATCCAGTCCTTGTCTTGCTTAAGTAAAGTCTTGTTTAACCTAGTTGGGGCTATGGCTGTGCTGCTTGG
This sequence comes from Fregata magnificens, assembly GCA_013389945.1. Taxonomy (NCBI): domain Eukaryota; kingdom Metazoa; phylum Chordata; class Aves; order Suliformes; family Fregatidae; genus Fregata; species Fregata magnificens. The sequence goes on from WAAD01008859.1 coordinate 26,367, forward strand.
GCTGCCTGGTCTTCTATTTGAGGCGCTACTAATATAGTGCTTCTCTTTAAATGGAACGACTATCGTATTTGCGAATACTTGTGCTGCTTTTCGATATCAAAACCGTGACTGTCACCGTGAGCACCCTTCCTGCAGAAGTTGCTCTCCTGTCGGCGCAAGTCCTGACAGGAAGAGCGAGTTGTGTCACGTTCTTGAAACGGACCCAGAAAAATGGTTGTCGAATGTAGTTTGAGCACCCCCATTACTCATTATCAAGTAATTGGTANAGATCTTACTTGGTTCCTTGGTTTTACTGAGGAACTTGGCAAAGGTACTGGTGTGTGCAAAGTGTGCTCTATTCTGCTGTTGAATGATGGAGAACTTGCCGTAGAATGAGATAAACGTTTTTCAAAGGGAATTCAAAGAACTGACCTATATCAAAGTAATTTGTAGAAAAGCCATCAATATGATAGAAATCTCTCTAAATATCCTTAAGATATACAAGTGTTGTGTGATACAACTAGTTTCCTTAAGAAAACTGCTGAATATTCATTGTGAAACTGTAAGAAAGATTGACTTTACCTGTTCCTGAGATTCTAAATTTTAGGCTACTTTAATAATAATGAAAAAAGAACAAACATCCCCAAAACAAACCCACAAAAAAACCTGTTGATTTTTGATCTGAATAGAACATTTCAGACAAACAGAATACTCCTTGGCCATTCCTATTCATTGTATTTGTCCGTCATAGAGGTTTTTGCCAATGTTACAGTTTCATGAAGCTTACAAAAATAACTCTGTCTGCAAAGGAAAATATTTTTTAAGAAAAAAACCCCATGTAAACCAAATGAATTCTGAGAAGGCTTAAAGGGCGGAACTGAGTGTTCCTCAAGCAATGACCATAAGGTTTGGCAGCGTTCAGTGTGTGGCATTGCTTCCAAATAAAAACAGTTTACCTTGACAGTAGTGTCTGCTTAAGTCTGTTCACACTATCAAGGGAGTTTTAGTTGTGTTATGGTGGTGATATTAAAGCCACTGTGCATCACTCTGCTGTGCAGTTCTTTGGAGGAGAACTATTTAAATTAAGGGCTTAATACTCATTTTACTGAGGAACTGCATAAAAGATATGAGAATGAAAGAGCTATCGTGCTGATGAAGGGCTATGTTGAAAGGCATCAGATACAATTTATGTTGGAGCAGCTGTCAGTAAAAATGGTCATTAATCAAGACCCTTACACACCCTTTTTAAATTTTGATCTCTATTAGAATCCTAAGAATATGGCAATAGGTGCATTCTCCTGATTAATGACTAGCCTGAACCAAGACGTTTGTACGATTGATCCATCAGATTCAGTTACTGTTTATGACTGACTTTCTATCTAATGTAATAAAATACTGCTATTTTCTACTCAAGAACCTAATATTTTCAGAACTTCTGAGATTTGAAGGGCTGTGGAGAGGTAAATGACTTTGCATGTCTTAATGACCAGAGAACAATTTTAAAAAGAGGAAAAAAACCCAAGATGTTGTCAAAAAAAAAAGCCTATCATGTACATATGTTTATTTATATACATATAAATATATATAAAACATGCATATTGATAAAGATACTACTAATATATATTTTTATATACATTAAAAAAAGGCAGCACAGTGTCTTCACAGCAGTTTGCCGCTGCTATGTACATCACGGTGTATAAAGGTTACCCTGGCTTTGTATTTAGTTTATTGTTGATGTGAAGTTGACACTTAAGCATCATAAACCATTTATATACTTTTCAGAATGCAAGATGCATTTACAGAGTGTGCAGTTTGCCTCTACCTCTTCCTTTCTCTTATGTCAGAGCCTGTAATACTAATTTGTGAAGTTTTTCATTAAAGTTTCTGACTTGGTCAGCATCGGTCAATAAATGACATAAGTTGTGTGTCAAAAGAAAAGATTCTTACTAACACCCTGGAGTGTTTAAGCTGATTGGACTCTGGCAGCAATCGTAATTGTGGTGGGAATGACAGGCACTATGCTCTGCTGACCCCTCACTGTGGTTTCTATAAAAGGTTGGACATACTATATAGGATTTTTGTCTCCTGTAATTATTTTTTTAGCATTTATAAAGCTATTGCGGTTGTCTTATTTTTGAACAATTGTGAATGTCAATCTGCTGCTATGCTGTCCTTCAAAAATAAAAATAACAAAAAAAAAATCAATTATTAAAAACACTAGGCTGCAAGTACACAAGCAGATGAATGATGCAGGCGTACTTGATTCTTCCTGCTCTCTGGAGCTCCTTATCTAACAGTCTGGGTGTCGCACCGTGAGCTGGGCTGCAGCGTGCTCATGGAAATTGTGCTGCTGATACCAGTGGGAATAAAGTCAGTGGTTATAGCCCTACGTGGCAAAGCTTTTTCTTTTAGTGCAGCTCATGTTTGAATGAGCTTCTAACATTCCTGATCTCAGCAGAGCATTAGACCAAAAGGTTGATTACTGCTACCATAAACCACTGAACGTATATACTCTTTTTTTATTTGAGGTCTCCCCCTCTCCTTTCAGAGGAAACAAATGGAATGTAATCCATTACCACCTACAACTTTTTTTTTTGCCAATTTTCTGTTTAAATTAGTTCTGTATTAATGTTCACATTAGCTGTCTCTTTGATGTAATAATTGAGTCTGCTTCAGAGTGAAAGGAAAAAAAAAATCATCGAGGAATGTGTTTCAGGGATTTTAAAAAGAGCCCATTTTTAAAATTGCATTATTTAGTAAAACTCTGGATGATTTCTGGTACCGGTTTTGGCTCTTTTATGTACTACTATACGTAAAGATAGCTGCCTAAGGTGACAATATCTGGAAGGTTTTATAGTGTAAAGGGACAAAACTGTGGCGTCTGTCCTTATAGAAGGACAGATCTGTTCTAGCTGTAATACTGATCTTACTGGAGTTCAATAACTTGCCTCCTGTTAGCTTGAATGCAGTTCGTGTTAGTTAATGACTTGCAATCAACCTGTACATAACTCTGAGTGCCTGATTAGCAGAACACTTAAACGTAGGAGAACATGGCATTAAGCATCTTCTGCAGTGGGGCACAGGTGGTCCGTAGAGTTTTGGATGAGGTTGACTGAAAATTTCCAAGCAGATAAGGAAATGCTATTGGTGAGCATTGTCATCTGTGCTTGTGCAAAATGTAATGAATCTGTGGGTGGGGGGGAGCAGATCAAAACAGTTCATACCTCAGGTAATTATGGAATAATTTGTTTAACTTAGATTTCACAAGCCATCAATCAGCTGGTGACATCAGGGTGCCAAAAGCCACCAGTGACTGGTCATGTTATTTTCTAATTCTAATTTTCTATTACAAAAGAACTCCATTTCAGACTTTCTTACATTGATGTGCTTATGCTCCTTAGTTTGTGTGTGTGTAAGCGAATNTATTTTTTTGTCTTTCTCTAAACACAGCTGTTTATATAATAACCTCTTGGGTTAAATAAAGTGTCATTGGGCTGCAGATCCATAGATAGTAGTAATCATTGTAACTGTTAGCCTAAAGAAGATACGTTTAGCCTTATCTCATGAGTGTGTTATTAAGAGGACAACATTATTTAGGGTTGTCAGGAAAATCAATATTGAAATAGGGTTGCCCCGGTCACTAATATCATCAGAAGTAGTAGATGTTTTCTGGTTGGTAGTGTAAGGAGATCCGTGACAAAGGAAAACTCCTGACTTGCAGAGAGGAGAGTACTGTAGAGTACAGTGTGCCTCTCCTGAAAGCCTGGGCAATGGGGAAATGAAAAAAACCTTTGAAGAATTGAATGCGGCATCCAAGGATGCAGGAATAGGGAAAGGGGAAATGAAAATGACGTTTTTGCAGTGACACTATGACATTGATTTTCATAAATCTCCAGTTGTAGATTAATTAAATGTTTTATTTTGCACACTGGGAGTGCTGCTCTGTGTGTGCTGACAGCTCATTAGATGCTTATTGTGGTAGGGGGTAGGAGGAGTGCTGAAAGCTCAGGATTTAGCAAAGGAAGTGTTTGGTACTGTGCATCATGCAATGTTGATTCTGGTGCTTGCTTCAATGTTTTAGAGTAGCATCAATTTACTGTCTTGCTGGACTGAATCTTGTCTGGCGTTAGACATGCTAACTAATGCAAATTTTAACTGCGTGATAGATAGCTGGAACCAGAAATACCTCCCAGGTCTCCATTCTGCCACTTGAACGCTTAAGGTGTAAAAATTTACGGCTGACTTGCCCGACTTGTGCCATCGTGGGGCATTCAATTATGAGGCTAGCTTGATATTTTTCATTTTCTAAACTTCCATGCGGTTATTCATTTCAGGACAGATTCAAAGTGTAGTGTTCCGGAAATTGTGTGTCCCCTCTCTTAAACACTGTTGAACTGCTGCTGAGAAGCCTCAAGGGGAATAAAAAGATAACCGAGCTGAGTCGGATCACTGAGACTGTGTTACGTGCTGCCACCTGTTCACAGGGATGATGAGGACTTTGGGTAATGCCTGCTTATTTAATGACTATTATTTTCTGTGTGGCCATTGAAACAACTGTTAATTTTTTGCGTTACAGTAGTTCTGTGGTTTTTGCATATATTGAAGTTACTTGAATTTGTGACAATTTGTTGGAAACTTCAACATCACGGTATTGTTGGGCTTCTAGCCTGTAAGCGGTTCAATGGCTGCTTGACTTTACTCTGCTTCTTGACCAGGGTTGTAAAATCTAGATGTGCTTGGTTGGGAAATAGGGGATGGGACTACCGTTGAAAGGAAATAGAGCCCAGGGGATGGTCGGAGTGTAGCCATTGAGGTCAGCAGGACTGCAAGCCAATACAACCAGGTTTTCCATTCCAAGTAGGTTAAGACTGTTGGTAGGTTGACCATTACAGCCTACTTGAGCCACGCACAGCATTATTTATATGTATCTTTCTTGGGAACTTCTCTTTACATAATAGGTGATGTATGGTATAAACATTCTCCTCCTTTTTTTTTCTCCTGCCTGTGCTGCTGAAGCTGTAACTGTTTTTGTTGCTATAGGTAATTAACTTAGAGCATTTTTGGTGCTGTTTGTACACAGGGAAAGAAACAGCTGACATGCAACCAGGTTTGCTTTGGCTCCTTGGGAAAACCAAGCACAATCTGTGGGGGAAAACCAAGCTCTGCTTTGGGGGGACGATTGGTCACCTAGAGGAGCTGCTGCCTGAGGACTGAACTTAACTGAAGTTAAAACAAATCCAGTATTGCTGTATTCAGGAGACCTGCTCCAGGCAGAGGGTGAGGAGACACGGTGTGGGACCGCTTGCTCAGCATCTGACCCAGGTGGGAGAAGCTGTAACTGCTCTTTGCTGTGGCCGGAGGAGAGCCTTTCCCACTTGCTACGTGGAGCCCTTCTTACGGGAGGAAGGTGGAACTTTAGGAAGTGTGTTGAATGGCGATGCCGGTCAGTCTGCAGATCTGTTACTTTTACAAAGGTTTACCTGAAGTCTCATTTATTCTGTGTCCCATCTGTGTGCGTTTCTCAGTACTTTGCAGACAGGGCATGCTGTTAGAAAGTCTGCTCTAGGTTGGGACTTCCCAAACGTAGTTGACCTAGTTGCTACTCTTGAGGATAAGACTTGTGTTGTACAGCGGTAGGGACAGCAGCTCATGGCTCTGTGCTATGTCTGGCAAGTTTTTGGGAGGAAACGTCAGTCCCCAGCACAGCTTTCTCCCATACGTGGGGTAATGCAAGGGGCTGCAGTGCTGTGCTTGGCTGTGTACAGGTCCTGGGGGGGCTGTTCCAGACTCCCATTTTTCTTGCGTATTACTTAATAGTAGTTTGTGTGTTACTAGTTGTAGATGTATGAACACCCTCAAGGGGGTTGGTGGTGAGGGTTGTAACCCTCTGGAGGTACTCTAATAGAGGCATATTCCTTTCTAGCTAAAACGTGATTTGTTTTTTTTTTTTTATTAGATAGTATCATAATACTAGTGTAAGGTAGTGTAGGTAGATATAGCCCATATTTCTCTAAATCTATCTCTAATCCTGTCTAAAACCATTTACTTGGCAGTTTAAGAGTTGTAAGTACAGGATGCAAATGTGAAACATCAGGGATGTTTACACTGAGTGCTAAGGTATGATTCATACTGAAATAATTTTATGTTGTGAATTCGTAGCTAAGTATTAGTAGAATTCATATGACTACCAGAACTTGATAATGTGTGAAAGCTGTGACAAAAACACTTGTGATGCACTTTTGTTAAATCTCAGGAAAAAAGTCTGAGAAGACTCGTGTATAACTAAGAAATAAAATGCATAAACATTTCAGTAAAGGTGTTTTAAAAGTTTGACTGTTAAAGTAAATGGACAGAAATTCTACGGTCTTGTTTGGGGAAGCATGTAAAAGTATCATGAATTTTAGGAGTTTGATTAAGCCCTGTTCACTCTGATAGCAGTTAAGTGTTCCTCTAGCAGAGCTTGTTTTTTTTAGACGATTCTGTGCTTCCATGCTACGATGTGGCTGCTCAGACATCCCCAGAAGTTGTAGCACCCAGCTGACTTGTAGTGGCTCTTCATTTCATGCTGTGTGCATTTATCAAGGTAGGATTTTTGGTTGTGTTATACTCTAAGAAATGGCTTTCTAGTGTATGCATCTGTTTGTTTTTATGCATTTGAAAAAATCATGCATTAGAAAGTTTTTGTTTTCATGCATTAGAAAACAGTGATTTCCGAATTTTTTAATGGAGGCGTGTTCTTCCTAGAGAAGAGGAGACCTTACAAACAAAAAAAGGCAGTGCTAGACAGAATGTGCAAAAACAAATAAATAAAACCCATTAGAAATAGTTGAAAAAAAATTTTGTGGATGATTGTTGAATGAATATTCTTTGTTTAAAATTATCTACTTTTATTACTTCATTCCAGAAGAAGAAAACTGAGGGACAAAATGAAGTACAGAAATTTTTTGGTGTGCCCCCCCACCCCCCGCAAGGCTTTTCTTTTTCCTTGAAAGCAAAGCACTTGCCATTCTTCCCCATCAGTAGGTTTTTGTTTAGTTGTAATGTAACTTACAGCAGTGTAGGTAAATAGTTAATGGCAGGGAAAACAAGTACAAAACAGTTACTTGGGGAAGCCATCTATGGCAGCCTATTCTCCATTCCTACAAAATTAAGGGGCTTAACTTCAGTTATGGCTTAATTAATATGCAGATTATTTCCACTACTACAAAAGGTGATGGGCATTCTAGAGACAAACATCTGTTATTTAATTGTTCTCTTTTTTTAAACTGATTCCATGTTCCTTCTTAATCCATGCCACCTTGGGTTCTTTTATATATATGATACATTTATGTATAAATAAATGTAAATACTTCTCAGTTAACAGTAGTCGAATTTGTCACCTTACCTTGCCTGGAGTGGCACTTTGGGATGTTTTATAGTGAATGTAGAAAGCAAGCGTGACGATGCTTTATCCGGCTTGAGAATTTAGCTACAGTGGAGCTGTGTTCTACATCACTTGAAAGTGATGTGGCCTGATTATTTCAGTGGGTTATTTCCTAAATGGTAAAATAATGTTAGTACTGTTCCCAAATGGCAACATAGGTAACTTCCCAAAAAAGGGGAAAGTGACAAATTGATTTTTGAGAGAGAGGAAAAGCCAAGTAGGACAATATATGATGTGTCAAACAGCTATATAATTATAGGAATGGAAAGACAAAAATAAAGCTGAGAAATAAAAATATTTGAAATAAAAATATTTGTTGTGTTTCCCAAATCCTAAAATCGGAAGCTGATGAGAAGCTTCTCTTACTTTGTAAAAGAAAGACTGACTTGCATCAACTGTCTCTATCTCCTGTGTTATTTTTCCCGGTGTTGCCATTGGTGCTAATCTGTCCTGTCAGTGCTTTCCCAGCTCTCTTGAATCTCATGTTTTTTCCAGCCTTGCTTGAAACTGAGAGGTAGACTAATATCCTTCTCCCTGAGGTATACTTCTGACTGTTTGCTTCTGCTGGAGGGAAGAGGTTAGAGATGGAGCCCACTTAATGTATGTACTTGAAGATTTTCTTCAAGATGATTAGTGCTTCAGCTTACTGGAAGTATGAATCCCAGACTTCCTTTAAAATACAAGCCAGCAACTAGGGATAAGTAGTGGTTAACTACTTAAGGCTATTTTTGTTCAGTAATTGGTGGAAACCTGAAAGACTTGATGTTTATGACATGAATTTCCACTTTCTTTTACAGGTGGGCTTTCTATACAAGCAGCAGATTATGAAAACATACATTTTAAAAAGTGGTGAAATGGTTTTAAATGGCTTTTAAAGTGTTTCTTTTTTAGAGATGAACTATCCTTATGTGCTTATCAAGTCTTCTGCAAGTTGAGATGAACGCTTGATTCTTTGGGCTGTCTGCAAAATAGCTAAGCAAGCTTTTATTCAAATGAAAAGATTGCTATTGAAATCTATTTAAAGAGAAATTGCAGAAGTTACTCTGACATGCTAGCTAAATTTTCTAGGAGTGTTTGCTGCGCGTAAGAATGTGCTACAGAGACACACACACACAAACTGGTAAAGGAAATGGGAATATAAACCTCCATGCCTTCTCATTAGCCGAAGCAGAAAAATAAAAGTCCCAATTTTCATTCTTTTTCTTCAGAATTTTTCCCTTGAACCCAGAATTTCAACGCAGGAATTCAAGCTGAGCAATGCAGCTGATGGAGACAGCAGATTGGGAGGTTACAGTGAAGTAAACAAACCCTTTCCCATATTGTACTCTTCTGTGCTTGCTACCCTTTAAAAAAGAAAAAATGAAAAAATTCTCATTCTCTGAACATCCATGTGATAATCTGTCATGTAATAAATGCATAGGTTCAGCTGGTTTGGTTTTCTTTGAGTGCCCAATACTTACCAGTTTGTATTCCACACAAGTTTTTGAAAGCAGTACAAGCAGAAACAGAACTTAAAGGGGGATTTACAAGTGAGCGCACTATTTGCTTTACAGATGGACAAAGAAGAATTTGATACATTGGCGAATGAGTCTTGAATTCCTGAGTTAGTTGTAAAGATGTGTATAATGTGACTTGGCCTAAAGATGTTCTAACAAGTTGAACTTAATGATGTGAATGTTTTTTGTGATAGCTCCACTAAGTTCAGCATCTTTGCATTATTTATAGCCATCTGCTTGATGTGTTGAAGGCTCTGGCTCAATTAAATTACCTTTCAGCAGCAACAGCTCTTAGGAATAGTAGACAGACAGACACGTGTCTGGCTGCTGCAGAATAAATAAGAAAGTAAATAAAGTTAGTGGTGTCTTCCTGCAAGTTTCTTTCACTGCTTTACTTATGGAATAAAATGGACATGCAATGAAAATATTCCCAAACCAAAATCTGTGGTGACCTTTGCCCTGCACTGTGAAAAGGGAGTAGTAAGGTATGGAAGTATCCGTGTATTTACAAAGGATTAAACAAAAAACCCCCACAACCCAATGAGTTACAAATGCCTCTGAGCTGCTGAATTTTCAAAAATCTACATTTCAGTTTTGTAGGATGGAGTTATTTCCTAACTTAATTGGGGGGGTGTGTGTGTGTGTGACATTTTAAACAAGATGTTTAGAAAGACTAGCCAAGAATGATGGAAACCACAACATACTGTAATCCTGTGGCCACAGGCAAGTCCTTCAGTCCTTTTTCAGTCTCTGTTTCTAACAGCAGCACTGGGAAAACAGCATTCCTCTTCTGCATGATCTGGTTTGGAGAAAAATTATGTTCACAAATGAGTCATTCACTGTGGAAATGCGGGACGAATGAGGTAAATTGCAGTGACTCCCTCTTGATTGTGGGTGGAGAAAGGAAAAGAACATCTCCAATATTTTTAGAGAACTAGAAGTTGTAAACAAGAGTGAGTGGCTCCAGAATTTTTTCTGTGTGCTGAATAATCAGGGTGAGATTGAGAGGCAAAACCATCTTTGAGCTTTGCTGCTTTTCATAGCAAGGGTTGGAAGGTGAAAAGATGACCAAGATCTTGCACTCTTGAAGTCAGCAGTGGTGTAATACCAAGGAGAGCTCAAGTATGCATTCATTTATTTGTGCTCAGTCAAGCCATATGAGTAGATGCAAAATGGAGGATGTTAATCAACCAGGAGATGTGAGTTCTTGGGTAAGTGGAAGGTGGCAGTGTTGATTTGGAAGAAAAATGTTGAGGGGTAGACTTTCAAGCTTCTTACTGTGTTCCTGCCAAAAACCTGCACCTGGGTGTAGGGGTGCCCTGTGTCAGCAGCCATTCCTGAGAGCCAGTGGCTCAAAGGGGATGCAAAAACTGTAAGTTCCACATTCAGTCAGGAAGATTGCTCTGGGAAAACTGTATTCTTAGTGGAAACGCACAGGTCAGTATAGTCGTAATTTTTTTTTTCCCGTTGAATTTGACTTTTTTTCAACTGCTCAGGAAAATCAATTGTGTACTAAAACTCAGCGTTACTAACATTGACACAATGGAGCAGTTTCTGTTCTTGGGAGCTTTTTTACATGTTGATTGTTTGTTTACAGGGAAAAAAATTTAGAAGGATGTGGAATTCTGTCTCCACGGAGATTAACAGAACCTGTCCACGCTAAGGGCCATGGCTAACTGGGGCACACACAAAATCAGTAATGTTCTTACTTGTAATTATGTAATTTGGGTTTTAGTATCTGCCTCTTTCTTAATTGAGTAAATTACAACTGATACAAATTATTATGACAATGGCAGTAATTGCAGATTGATAAATTAGAGGAACAAAGATGCTGAAACTAATTTGATCACTCCCCTAAATCATCTCGAGCTGCAGTTGTATGGAAATGCTGCCTTTTCTTCATTTTGGAGAAGTTGTTTTTCACTTTCAAGCTGCTTCTCAATATTCTGAAATCAGCCTGTTATTATCTTAGCATGACATTTGGCCTGCAGTTCCCAGCTAGGAATGAAAAAGGCTATCATTGGTCCTCTCTGCACAAAATAGCTGGGCAGAACATTTCTGTATACAGGAACTGTTATTCTCGCCTTTTGAAGAGCAATTTCTTTGATGACTCTGAGAATATTTGACCTTCAAAGTAAAAGCTGCAGGCAGTACAATTTGCCTTTATAGCAGTTGTGTAGAGGGGTTTTTTTGTGTGTTGTGTCTTCCTTGTTAGTTTTGAGAATAATCTCTTTCACTTTTCTGTAAATTGTAGCGATCCTTGTTGAACTGGTTAGTCCCATTCGGGCTTAGAACCAAATTACCAATAGTGAAGAACAGGTAATATTTAAGAAAGCATCCTTCTTTGAAAAGCTCATTCTTAAAAGCCTCTGCAGAGCTGTATAAGGGAGAATGA
>WAAD01008859.1:48762-260188 GCA_013389945.1 Fregata magnificens
CACAATAGTAATTTGGATTTGCTTGTGGTGTTAGCAGTCAGATTTGTATTTATTTGTTATTTTGAGGCACTAAGGAAATTGGCTGTGAGCATTTATATTATGTATTGTTCAGTCTCCACATTTTTTGGTGTGTTCACTGCTGTGGTATTATACACCCTTTGTGAATATAAAGATGCTTATGGAATGTTAAAGCTGATTGTACTTAATTTCATGTCAAGAAGAACTCCCTGCCATAGTGTTCAGCTGAGCCATTGTGAATAACCCTCAGTCTTGAACACTGGTGTAAAGCGCTTTTTTGTGTGTGTGATGTGTGTTTGTGGATTTGATTTTGGTTTTTTGGTGTATTTTAAATATGAAAACAACTGGGCTTTCAGCTGTTCGGAGCTGGCAGAGCAGTTTTGCTTTGCTGCTGTTTGGGCCTGCTAAAGTGATGTGTGAAAATCTTGGTTGTGTGATTCAGTCTGGGGAGTGGATATCTATGGACCTTAACAGTTCGATGAATATTTTTTTTTTTATTTGTATGCATACAAAATAAGCGTATATGTTTGTTACAAAAGCATGTGCCTGACTTCAGTCATTGAGCTTTCTTATTAATTTTTTGTCTCACTGTCAATGTTGGACTATATGTGAACAAGATTTCCATAACATCCTTTTAATATTGAGAGCGTTTTGTAATAGTAAAGCCAGCAGGAAGATAAAAATCAGGAAACAATTTGGCCACAATTAAATGGGAGGCAAAAGTACAATTCTGACGAATTAAATTGGATTCTTGTTTAAAACACATGTGGTAGAAGGATATAGCAGTCTTCAGGAAGCATAAAATGCAGTTAACCAGCATCAGCATTTAGTCATTTGCTAATACTGTATGTGATTTCTAATTACTTCTGTAGTTTGTCATTGTTTAACACAATCAAATCTAATTGGCTAGAAAATTTTTCTTGGATCGTCATAGTCTATGACTATGTTTTTACTGTTATTGTTCCAGCTTCTTTTTTCATCGCCCCAACCTTTACTGCTTCATTAAGTCTTAAATTAGACTTTTGACAATCAGCCTATTTTATTAGAATTATGAAAAGAAAGAAATATACACGGCAAAGTCGAAGGGGAGGCTCCAGCATCATATTTTATTTCATGCTTAGCAGTTCCTTGAGAGTTATCAAAGGTAGGGATCCTTTATTTGTAATTAAATACTCCTCACTTTAAAATCATGACTAATAAATGTCAAGTGCAAGAAGAGGGACTGTTATTCAGTGAAAGTCCTTCGATATGTTTTAGGGTGAAAATGCGTAGGCATGAAGGTTGTTACTTTTTGAAATGTTGTAGGGTTGCTTTCATTACAAAATCCTAAAGTTAAGCACTTCAGATAAAGCTCAAAAATCATTGAAACATTTGGGGAGCTCTTCTTATCCTACAGGAAGCTCTTGACATTTATGGCAATTAAAAGTGAAGGTATCTATTAAATACTTAAGCTGTTCAAATAAACACCAAACTGGCATGCAACTGTAAGAGTCGCATAGAACTTAATTAGAGCTGGTCAAAAGTGTTCAGTGGAACAGTTTTCTGGGTTTGGTGATGGTTGAGTTTTTGTGTTTTAATGAGACCCAAAGCCCTTGAGGAAACATCAGCATAAATGCTATGGGAGTGACCTGCGATGAGGTTTACTCTTCAAAAATCATTCTTGCGATTGGCAGATCCAGCTTGGTTGGTGCAGAGCAAGGATTTGCCATCCCTCCTCCCTCCCTTGCTCTCATGTATGTGACTTGGAGCACCTGTCCTGAAACAGACTATATGGCCTGTGGGGTGGGTTGTTTTGTTTTTAATGAAGACTAGGAAGAGACACCTCATTTTCATTCACTTCTCAAAATCCTAGTTTTCCTTGCGGAGCAGAGCCTCATTTCCCCAGTTGATCCTGGCTTCAGTGTCCTGGCTGCTTGTCCTGATCCTGACTTATCAGCATTAACTCAAGTATTAGGATTTAAGAGTATCTAAAGAGAATTGTGTTTAGGGCCAGATTTTGAAATGTTAGTTTCCTGTTGGGTGGTATTAGCAAAATGTTGTTAGTTCTTAGTACAGTTTTAAGGGCTGCAGGAATTAGGTCTAACCTGTAGAGAAAAACATTATTGTTACCACTTATTTGACTGTAAGTTTCTTCAACTAAAAGTTGCAGAGTGCACCCGAAACACGTTTGCTGTTCTGTTTATGGTTGCCTATTACTGTAACATTTGGGTGCTTTCCTGCCATACAGTGAGAAAGTCTCTAGGGTTTTTTTAATGGGCTTTTTTGCTTTCTTTTTTCTTCTCTTGAAGGAAAAATAGTATGTGGATTTTGATTTACGTAACAATTAAGGATGCATCAAAAATATATCTGGTTGAACGAACGTGGAGCAGATGCTTTAACTATTGTGTTATATAGTGATAGCACTGTAATTGAAGCACAGCAATAGAAATAGCTTTGTAATTGGAAAGGCATTTTATTTCCAGCGATGAAAGACTCCCCTACAAAATGCTGAAGTTTCTTCCCAGTTTGTATGGTTCTTTTTTTCCCATTGGACAGTCCATTTGGTGGTGATGGAAACAACCAAAATAAAATAGTGGTTAGCAGAGGAAGCTATGGCACTTTATTTTATCATAACGTCTTAAAAATAGCAACAACAACAACAACCACTTTTTGGGTACCATTTTAACTTAGCTTAGAAAGTTACTTCAAAGGGTATTACGGAAACATGTTTTCAATGCATTTCATAAGAGGTTTTGCAGCATATGATTTTCAGATTTGATAAATACAGCACTCTGCCTCCTCTGTTTGTAAATGCAAGTCTGTTCAGTGTACTTTTCCATGCATTTGCTTTTCTTACACTTACTTTTCCACATGTGCCCTGGAGAAAAGCATGCAATCCACTGTTACTCTGAGGTAGACTGGATTTCAGTGTAGTCTGTTTCAAATTAAATGAATTTGTTTATTAGTTTTGCAGTTCTGGAGAGCAGAGGCACCCTTGGGTTTTTATTGAGCTGATGAGGGATATGTTAGCCTATACATCCAGGGAGGACTGATGCTAGTTGGGCGTTTCACTTTGATAAAGTCCTTGGTTTCAATGATGATATGCAGGTCAGCCACATCTTCTAACTAAAAAAAAAAACCCCACTAAACCCAAAATGCTGGAATCGAGCAGTTTATATATGCAAGTATGCTCTCTTGTGGTAAGCCACTTTATTGAATGCTCCACCAGTTCTACATTTTAACAAATTTTATTTAAGACCGTAGCTTTTTCTAATACATTTTTCTTTCATCATGTCATGTATTTTGGCAGGGTTTACGGTGTGGTACAGTGGCAGAGCTCTGGATGTGGTATGTGCGGCTGTATATATTTTGAAGTTGTGCTGGGTACAGTGAGCGATATCCAGCACTTGAGCAGCATGTGACTTGTGGTAGCATCCAGCTTGCTGTGGAATAAGGTGCTATTTGACTAACAATGATTATGTGATCTAGGGCGAGGTATTTGTATAGCCTCTGAATATCTTTACTACTGAAAATCAGGTAGTAAAGGAAGAGGGGTTCTCATTGTGAAACATCTTTATCAGATTTTAGTAACTGCATGATTTGTGCTTGTTACGACAGCTAAGATGCTGATTAATTGAGACTGAGTCTCAGAAGTCTGGTTGCTCTAGACTTGTCCAATAATCAAGAGCAGGGAAAAAAAAAAGGCAAAACAACCCAGACTTTGCTCTGATGTGGGTACTCTTGGGTGGCCTGAGCTGCAAAGCTGTATTCCTTTGCTCAGGGTTGCAATAGTACTATCGCAAGCATACGTATAAATTCAAGAAGCGTAAAACCAAATACGTCTCAGTTGCCTCCTCTCGAAAAAATCAGCAAGACTGTTTTAATCATCATGATTAGCCTAACATCCAGGAAGTATAATTTAATGAGTAGCTAAGATACCTGTAATCCTCTAAATATCTCTCATATTATAGCTGGGGTTTCTATCCAGATTCTTTACCTACTGCATAATTTACATATAAATTTCCTTACTGCTTTGCCTGGAGGCGAGGATAGCCAAATATCAATAAAACCATCAGGTTATGTTCAAGTGATCTCAGTCACGCAAGTCCATATATATACTTCCCTTCAAGGGAAATTAGGTCCTAAAGAAGAATTTCAGAGAATGTTTCTTGAAGACTGGGAAATTCTGGAGTCAACTTAAAACCACAAACCAGCATGCTTTGTGTAAGCACAACTGCCGCGGACTTTTGTGGAAGTTTTGGCAGCCTGGCGAGTCAAAGATCCCGTTTCTGCGGTCGCAGAGATGATTTGATGTGTGCTGCTGTGCATGAACATTTAATGTCAAAACCACTCAGTTATTCAGCGGGTGTGGGCTATAGTAGAATGATCTCATTTGGCACAGAAGTTGGATAATCTGTAGAAGAGTAGGAGATAGATGGGATGAGAGCATGGTGGAGTAATACCTTCCATTGCTGGAGCTTAATTTAGTTGAGGAGATGAACATCATTTTTAAAAGAAGTTTTTGATGCATACATGTTACTTCTTTTGTTATTCTTTAACTGAAGTTATGTTTTCATTAATGAGAACTGAAAAGTGCAACCATGTCTTCCAGTTTTCTTCCATTTTTCTGTAACCTGAAACAAACATGGAGTTTAAAAGGTTGAGTATGTGACATGTTGACTCAGCTCCTCATGAGAGCTTAATAGGACCCTGAGAAGAAGCCTGTGCCAGAAGCTTAATATAAATATTTTATGGAGAAATTGAATAATAATTTAAGGGACAGAAGTTGGTTAAACAGCATCAGCAGTTTCAAACTGTGGAAGGCAGACAATAAACTGCACTGTTTACAGTGGTAACTTTGTATGAAAGTGTCACGTATGAATCTAGAATTTTAAGATGATGCTATATTACTGTACGTTCATACACAAGTATGTGTTAGTGATGCTGCTTTACTGCATCTTATTACAAATAACATTCCTGTGCAGAGTCTGTTTTACCTGTCGCACATGAGCGTTTGCAGTCGAAGACTTTTTCCATGGGACTCGTTGTACTTGGCGGTCCACTCCTGTAGTGGATTTCAGCTTTCAAGTTGTTATTGTTTCCTACTTCATGCTTCTCCTTCTCCTCTATGTCCTCACCCACACTGCCCTTCCTCCTCCAATACTTAAAAAGCCCAAGAGTTTCAAAACAGAGAAATGTTTTCATTTGAAGTATCAATGATCAGCTACTCAAGTCACAAACGCTTCATCCATCTTTGATATTGATTCAGCTTTCTGGAGTATCTATGTGTATTAAATTTAAGATGATATACTTTTTTCTTCTGATTCAATATGCCCTCTTCAAGCTTTCACTGAACTGCTTTCCTGTTGGATCAGATTTCCTGTCTCCTCTTTCTCACCAGAGAGTACTGACAAGATAAATACAGAACAAGGCAACAGCAGCTTCCATTTTATCCCCGGTGATGTCAGTCTAGGACACAGAATGATGCATGGATGAAATAATAAATATATTTGTGTTTGAAATTTGTAGCTGTTCAGGGCTTGACTTTGCAATATTAATGCATTTTTGTTATTGTGCAAGCAGGCTGAATAATTCTAATCAGTCATGCGATGCAGAATCATGGTAGTGCCCACAGAGTTGACCGGCATCTACGGTGTGCCTAGAAGCTACAGGTCTGTAAGCAGACCCTTCTTGTTATCTTTGGAGGAGCAAGATCACTAGTAGTTTGTCATGTCAACATTAGATAAGGATGAGGGATGCACAGCTTGTTAGGGTGGTTCACAGATGCTTCTAGATAAGCAAAAGAAAGTTATGGTTTGGAGTATGTCAGGCTCTGCAGTAAGGTTTTTTGGAGAACGTTGTTGACCATGAGTCTCACTGCTCTCTGTGTCCGTTTCTGCTCTCTGCTTTGGCCTCTCCATGTTTTCTTTGCCTCTTCTCCCTAACCCTTCTGGTCCCAGTCTGCTTTTGCTGTGCTATGAACTCCATTTCCCTAAAAGCAGGCATACTGTGGTAAGATTTCATGCTTGTTATCGGTGAATTAATGAAATCACCTTTCAGAAACCTGTAGAAACATCTGCTCTTGGATTGCAAAATTCAGAATTTTAACCCACAGAATAAAAATCTGGCAGTTATAGGCGTGTGGAACCAGATGCCATGCAGCGATATGTTTGGCAGTCCAACATATAGACGGTACTATCTAGTATGACTGCTAGCCACGTAAGCTATGTGAAAACAACTGTTATTTTTTTCCACTCTTTTCCATTCTGTCTTGTTGCCAGTTCTTGTCTTAGTGTCCAGTGCTCAGAACCTGCAGCATTGCTTTGTATGGATTAATAGTAAGGATCACTTAACTTTGGGTAGAAGGAGAATCATATGGGAGTTGTGTTGGTGTTGCAGTTGAAAATGTTTTAAGGCCTGAAGACCTATTTTAAATTGAGTGATGCTTTGTCTTTACATATTTATTTTTACCCTTCAAAAGATGGAAAGAATCAGGTATCCTCCTTTTCCACAATGAATAAAGTTATTTCTGTGTTGGAAATAAACAGCCAGGTACCATAGCTGGAGACAGTTTTTCTTCTAAGTGGGTGATTTTCAAATAATTAATTCAGTCAGTCATATGCAGAATACTCTTGTTCTTCAAAGTGTTCTGATTTTTGTCTGTCTGCTGGTGAGGTTTTCTGTATGTCATAGAATCATTAAGGTTGGAAAAGACCTCTAAGATCATCAGGTCCAACCATCAACTAACATCACCATGACTCCTAAACCAGGCCCTGGAGTGCCATGTCTACACCTTTTTTGAACGCCTCCAGGGTAGACGACTCCACCACCTCTCTGGGCAGCCTGTTCCAATGCCTAACCACTCTTTCAGTAAAGAAATTCTTCCTCGTGTCCAGTCTAAACCTCCCCTGGTGCAACTTGAGGCCATTTCCTCTTGTCCTATCGCTGGTTACTTGGGAGAAGAGACCAACACCCGCTTCACTACAACCTCCCTTCAGGTAGTTGTAGAGAGCGAGAAGGTCTCCCCTCAGCCTCCTCTTCCCCAGACTAAACAGCCCCAGTTCTCTCGGCTGCTCCTCATAAGACTTGTTTTCTAGACCCCTCACCAGCCTCGTTGCCCTTCTCTGGACACGCTCCAGCACCTCAGTGTCCTTCTTGTACTGAGGGGCCCAAAACTGAACACAGTACTCGAGGTGCGGCCTCACCAGTGCCGAGTACAGGGGCACGATCACTTCCTTACTCCTGCTGGTCACACTATTCCTGATACAACCCAGGATGCTGTTGGCTTTCTTGGCCACCTGGGCACACTGCCGGCTCATGTTCAGCCGGCTGTCGACCAGCACCCCCAGGTCCTTTTCTGCCGGGCAGCTCTCCAGCCACTCTTCCCCAAGCCTGTAGCGTTGCATGGGGTTGTTGTGACCAAAGTGCAGGACCCGGCACTTGGCCTTGTTGAACCTCATACAGTTGGCCTCGGCCCATCGATCCAGCCTATCCAGATCCCTCTGCAGGGCCTTCCTTCCCTCGAGCAGATCGACACTCCCACCCAGCTTGGTGTCATCTGCAAACTTGCTGAGGGTGCACTCAATCCCCTCATCCAGATCATTGATGAAGACGTTAAACAAAATGGGCCCCAGAACTGAGCCCTGAGGAACACCGCTTGTGACCGGCCACCAACTGGACTTAACTCCGTTCACCACCACTCTCTGGGCTCGGCCATCCAGCCAGTTTCTTACCCAGCAAAGTGTATGCCCCTCCAAGCCGTGAGCTGCCAACTTCTCCAGGAGAATGCCGTGGGAGACCCTGTCAAAGACCTTACTAAAGTCCAGGTAGACAACATCCACAGCCTTGCCCTCATCTACTAGGCGGGTCACCCGGTCATGGAAGGAGATCAGGTTGGTCAGGCAGGACCTGCCTTTCATGAAGCCATGCTGGCTGGGCCTGATCCCCTGGTTGTCCTGCACCTGCCCGGTGAGCTCACTCAAGACGAGCTGCTCCATGATCTTCCCGGGCACCGAGGTCAGGCTGTGACTGGCCTGTAGTTCCCCGGATCCTCCTTCCGGCCCTTCTTCTAGATATGAACCTTGAAACAAATTTCAAAGGTATCGATTTTCATTGCCGCATTTGAGTTTGGCAGCAGTTCATTCTGAGCTTGATGCTAAACATGATTATCTTAAGTTATTAACTATGCTTACTGTAAATAACACAAATCTACCCAGCTGTGCTAGCAAAGCAGTGTGAGGGTCGCAGGGTGGTGCTTGTACATATATTTGCGACATATGCTACTGTTCAGAAATTAACTTTATTTTCAAGAAAAATAATAGTATCTGGTGGAGAGGGGAATTTTAAGCAGCATTCCTATCTTGTGAAGAAAATTATTAAGCATCTGGAGTGCCTAATATTTACTTTTTATCTTTCAAAAAGGAACTGTTGCTGTTCTCTGATCCTTAAAATCAAGGCCTCAGCTGAAAAACATGTAGAAATAACTGGTTAGTCTTGGTATTTAAAGTAATGTGTAGAGGCTCCAACTGGAGCCTGGCACCTGCTTGCAAACAACCCCATCTCCCAACCCAACCTCTGCCCCAAAGAGCTTAAAATGAAATTTAATGGAAGCGGGTATAGCTGGAGGAGGACAAGTTAACAGCAAGATAGCTGTGCTTGGCACAGCGAGGAGGAGTCACAGCTCCTTATCTGTTGTCAAGTGTTTATTGGGCACTACAGCTGAAACACTCTTTTTGGGGCAAAATTCCATGCCCTTGTGTACGGCTCCGTTCCCACACGTTATCTAGCTTGTGAGAAGTGATGGGTGAGGAACAGGCACATACTGGTTGAAAGGTGGTGCATTAAAATCAACAAATTTACAGTGTATCCCCCCGAGGTGGCAAAGCTATGTGCAGATGTGTCAGCAGCAGAGCCATTCCTGCTGGATGGAGTTGTGAATGTGAGCACAGTCCTAGAAATCTCCTGAAAACAGGGAGATGGGTAAAAAAGAGATAGTTTATGATCCCATTAGAAAAAGCCAAGGCTTGAACTTCAATAGACCCCAAAAAATCCAACAGGGAGAGGGAAGAAGAAGGTGAGGTAGAGGAGAGATGCCATGCGTGTCCTACCCGAGGGAAGATCATCAGTCTGGGCTCATGCGGTGCTGTGCAGCAGAGACCCTGACCATGGGACTGCAGGAAATAAGCTTTCATTGCTCGCTCCATGTGTCTGCAGAAGGTTAAATCACACGTGTGGTGCATGTTAGTGGCCCCTGGAGATTTCTGTATTGATCTGTTTCTTAATAATGCATAATAGGTAATCAGAGCTTTCCTGATTTTTTCACAGACATATTATCAGCGAGAGTCTTAAATCACAGTGCTGCTACTGGTTGTGTCTGACCTGTCCTCCACCAACACTAGAGTAGCTTTTATTTCCACTGGGACTACTCCTGACTTACCCGGTGGAGAACCAAGCTCTGTGTTTGGAACACTAAATCACCTTTCCATGGCCTTTTCAAAGGGGCAAGGTGATACATCTACATTTTGTTAAAAAACTTATTTCAAAATAAAATTGGTACAGGTCTTCGATTTCCCCCTGCCCCCCTTCCAGTGTGAACAAGAATGTTGGTTTTGCATTATTAGCCGAGTTGTGTGTTTTGCCCTGTTTCATCTTTGCTCTCATTTATATGTCTCTCTTGTGGAATGGTTTAGGATGGGAATTTTGTTTTGGATGCCAGACTAAGCAGGACTTTGCAATTCAGATGTCACCTCTGTTCCGCTTATTGGAACATTGATTTTTAGCAATGTATGCTCTTAAATCAATATGATCTTTATTGGTACTTGCTGGCGACATAGTTAAATCTGGCAGCAGCTAAGTGCAAACATACATTGCAGTAGCGCAATGGGTTTAATTAGAAACCAAGCAAACGAGATTTCAGAATTAGTTATTGCTGTTTGAGACCATGTGCAATACTTGTCTCCTGGACTACAGGAATACATAATTGCTGCTGTAAAATAGGTATTTTATCCTTTGCCTTTGAGAGTATTTAACTGATAGCATAGGCTGATGGAAATTTGTGTAATTGTGTTACTATCAGTATTGTGTGTAAGTACTCATTGTTATTATCTGATTTTGCATTTGACAACATCAGAAGTTAATTGGACTGCCAAAGTAATGCAACAGCAACAATACCACAAAATTTGGCCTATAGCACTAATACAAGTTTGGCTGCCTGTATCATCTCCTGGCTATTCCTCCCCCTCCCCGCCCCCCCCAGTAAAGGCCTAGTTAGTCATGCCTTTTCCTTGTATTGGCTCTTTAATAAAAAAAAGAAAAAGCCATTAGGGAGAACTCATTTAAATTTGCTCAAGAAGTAGGAGAATTGCAGGTTATTTTGGATATTTTGAGTAAAATGTTTAATGTTTTATTTATATCTGCCATAATAAATATGCTGACCAATAATAACTCAGCAAAACTCAGTGTGGCTGAACTGTTCAAAATGAATCAGGTCCTATTTAATCTTGGACAGATGGTAGGCCACCAGTGCTGCGGTTCACCAGGTGGCTATCCCCTTGCTGGGGTTGTCCAAGGAAGATGAGAACCAGAAGATGCCAAAGGACTGAAGCTGAGCAGTCCAGAGCGCCTGTCTGGGCAGGGGGGAAGGGTAGATCCGAGAGGTAGGTCCTGCATCCATGGCATGTCTGAACCACGAAACTGCAGGCAGAATCGGGTGGTGATCACAAATCTTCTCTCCTATTGAATCAGGGGCATTGAGTGCTCCTGACCCTAAGTAGCAAGGAAGAGGAGGGATACCCACGTTTTGGGGCTGCCTCTCTGGAGGGGTGCTTTGCCCGTTGTGATGAAAGCAGGGAAGAAGAGGCGGCTCTTCTCCCTGCCCATCCCATTTGCGAAAACATGGGATGACTTAAAAGCGCTGTCTTCTGAAGGATTAGATGAGGTAGCACAATTTAGGGCTGGGCAGGAATACCTAACGTAATTCTGGATAAGCTAGCTTGAGTGCAGTCTCATTTCATTAGCGCATGGCTCTGAGTTACTGTAGTATATGTAACATGCCTGAACGAGCTCATCGATTACTACTTTGTGCGTCTCTACACCACAAAACATTTTGCTATATAAAAATGTATCGAAAACCGTCTCCATGCTCTTTGTCAGCTCTGAGGCTGAATCACCTTTTCCTGGGCTCACAAGCCCACTGTGATTCCCTGGACACAGGAGGAGGTTTTAAACTTGCCAAGTGCCCCAAGTCATCCTCACCCATAGACCCCCCGCAGCAGCTGCTGAAGCCCCGGAGCTCTGCGTGTCCTGGTGGGGGGCAAAACTAGAGGATCAAGACTGAAGATGTGGTGGTGGTGAGCATGTATAAAACGGCAGCTCAGGCTTTACCAATGAGCCAAGAATAGTTTTCATTTTTAAAATTTGGCTGCCTGTTTGCTGGGGCAAGATGGAGAGGTATGGTCTAGTTTTTGGACTCTCCTTACTTAAAGACAACCTGGGCACCCAGTATGGTATGTTTCTGTTGGAATTATATATATTTTTTTTTTTATTGCCAGTTTATGAACTCTGCTGATATAAGGAATTTAATAAAAATGCTGACAGTTATCTATAGTTGTGCTATAATAAACCTTATTTTGGTGAGGTTTGTAACTTAGCAGTTGTGAAGTACAACAAATTATTAGATGAAAATAGTTGTAAAGTCTGGAAATTGATTTTTTGCTATTTTTTATGGTCTAATCTATTTATAGACAGACATACCTTCTTTTTGCAACTAGAATATGAATCTTGATGAGAATACAAGTAAACACATAATATATATTATCTGACTTTTTTTTGCTAAGGGAGAAAATACGAACCATTTTGAGGATGAACCTGTTGTCTTTGCTCTGTCACTGAGAAATCTGCCTTTCCTCTCGCTTGCTTTATTTCTTGTCTCTGAATATGCTGAGTATATGAACCTTCCTTCTCCTTAAAGGAGATAACCTTAAAGATAAAATATGGTGTGTGTGCCCACAAAACCTGATAAACTGATACTACTTTCTTGACAGAATTTCAGAGGGCATAAAGGACATATTCCAAAAGTAGTTAAAATTGGCAGAAATTCTGCCAACTTCAGTGCATTTTGGACCAGGCTGGAAGTGAAATGTGTCACTGAGTATATCATGACAAGTTTTTTTTTTTTTTTTTGTTCTTCAGAATATTACCCTACCGTGGTCATCTTGTGTTACACACCCCAATCTTGCTGCTGCACTTGCTGCTTTGCAGTACTGCAGTGGGCCTTATTCTCAGTTTGCGGTGCTCTAAACCAGCAAATATTTCTTTTAGCTCAGTGTCAAAGACTAGACTGTGGCTTTAACATTGACAAGAAGCACTTGGAGACAGTGACTGACCTTTTGAAATGGGTAGAAAAGAGCCCCCAGGGAATCCCATTAGGAACAGGGAAGAGAGATAACAGCTGCTTCCACCCAAAAAAGATCCAGTGTTCTGCTGCTTGTTATTAGGGGACTTTGTAACTAAACCCAGTTTTTTGGCCTTCTCTTTCAGTTCAAAACAGCCAGCCTTGTCCTTTAATTTAAGTGGTAGATATTTAGTTATTTTTCTCTGAATATTTAAAGGCAAACTGTTGGAGTTCCTATCTCAAAGACAAAGCGTAATGCTGACATAGGTTCCCTGTTTCTCTCCATGTAGTGACTTGTACCGGCTCTTCCTTCTTCCAGTCCTTTGTTGAGGATCACAGATGCAGAGTGGATCCATCAGGTGCTACAAGGGTAGCACTGAAATTGCTTGTCGATTCCCAGCTGCAACCTGGCACTAGCAAGAGCAGTGTATCCATCAAACTGCATGTGCTGCCGAGATTTGAATTGCATGTATTGATTTTTCTCATGGATGTAATACAAATATATGCTGCTCTACTCGTAATATAAGAAGATGTAAGAAGTACTATGACTAGATGCTTTCTGGAAGTTTTAGATGGAAGAAATTGGAAGGGGGAAGTAGGTTGGGTTGTTTTAAGTACTGTTATTCCTCCATAGAAACTTTTAATTGTAGTTTCCTCAAGGTTTGATGCTTTTTTAATTGGCCAAATTTTCCTGACTGAGATGGAGGTGTCCTTGGAGACACTTGCTTCTTTTCTGGGCTTAATATATCATATCTTTAGGTCTTTGAACTTAACTTTGAAATGATAAAATAGGACAATACTTATCACCACCTGTAGGTATGAGCTGGTCATTTTCAGCAGCAAGACTGGAGATTTGTTGTATTTATTTTGCCTGATAAAAAAGCATGAGTTTTGGGACACCTTATGAAAATTAAAAAGATGCAATAATTTCTCTGTCATGCCATGGTCCGAGAACTTGATAGTGATCATAACATTCTCTTGTCCCATTTGCTCAGAGTTTCTGATTTCAGAGCTTACAGATGTGGCAATTGTGAATCCGAGGTTGACGTTTCACAAGAAATATAGAATCTACCCCTAACTTTCAGCCTTCTAGTAAATAAAGTAGTGACAGCACAAAGGAAGGAGAATCTTTCAGTATTTACTACTTGATCTGATTGCAAGTCAGAGATCTTGTCATGCATCTTTAATAGAGTACCAAGAATTAAAACAGTGTTGAAATAGCATTATTTGGATAAGATTTTAATTACTTCAAACATGGAAATAAAAACTGAGTTTTCTTAGGTTTGGGGGTAGTAACTTCAGATGATTGAAGCATAGTAGTTCATAAAGTTCTTCACCAAGACGTGAAGAAAGAAAAGTATCTTTTGTACAGTCATTTTGCTTTCAGGTTCTGTGTTCAAACTTTGGATTGAGAACGCCAACTCTTTTCAGAGGTTTGAACAATGTTGTGGGAAAATTATGGTTTTCATTAAATTCTTCTTTTCATCATCCAGGCGTACGGGTGCATATTATTGCCTACACAGGATTGTGTAGAAATTGGAAAGATATATTTGGATGGAAGGTTTTTCTGAAATACTTTTCTTCATTGAGAGAGTGGGAGAAATCCATGGTAGTTAAAAAATTTACTGCAGTCATGCTTCTGTATTTTACATGTTTCAAAATCAGAAAAGTAAATGAAAGGAGTCAAAAAGGATGTTTCAAAACTGTTGAAAATCATGCTTGCGATGATGCCTGGGCTATTGTTCTAACTCTGCTTTAGTTCTATGGTAGGTCATAACAGTGGGTGAGTAATTTAGATATGCAACAAAGCCATCCCCTTACTTCTTGGAAATAACAGAATATTTTGAGCTTTTATACTTAGACAAAGATAATTTAATTGCAGTGAGCCCTCCTATGAAACAGTAAAAAAAGTCAGTCAAAGAAGAAAATGTTGCTTCTGGAGTCTTAAAGTGGAATGTAGCTCTGTATTGCTTACCTGCAACCGAATGTGCAGATTGTTCTTTTAACGAAGATAGTTTGAATGCTAATCATAACAGCAGGAAATATAGAGCAGAAGCATATACCTACCTGATCATGTTGATTTGTGCACTGCCTGCTTTTACAAAGTCTGGGATGGCTGCACAGCTGGTTTGGGTTCATACTGTAGGCTGTCAAAGGTGTTTTCTTGGCAGGGATGAGACTGCCAGAAAGCGTATCTGTTGTTTTGCTCCCAGAAGGGTTTTCACATCACACACTACCTGCCTAACCACATGGACGTCACTCTTCGTGGCAGTCTGACTGGACAAAGAGCAAATCGGAGAAGAAAGTAAGAGATACCTAGTGCTGATGTATTTGAAAAACAGCTGTCACTGGTTGGAGCCTTTCTGACAGTGGGAATGCAGGTTCCTGGAGAACAGCTGAAGGTGATCCTGGCTTCTGCCAATAAGTAGTTCTGCCATTACCAGCTGCCTTTAAACTTTGCCCTAAACCTTCTCCTCAAATATACTCTGTGTGTGTGTGATGCTTAACTGGCAGGGCAGACCTGCTTGCTGAAATATTAAATGGCTTGAAATGTCAATGCAGAAAGCTTAAAAAAACCCCGACAAATGAGAAAAAAGCTAATTTGTTTGCCCTGGTACTCTCAAGTATTCCCTACTGCATTATTGTGATCTTGTGCTGGGACATGGGTTGCTCTGCTCCCTTCAAGGGCAGAGAAGGGAGATACTGAAGAGCTGTGTGGAATGTCACATATTTTGGTGAGGTGCTGGTAGCAGGGATTTACTAGAGGAGAAATCTTCAAAGGCTTTGGACTACGAATGATGACAGTTTCAATTAGTACTTATTCTGTGTGTAACACTGTGTGCTGTGTCTTGGACTAACACAATCTCTCTGCAGGAGGTAGAGCTGTACAGCTGGTAGTGGGGACTTTGCACTTGGAAGGCTTTGAGCTTAAACTTTCTACCATTTTCTGGTGATTCAGGGAGCTGTGTTTGGGAGTTTACCTCTAAAAAACCAAGAATAAAAGCCTGCAGCTGTGTTGCTTAACCCTCCCTTATCTCTGTTGTCCTTGCTTGCTGCATAGCCCACCTATGTACTCCAGGCCCTATTGACATTGCAGCAGATGATCTTCTCATGCTGCAGCAACTACTCTATCTCCGGGGGTTATACATAGTGGTCTCTTCCACATGTGGGAATACCTTGCTCTCTCCTCTGCGGTGGTAGGAATGAAAGACCACTCTAACCCCTCTTTCTTTTTGTCAGTCTTTCAAGGGGAGCTCTTTTGGTTACTGCTATTGTGTCCCCACATAACTCGTCAGATGCCTTAAGTTTCTATACTAATACTGCAGTATAAGACAGTGTGAGTAAATATAAGATGGTGAGAATAGGAGTAGTTTCTGTAGATTGTCCTCAAGAATGAGCAGACCTACTGGTACCTCAAGTACCATTAATTCTTGATTGGGGCATGCCAAGCTTGTCAGAGGAGCCATCTGCTGCTTTGTTCTGTGTGTATTTATTTATTTATTAGTAAGGTGAATCCCGCTGTCTCACATGGAACATCTGTAAAGGGAAAGACTTTTTTTTTATTCAGCTTCCTGCAGAACATCTTTCCAAGAAGGACAGTTTAGCTTTTGTTGTTGATTACTTCTCCTGATACTCTGCATCATGATGTGTTTCTTTTTATATTATGCTCGCTGACTGTTTTCTGAGTAGTATATCTTGGTATTTGCTACTTGAAGCGGCATACAAGGAAGCTGTCATCACCAGCTGTGTAAAAGACATCTGAGAAAACCATCAGTAAGTATTAAGAAGCAAATGAAAATGTCTCAGCTGCCCTACTGAATTTGACTTTTAGTACTGTTTTTTGCCATCTTTCTCCCTTGGCTCAAGGCACTTAAATACTCTGAGAGAAACATTTTGCTGGCTGCCTCTTGCATGATCTCCAGGTGCATAGGCCTATGCCCAATTTCCTGTGATGCAGAAATAAGTCAGTTGATTACATTTGTGTTGCCTTTCTGAAACCTGTAAGCTTCAGGCTCTGCTAAGATTTAAGGCATACCAGGATAGGTTACTTCTGTGTGTTTAAGTGTTTTAGATTGAAAATAAGTGTTCAGCCCCTATCAAGAATAATTTACTCTTCTGTTAAGAAGGAAGAATAGGAAGTAAGCTATTACCACAGAAAATTTCACTGCAATTTTCTTTTGCATAAGCTTAAATTCTGAGTAGAGAGGTTGTCAATTAGTGTGCAGATTTTTTTAATTGGCTATAATAAAAAGCTAATTGGTGTTTTGCTTAAAGAGTGAATTAAGAAAGTGTTGCTATAGAAACTTTGCATGTGTATAGTGTTGCTCTAAATAACAGTGAATATAATAGTCTAATGACCTTTCTGAGCCAGCTGTATAGTCAAGGAAAAAGTGTTAAATTCAGGCTTTGGAAGTGATCATGAAGGAGTTTGTGACTTTACCCATTTCATTGCCTGAAAGGGTCTGTGGCATTGTCTTGTTGAATGTTTCTTTTGACTCGTGTCAAACCATATAATAAATGGTGGTCTCAGAAGACCTGAGCTTTTGTAAAATCCAGGTGCTCCAATTTTGAATGTGTAAACTGATCTGTAATCTGTCAAGCATAAAATGTACTACTGGGAAAATTTCATTTTCATAATCTGAGAAACTGTGATGATGGATCTTAAGTGACAGCATCTAATCCGTTAGCTGTTGTATTCCTCCCTCCTCTCCCCGCCTTCTCTACCCACGGATTTCTGAGCCTTGTGTGAAACAGGAATTTTGATTTTAAGTCAAATGGGATTTCTGTTCTAATTTGCAGCGTTCTCTCCCAGCAAAAATACTTATCTCCTTGAATCTAAACTTCACTGAGGAGAGAATAATTTCTTCAGGATTTGTGAACAGTAATTTTTTCCTGGGGCTAATGCTTGCCTACTTAAATTACTTCAGAGTCATCATCTGTACTTTTACTAGCTGCTTAAAAGTTAAAGGTACAGGTGGCATGGACAAAAATATACTGAAGTATATTACGAACATAGTCATTGCTGCACAGGGGGGTGGTCAGTAATGAAATAAGTGTCTCTACATGGTAAAGCGGAAAACTAAAACATGACCTTTTTTCAGTTCCCTGATCCTGAATCTCATTATTACTATGTATATAGACAAATCGTATTGTCCCCTTTCTAACTGCGTATCTAGCAGATGCAGGGGCATGAAATCCTGCAGTTATTAGTCATAGTCACAGAAAAACCTTAAAATGTCCTGCATGTTTTAAATAATGCTGTGACTGTCTATATGCAAAAGACTGGACAAAACTATAACGTGTTGACTTTTAGTGGAAAGAGTTCGCTGTCTTCTTTTTTCTCTGGTTTTCAATTAAAAAAAAAAAATTCTGTCTCCTAAATTTGTCCCTGCACTTGTTCTTCAAACTGGTAAAACACAAAAATCTTGAGTTTCATTAGTTTATGATTTGACCTTTTTTTTCTCCTCCCATTTTTCTTCCCAGTAGATGCTTAGAAGAAATCAAAGATTCTTCTAAGTGGAAGAATTTAGGAGAATCTCTTAGAATTCTCTGGAATTGTACAGTTGGCTTCTTTCTGTACCTCTAGATCATGACTGAGTACTATCATAACTTCGCAGCTATTTTTCCCTTGATACATGTATGTAGGCCCTATTAGTGTTAATGCCTTTTTGAAATGCTTTCCTCATATATTCAATATCTACTACTGATGTCCAAACCATAAAGTCTTACGAGTTGCGTGGCATGTGGCTATCTCTAGAGCTTAATAGAAAGTTGGATTTAATCTCATAGTTCATCTTTTGAGCAGTAAAACTGTAAGACAGATAAAATGTTTTAACGTGAAGCTTTTATCTGAGACCTGTGAGCAAATAAGTCTTTTTCTGGTCCAGGGAAAGGACTGGTAATTTTTTTTTTCTTCCCTTTTATCTTGCCCGGTAAGACCATAACTGTAATATGTGTTTACATGGGCTTGTATAGTTGAAAAGTGTTGCTTTGCAGAAAAGTAGTATAATATTATATTTATGACTGTCAAGGAAATGTTGCGCTTTGGGACTCAGTAAACCCATCCTTACTTCATTTTAGATTTTTGCTGCTTTGCTGCAGTTCATTGTCAACTGTCTTTGTGAAAAGGGGACCGGGTCTATGAAGAGCAAAACATGAATCTGCTTTAGGACTGGTATTTTCCTCTTAGTTTTACTTGACTGTACAAGGCTCTGAGCATCATAATCTAATGTTGATGTTATTCCTGCTTTAAGTGGGGGTGTTGGACCAGTTGACTTTTTAGGCTTCTCCCAACCCAAATTACTTTATGCGTCTCCGGCAGGGGTCAAATCTACAATGATAAGGGGACTATCTTCCTGTTGTTGTTCCATTTTTATGAACTGTGACCCTGCAGGGTTACCTTGAAGGCAATTACAACAGCGACTGAAGTATGAATAGTTATAGTACCATCAGTTGTGGGGTTTTTTTTGAAGATAATTTATCTTCAGATGACAAATTAAAACATGTCTTTTAAAATTCTATTTTCCAGCTTTTATTCTCCCCATTATTTAAGGAATAACTTTAGTCAGACTTCTGAATGCCTCTCTAGGAAAAGATGTAAAAGCCTGTTCATCCCCAACTCCTCTTTCCCACTTTATCTGCACAAGGGGAAGCCTGTTTCAACATGGCTGCTACAGGCATTATGTTGGATCAGTAAAATTTGTATGAAAACCTAGTGTCTGGGAGATGGAAACTGCACTCCTGCTAGCTCAGTGCATTATTTGTTTTGTGGTGTGTTGTTTTTTTTTTTTTTAAGATTACTTCTTTGTTGCCCCGATACGATTGTGTTTACAGAAAATTACAATGACACAACTTGGTTACTATTGATCCTTTTTTTCTCTTTGTTTTATAATTTATGTAGTGTAGCAATGGGGGGGGGTTATTAGTGGAGTTATTTGTAGAATCTTTATAATAAGCTTTGATTAGCACTGAACTGTAGCGACATACGCAGAGACTGTTTAAATATGTACTGAGCTACCTTGTTTTGCTTGGGGAAGGAACACATTGACACCTTTTGCATTTCATTAAAAGAAGGATGGAGATTCATGTGGATGATAATGAGATTGCTAGTGGGAAATAGGTGAAAAATTGAAATGATCAGAATATCAGGGGGTGTTTTTGTAATAAGAACACTTCTACTTTACTGATGGATGGGCAAGGGAATTGTTTATTGTCCAGTAGAGGAGAAGAACCATCACAGGTTCCCTGCATGTGAATCTGCCACTTCATGAACCAGACCTTGCTGGATGCAAGGGCATTGGTTTTGACATTTTGGGCAGCCACTTTGTTTGTTTAAATGAGAAAAATACTTCGTGAGTACCACCATGTACCAGAATGTAAAAATACGTTCTGCTTTGCTGCTGTGTCAGGAAAATGCATCTTCTATTTATATCTACAAGTTGCATCATTGCAAATGGTTAGATTTCTGTTTCTATAAATGGTATTATAAAATGTGATATGTTCCTCTTTTGCAGAGAATTAACGTAGAGGCCAGATTGAGAATATGCCTTCGTGAAAAAGTGTCTACCAAACTAATCCCTTCTTGGCTTTAAGGTAAATGAAAAAAAATGTATCAAACACCTATTCTAACTCTTCTTCTCATCATAATTGTTCTGTTTGAAAGAAATGTGAGGATATTATGTGCTCAGAAGAAAGTAAGTATGTATTTTAAGGAGTTAAATTGCAAAACTTAGTATTTAGTCAAAATAAAGTGTAAGTGTGAGCCAATAATTTGGGGTAGGCTTCAGTAATTAAACAAAATGAGTCAGTGGCATGAATGCTTATGTGTCTTACATACTGCCTTGGCAAGTGTCTGTTTTTTGTCTAAAAATTGAATATGCATATGAAGGAGAGATCACTATAATTGAATGGAAAATGTGAAATTACGAAGGCAGCAAAGTATAAATAATTGAAAATCAGGTTGCAACTCTAGCCTCTGTATTTCATGAGCTCAGTTGCAAACAACATTGCTAGAATGGGAATTCACATTTTTGTTCCTCTTAATTTTACTTTCATGGTACCATACTCCTGGTATAGAGAGCAAGGCAGTGAAAGTGACGAAGGGGTAATTAAATATCTGTAGGAAATTAAGAGCCAAACCAGAGACTAATTTCCAGCAGTCTACAGCCTTCATTATATATGTATATGCTTTGATTTCTCATGTGTATGGAAAATGTATCCTCTAACACTGCATATTTTTAGTCTTTCTCCTCCAGAATTGTTTAACTTATTGTGTTCTGTGGTAAGATATGGCAAGCTTGTTTTGTTTGTGAAATCATTGCAGAAAATAACTATTTTAATAACTTTCTGAACAGTTAATTACTTGTGAGTATAGCTAAGTATTCTTAATCTCTGCTAAATACTCCTTTATCATGGCCATACTTCATTTGACTGGTTACTATGTCTTGTTCAGTTGTTGAAATCACTCAAAATGGGTAATTTTCAGTGTTTGAAACTTCTTGGATCTACTTGTCCTGCTCTATCTGTGGTTGAAGGGATTGGTGAGATTGCTGTACTCAAGCCTTATTTTCAAGTGAAACCTTTTCCAAGTTTAACTGATGCTATTAGACATAATTGAAACCATAGGCCACTTCATATCCCTAGTATTAGGGGTTGTGGTACTGGCACATAGCATAAAACCAAGGTCCAGGCAGCACAATGAATTTGAAAAATTCACTGCCAAAATATATTCAGTTGTGTATCTGGTTTAAAAGCCCAGGTTTTGCCTTCTAGAACCAGATCAGATTCAACACTTTTCCTTATAAAAGGAGATCAAAGTAAAGCTGTCAGCAATACCTTCAAAAGGAGTGCTGGACCTTCAGTGAGCCTGCCCAGCTGCCCAGGCGGTAGGACGGCAATCCGTAGCTGGATAAGAGTTTTGGTTTGTTTTATAATTTTGCTCTACCTAATGACACACTATTGTGGGCTTTGTTGTATCCCGTTTAGGGTGGGAATTGTGATCCTTCTCTAAGGTCTTTATGAGAATTGGAAGTTTTCTTTAAGGACTATGGAGTTAAGTAATTTGCTATTAATAATTTTCTGATTTGAACAGTATTTAAATACAGATACTCCTATAGTAAGACTCCAGATAAGTGTGTATTAAAACTTGATATTTGGGATACTTGGGAAATACCGTAATAATCCAGGACTGACAGATGGCCAGAATGTCTTATTCTTAGCAAATATTGAATTCCTCTAAATTACTGTCATGGTACTGATACAGTGTTAATAAACTAAAGCTTTAATAAGTTGCAGATCAAGACAGAAGGGCTTGCAATGATGAAATTATGTGACTCCAGAACTTGCAAAAATATGCTCAGAGAATTTAGTCACAATAAACAAAAACCAAAATTGCATTTCCCAGTAGATCAGAGAGGTGGCTCTGTATGGCCAGGATAGCCATTTCCACTCTGTACTTCAGATGTTTCCTGTAACAGGGTAAGTGGCTGCCGTGGCACACCAAATGGAGGGTTGGACTTGTGGAGAGGCTGCTGTCCCTGAAGAGAAGACCTCTCCCGATGCCTCTGGGCCATGTGGGCACAGGAAGAACCATTTCAGATCCTTGTGCTTTCTCTCTTCACTGTGTTTGGTGCTACCAAACGAATTTGGCAATTTCTTCAGTTGTACTGTGATGGCTTCATGGTTTAAATAGTTTTAATGTCTCCATTAGACTCTGGCATCAGAGAGAAATATTTAAGAAATCTGGCAGTGTGGGGATTAGTCAGTATTGCATTTGTCTAATTAGTAAATAGGCATGACTATGCTTGTTATACTGAAGTAGTTATAATAATGAGCAACATGTAATCCCTTTTTTTGCGCTATATACTTTGGGTGCAAATTACAGAAGTTTCATCTGGAAATGAGAAGAGAATTTTCAATTTTGACCTGCGTGGACACAACTAGAAGAAAATTTTGTAGAACACGAGTCTGTAAAAATGCTTTTTGTGCTCTGAGGAGCAAACAGTAGTACTTAGGATGTTTCCTTCCACACTGTAGAATTGTCTCCATCAACTAGTTTTTTGACGCCAGAGTTGTTTCTGTGCATTACATGTGCTTTGCTAAATTTCATTCATTTTGATGGCTTGGTTCATGAAGTGTATAACAAAATACCCAGGAGCCTTATTAAGGAGTTGTGGGAGAGTAGTAGTCCTGGGTGATAGCACTGTGCTGTCTCTTATCAATTCTTCACATCAAATGTAAAGGTGTTGTGGTATGGTTTTTCTCCTAGGGTAGTTGCTATATACAGACCATGGAATAATTTAAAGCTGGAGCAACCGATGTGGTTGTCCTGTCTGGAGGCAATAGCTGTACTTAAAATAAAGCAAAAGCCTCCGATCCTGAAGGTTCTGGTGATGGAAAAGCTCTCATGACTCTTGGAAAGTTGCCCAACAGATTACACTGTTGGAAAACATTTGCCCTGTTTATTTCTTGAATTTGTCTGAATCAGCTTGAAGCATTGAAAATGGCACTTTTTTTCTGCTCACCTGCACAACCTTATGCTCTCACATTTCTGATCTTAGCTTAGTTATTTAGACTGCTGGTTAATCATACCTGAACTTCCACTTAAATATCAGATTGAGCTTTTTTAGTCTTTTCTTCGTAAGGATGTTTTCTGGTCATGTTCATGGTCCCTGTCCTAATAATCTCTAATCAAGCTCCTTTTCCAGTGATGATTAACAGACCTGAAAACATGTTCACGTGGTGGTCTCAAAACCAAGAAGGATGGAGAGACCATGTAGCTTCTTAATGGTATGCTCAAGAGAGACCTCTGCACAGCATCACACTGGGAATCTTGTGTTTCCCTGTTGTAGAATTGTGGCGTTTGCAATGTTCGATGTTTTTCTAGTGCTTTGCAATAGATTATTCAATATTTTAATCTTTTTCTTCACTTGAGGAGTTCTGTTAAACTTGTCTCATGGAAACTAGCAAGATAACAAGACTCTGAAATACCAAGAACGTATTATAGGTTTATTCCTTGGTATCATTAAGGTGATACAAGTAGAGAACTTTTGATGAAAGAGCTGTACCTTCCTCTCTGTCCTCAGCCCAGGCCCTACCACATCCCCTGTGCCACCATGGATGCTTGGGCTGCAACGCGAGGAGCTGGATGAGAGCTGCTCTGACTGAAGCTAACCTGGGACTGGGGAGGGGGGAAGAGCTTTTGTCAACTTCATTTGCATTGCCTAGCTCAGTTTATGGCTGTGTAACTTGCCTGCTGGTGCCTGCAGGTGGAAGTTAACCTGTAGCTTGAGGATGGGCAGGCAGGGAAACTGCTACTTTGGAGGTGGTGCGTATTTGCGTTGATATTAAGGACAGTGGATCGGTACCTCTAGCGGTTGAACTATTGCTTTGTTTCCACGGAATACATTAAAGATGACACATTTCTACTTCTGAGATCAATTGATTTTTATTTATCTCGACAAGGTTTAGAATAGCATTTCCTCATGTTGAATGCCATTCTTCTGGAGTTAAAAAGCTGTCATTGGTTATTTTATTTTTCACAAATTCAAAGGGCACTTTAGTACTGTCAGCGTGAGATCATCACTGTCTAATAATAGGCACTTTAGAAGATTTCTATTAACGTCGACTTTTAACAGAGCCCTCTTACTAAAAGAACTGTACCTTATAATCATGCTGTAACTTTCACTACAAAGCAATTAGATGAATTGTGTGAATTGGCCAAAATCTATTAGCTATTAAAACTCAGAATGTTACTTTTGATCAGAAAGGAAGTCATCTTGTTTAACTTCCCCCTCCCCTTGATACATCTATGAGAGTGGGAGCCTGTCTGAGGGAGAAAAGAAAGGGAGCCTGATGGTGGGTAATGGCTAATGAATACAGCTAAGGATACAGGGATGGTTGCCTGGCAACGCGGGGAGGATGGGCTGAGGTCCCTTGTCAGAACATAGGAGTTGACAGTTGGCTCATCCCTTGAGCTCATGAGGACCGACTTCTGCATTTTTGCGTACTTTATTCTCCATACGTGTCATTGCTGGGTTAGATTTGTATATTACATGTTTTGTCTCTACGTATTTCATTCTTTTAAAAAGAAACACCAGAAGAATGGAAGCAAATCAAGCGTTTTAGTTAAAAGAACAAAAGATGTTGTGAATTGTCCCATGCGGTGGTTATGCTTTCAAGATGAGAGCCGTGTTTAGTAAGAGCTTTGCCTAAAATTGCAAGCTCTTAGGTCTAATTCCAGGTAAAGTTATGTTTCCTTAGTCTGAGAGCCCTCTGAAAATGACCATCAACACACTCAGTGCTCAAAGATGATGAGCTGGGGTTTGTGTTATAGTTGCAACCTCGAGAAGATTGCCTTTTTTTTTTTTTTGTGGTTGAAACACAGTTGTGAAGTGACACATCTATATCAGGCTGGAAACAGCGTATGCACTGAGGGGTATGACAAACTTGACCTTGTACAAGTTGTTCTTACAACAATGCAAATGGATTTTGAATATGGGTGTCAGTGTGAGCTGTTGATCTATCTTTCTGCCGCAGTATAATTGTACGTAGGCGGTGCTTCATTAGGGAGGTGAAGGGTGGCCTTTGTTAGTTTGGTGCTCCCTAGAAGGCCTTTATGGAAAAGTGGATTGACGTAACCGCATGAGGGTGGTTATACTTAAGTGAGGATTGAACTGTTTTTCTTTCCTATGGGCATGTTTATTAAGGAAAAAGTTGCAGCTGGCTTTCGGACTCAGGTTGCATGATCTGGTACTGTGTGTGGTTTTGATATTGCCAGAGGAGTAACGTTTTTTCCCCTTTCAGCTCTCAAGAATAACTTTGGTGCCTAATGATAAGGTCAAAGCTGTAGGAAGCAGGTTGGGTTCTTGTTTTGGATTGTTGGACAGGAGATCTACCTAGCCATCTTGTGTCTGTTTCTTCCACAAGGCAAAAATGAGGTTACTGCGTAGACCTCTGCAATTGTATTACCCTGGGAATTCTTAAAAGCAAAAAAACCCACCTCTCTCCTACTAGTAAGAGCAGTTGTCATTTGTAAAATGCTTGCCTCCATTTTTTTTTTTCTTGTTGGGTTTGGTGTTTTTGTTAATGGTTGTTGTTAAGGATGAAACTTTTCAGAGCGTTTGGCATGCTGTGAAACTTGACCAGCTGTCAAAGTATAGACTGTTTGTATGGAAATGTTTTGGTGGAAGCTGCGAAGAAATCCATTATGTTTACTGGGTACTTTGTAATACCTTGAATAATGTAGACAAAAATCAGTGTTTTCATCTAACTTTTTTCTGCACAGTCTATTCTCTCTCTGTCTGTCCCCATGCAAACACACAGAGGCAAGATAGCAGCAGCCAACTGTGCAGAATTACTCAGAAAATCAGGTGAAAGGTTTGAAATGTTTCCATATGTATAGCCGAAGCCTTAAGGCAATTGTCATTAACAAAATGGTCTTTCTCCTTCATTCTTCATGTTGCAAACTGTAGCTTCTGACTTACTATTTATCTTTTTAATGGTTTGTACTTACATTACAAGCCCTGAGTTTGCTACAGGGTATTGAGAAATGTCGTGGAGCTTATGATGATTCATGGGAAAGTTTGGATAAACTGCTCTGGACTGTATTTCGTGGTAACTTGTATTCTTAAGGGCAACTTTGGTATGTAGGTAAGATTGTTCTTTCCTGTCATCTACACCAATAAGTGTCTACTGGTACAACTGTGTTAACTTATACATAACTGGCATGATTCGAGGAACTGCATGCTGCATTAGTGTTACAGAAACCTTGGACGCAAGTGTTTGAACTTGTGCTTTAGTCTACTATATCAGTGAAGGAAAAGGTTGCAAATTTAAGATTTATGAATCTGTCTTCATGTCCAAGATGTCCAAATTATTGGCTATTTACCCTCCTCTAATAGATTCTAAGATAGAAAAATACCTTAAAAATTATTACANTGAATAATTTTAAACTGCAAATACTCATTTGCCAGCTTTTGTAAGCAATGTGAGTGGAATATGTTAAATGTTTTCAGCATTCTGTTGGAATACCTGCCCGTGTCTTATGAAATTTCAGTACTACCAATAGACTAACACATTGGTTACATTGGACCATTGGTTAAGAAAACTTAAACTATGTAAGTTGTGTTTTAAAATGATACTTTAAATTTAAACCAGATTTGAGACTTTCAACATATTTTTGCATGGATTTTTGGGTTTTCTTTAGTTCTTCTATTGCCTCATACTGTAGTGATTTCTGTTG
Source organism: Fregata magnificens (assembly GCA_013389945.1). Classification (NCBI taxonomy): domain Eukaryota; kingdom Metazoa; phylum Chordata; class Aves; order Suliformes; family Fregatidae; genus Fregata; species Fregata magnificens. The sequence goes on from WAAD01008859.1 coordinate 75,393, forward strand.
TGCTTTTGCTTTTCTTATGGGACTCAAACATAGGAAGTCATGGAAAGATCAGTCCAGAGCGGAGAAGAGTGAAGAGAAGATTTTTTGTTTGGTTGGTTTTTTTTGGGTGTGGGGGTGGTGGTTTTTTTTTGGTGTACTATGAGCATTGTTTGAAAGCAAGATTCTGATTCCTTTTCTTAACTGTGGGCACAGAATTAACTTATCCTTTGTTTTGGCTTCTATGCTGTTTTATTTTCCTTACCTAATACCCTGTCTGAGATATGGAGACAATTTATTGATTAAAGCATATGAAACAAGTGCATGGTGTGTAAGCAGGGGAAAAAGGGCATGGGTAATGTATTTTAGCTCTCATTTCCGATGTTGGTTTAAAAAAAAAATTCTATGTGAAAATAGATTAAGCAATGCAATAACTGCATACTAGTAAATGCAAAGCCAACAGCTGTGTTTTCCAGAGTACCTCACCGCAACTGGAATTGGGAAAAATAAAACTTTATTGCAGATTTGAGGAGACACGGAAAACAATACTAATCTAAAAATCTTTTTTTTTCTTCTTCTTTCTCCCCCTCAGTTGGGGAGAATAAGGTTTTGCTGCCTTTACTCTCTCTGGAAAAATACAGCTCATTCTGTTTTTTAGGAGTATTGCATAGATAATTCAGGGATGCAAACAACAATGAAGAGTGTTAAAGCATACTAGAAATGCTTTGTATAGGGAGTTACTTAGAGTAAATAATTGAACTAACTAGTTTGGAAAAAAGGAAGAATTTATTCAGTCTGAAGCACAATTCAAATGTGATGCATGTGCCCTGCTGTCAAAGAAGGTGTGCCAGGCCAGAATCTGAGCCTCACTTTGTATACTCCAAGTGCCATGTCACCTACCCATCTGATTTTGCAGAGTAGTTGTTAAAAACTAATGAGATGTGCTTTACTACAGACTAATGAGATGTGCTTTATCTGCAGAGGGTTGTAAGCAGATGTGATGTGAAAGTATCTCACTGGAGCAGAGGAGATGGTGAATTACGGGTGTGCTGAACTTGGGCTGCATGTATACATGCATGCTGTGCTGTGCAGCTGCATCAAAGAGGCTGCGTTCACCTACCAGCTTGTCAGCACCAAGAAAAGCAGATGTGATGTGAAAGTATCTCACTGGGGTGGAGGAGATGGTGAATTACAGGTGTGCTGAACTTGGGCTGCATGTATACGTGCATACTGCACGGTGCAGCTGGATCAAAGAGGCTGCATTCACCTAACAGCTTGTCAGCACCAAAAAAAGCTGTCTTGTTCCGGTGTTCTGTGCTCCTTCATGGGCTGATTAACATTTTTTTTAAGTAGCAGAAAACTGAGAAGTGATAGGAAAAACTGGCAAAACCGTGGGATTAGCGAACTGAATCAGCTTATCATAGCTTCAGAAGACCACCACACCTGGCATAAGGAGGCAGCAAGTCTACAGGCTATAAAAGCAGTAAATGGGTGTAGGAACATCAATTTAGTGACAACTTTTGTCAATATGCCCCCTCCTTTGTCAATAGGTGGGTATGTATCAGAAGCGTTTGTCAGACTTCCTATGCAGAGACTCACTGTTTTGCCTGGCTGATGATATGACGAAGCTGAGCTTTGTTGCTTTGCTTGATTCAGGAGGGAACTGTTTGCCAGCTCGTAGCACTCAATGGGATGTATGTATTGCAACTCATGGCATTTCATGAAATGGCTGTCTTGCTGTATGTGGCGGTCCCACAAAGTGAGGTAATTTGCTAGCATGGTATTGCTTCTCTGTAAGATACACATACATGAATATATATATATATCTTTACGTTTATTTTACAGCTTTTCTGTTGGAACAATCTTTAGTGATTGAAGATTCACACATAAGATTCTTCCTGGCTCTTCTATATTTGCTGGGGTAGAAGATACTTCAGAGTCCAAGTCTTCATTGGCTTGAAAATCCACCTCCATATTAAATCACTGTATTTTATACAGCATGTTTGTTATAAAAGCTTACATATGTGGCTGGAATGCAAGCTGACCTACTTAAACCACAGCTCTTCCCAGCTGTGCTAGATGTACTAGAGATGAGTGTTCATCTTGCCGAAATCTAAACGCAATCTAAACTTTTCAGTGTTTTGGAGAAGTGCTTTCTCTAAAAGGGTAGAGTAAGGATAAAATGGTGACTTTTTTTTTTTTTTAAAGCGGATCAGCTTTTGATTCCCTGTGTCAGGTTTTTAAGCTCTGCTTCCTAATGTGATCTGAGAGTAGTAAGATTTACTTCTTAGTTGTGCAAGATGGAGTTCAGTATTAGTTAGCATTTATGGCATTAGCTCTCTTGCCAACAAATATTAGAAAAACGTTTTTCATTCCCTCACTCTCTTGCTCTCCTTTTTTTTTTAAGCTGCTTACTTTTGTCATTCAAGTTATCCTTTGCTTTCAATTGTAACTATGAGATTCGTCAAAAGTAGGGGTGGCAGAAATAAATCATGCAGAGATTTTTAAGCAAAACAAACAACATGTTTAAAAAGCACTCATTGAATTCCACTGCTTTTATAAATAAGCAAGTGGATTGAAGGGCAGTGAAATTGTTACCCTTTATACTAGATCTTATATACACTGCACTACTATTATACGTAGGACGAGGTTATAAAGTATCATCTTCCATGCATCAGATCTTCATACTTGTTTGCATAATTTGCTTCTGTTTAATATGGTGGTGGGTTGACCCTGGCTGGATGCCAGGTGCCCACCAGAGTTGCTCCATCACTCCCCTTCTCAGCAGGACAGGGGGGAGAAAGTATAACAAAATGCTCGTGGGTTGAGATAAGGACAGGGAGAGATCACTCACCAATTACCGTCACAGGCAAAACAGAGTCGACTTGGGGAAAAATTCATTTAATTTATTACCAATCAAGTCAGGGTAGGGTAACGAGCAATAAAACCAAGTCTTAAAACACCTTCCCCCTGCCCCTCCCTTCTTCCCAGGCTTAACTTCGCTCCCGATTATTCACTACCTCCTCCCCTTGAGTGGCGCAGGGGGACGGGGAATGGGGGTTGTGGTCAGCTCATCACAGGTTGTCTCTGCCGCTCCTTCCTCCTCAGGGGGAGGACTCCTCACACTCTTCCCCTGCTCCAGCGTGGGGTCCCTCCNATATCTGCTCCACCATGGACCTCATGGGCTGCAGGGGAGCAGCCTGCCTCACCATGGTCTTCACCAGGGGCTGCAGGGGAATCTCTGCTCCGGCGCCTGGAGCACCTTCTCCCTTCCTTCTTCACTGACCTTGGTGTCTGCAGGGCTGTTCCTCTCGCGTATTCTCACTCCTCTCTCCAGCTGGAGTTGCGCAGGTTTTTTTGTTCCCCCTTCTTAACTCTGTTATCCCAGAGGCGCTACCACCATCGCTGATGGGCTTGGCCTTGGCCAGCGACGGGTCCGTCTTGGAGCCGGCTGGTATTGGCTCTATCGGACATGGGGGAGGCTTCTAGGAGCTTCTCACAGAAGCCGCCCGTGTAGCCCCCCCACTACCAAAACCTTGCCACGCAGACCCAATAAAAATACTGAAAAGACCATTTAGAAGGAAGAAGCTAATTCTTCTTTCTTCTGTCTTCTACAAACTGACTTCGTACTAGTGTGTCTGTAGCTTTGGCTTCTGTGCGCTCGTCTTTCAACTGCTGATGTCAGCTTGAGTTGCTGTTTATTTTCTACAGACTCATCTATATTTTCATTAAGTAGGAAGTCTAAAAACACTAGGAGTGAATCAGGAGGCCATTGCTGATTTTGATTGCTAACATTTTTTTGAGGTTTGGTTGCTAAAGCTGTGTGAGTGAAAACTGAGGAGCAGGAACTAATTAGAAAAAGATATTTCAGGAAACTTCAGAAATGACATTTTGACAAAGCACCTGTTTTCTGTGGAGGGAAAAATACCTGTGCTGGGGAAAGCTGTCAAAGTGTTCTTGTTTCAGCTTCCCAAATCAGGACTTTGAGAGTGGAGAAAGAGACATTAAGTTGTGTTCTTATGGTCATAATGCTATCAAATGGGGTCAGAAATTTAACTGTAGTCTTAGATCCCCTCTACTGTGTTATATTTGTCAATTGTGTCAGGAGTGAGAGGTCTCAGAGACAGAACAATTATCCATAATTCAGGTATTGTGAAAAGTAATGTATGCGTTATTAACAAAACAACGAATATTAATGAAAACTCCATGGATGTTTTGAACCCTGTTTTCTTCTGCATATTATTGGTAAATTCCCTTGGTATGTGATTTTTCTCACTCAGCAAGGGATCAGGGAGAGCTTGAGCTGCATGTTAGTCATTTTGCCAGATGTGCTTTTGAAGAATGAGATTGCTCCTCTGTGCAACAGTCCTCCAACAAAGTGGCGAAGAGTAAAACACCTCCTGTTGGGTCTGGAAGACCTAAATCTTAGTTCTTTTTTTGCCCAAATCAGTACTTTGCTGGTTAGAGTGGTGTTTTGGAGCCCTTTTTGGTCTCTTTTCAAAAACAAACAAACAATCCCCCCAGACAATAAACAATTGAAAAGAAACTAAGAAACTTTCTTAATGGAAGACTCATTAAAACTAGATCTTTTCACCTTTAAAACAGTTGTTTCACTGGGGTGATATCTTTCTGATGGAAAGTAGTTTTCTGACAAAAAGTTACAATGAGCTGTAATTAGTGCTTAGAAATAAATGAGAACAAGTATACTTTCCCATGAAGCTCCAAAGTGGTGGTGATTGTATCTGTATGAGGTTTTATACCAAAGCCTCCTTGTAACTGGTGAAGAACTGCAACAACTAGACTTGGAAGTAAAACTCAGACAAACCAGAGGGATGTGGGATGAAAATCATCTGTGATGGAGTAAGTCTTTCTTGGATTTTGTTCACTAGTCAGACTTCTTTGCTGGAGAAAGGAAAGAAATTTAATTTCAAGTTCATGTGAACACGACATTTCAGTAAGTTGGGCTCAGCTCTGTCCGTGCACCGTCTCTGCCTGCTGGCACTCAGCCGCTTTTTCATTAGTGCCTCATTTGCGTAAACACTGAAAACCTATTTCACTGTGGTTTTTGAGACTGGTTATCCTTGCTCTTGTAGCTAATCCATTTTAATTGTGGAAGAAAATATTTTTTTTCCCTCCATCTCCTATTTTAATTGAGGTTGTAGGCTAAACAACTGCTTGCCATTTGGAGGCTAACCAAATAATGCTGTTCCTTTTACTGTACCATTTTCCATGGGAAAATAAAATAACCATGTTGCTCTTCAAAAACAAACAAATAACCACCACCAACAAAAAAAAAAACCCAAAACACCAACAATATAAAAACCTGAACATCAGTATCTGCCACTCTGTTTTTATGAGGGAGAGAGGATTGCCACTGTCCCTTTTCTCCTAGCACTCCTGCCATTGTTGAAGGTGAAATATTTGTTACTTTTTCCTGTGAAAAATGTCAGTCTGTGGTGCCAGACGGGTAGTCACTACAAGAAACTTTGTGGATTGCTTCTCTCCTGTGATAAACTTTAAAACACTTGGTTATCAACTAGCAAGCTTTCGCAGAGCCTGGATCACAGAGTCATCTTTGCGATTTGTGTAAAAGAGCTCTGCGTATTCCCAGTGCTTACATTTCAGTTCTAGGTATGATTTGTATCATCTGTGCAATTTCAGATGGAATAAGTGTACCTCATTATTCATGTTTTTGAAACATTGAAACTATATTTTTTAGGGAACCCTCCCGACATGTCTTTCTATTACATTTGTAGAGTATGTAGCATGATATGCCTGGGAATTTGAAACATGTTACCAATAAGAATGACAGCAACTCTTAGCTGTTGATATTACTTTTTTGCATTAATTCTATAAAATCTCTAGATTCTTGAGTAGAAATGAGTGTCTTCAAAGCAATTTGGCCAGCACTTACAGGAAACCTTTGCTTTTCTGAAGGCTTTCAGTTGTGAGGGCCTCTCTCCAGGTTTTCAGGGCTACCCTAGAAAATTTGTGATAACATTCGTGTCCTCCGGCAAGTCTTATCACTGTTGGTGGAGAGTACTCTCTTTCTAATGACATTGAACTTAGGCTTGTAGTCATCCATGACGTTCGCAGTGTGATGCAGCGATCTGTTTGGCATGGCTCTATGCACACCGTAAGATCTAGCTTTTTTTCTCTTGTAGCCCTGATCACTGTCATCATCAAATTCTATTTCTGTTCATTGTCTGTCAGATGCACTCCTTAGAATCAAGAAACATTATGGTTGCTGTACTGTAAATATACAGAATAGCTTTCTCTTTTCTTCTGGGAGCAGAGCAAACCCACTGCATTTTCACATTTGGGTCTTTCTAGAGAGAGTGAATGAATTAAGAGTTTCTCCTTTGGAAAGCACTCCATTTAAATCATTGCGCACAAGTGAGCACAACAAACGGTTTTAGGAGAATGTAAAACTAAGCTAGCCATTTCTCACCGTCAGTCCTTGGTGGAAGAGGGAGTGTGAAAAATCTTGAGTTTCAGTCCTTTTTGCGCTATTCCTGCTTGTAGGCTTCATTTCAAAGGAAGAAGTATTTTCAGTACTATCACTCTCTTCTCTTGAATTCTTAAAAATATTTAAGAGTTAACAGAAGGTGATGTGATAAAATGCTAGAACTTAAACTACAAAATACTTCTGTAGGTGCTAAAAGCCTAAAATCAGAATCTTACTCTTTAAGGAAAGTGTCAGTACTCAGTAGCTAAGAAGAATAGTTATCTTTGTTGCCTTAGATTTCTGTTTTCTTTGGAATTAGTAGCTCTCTTTAATGGAGGAGGACCTCACAGAGTACAGTGTTGAAGGTAAAAACTCATTATTATTTCTCCCATGTTTAGAAGTGATATAATGTAGGATATTTAAGGATTTCTGTCTTTCAAGAGATGGACAGTTTGTGTTTGGAGAGTGCAGAAATGCCTTAGATGTTTCTGTCTCATCAGTTAATTACTTTGTGCTTTGCACTGCAGAACTTGACTGGTAAAGACACTTGGTTTTCTTAGTTATGTCTTTTAAATATAGAGCAACTCAAGCTTGTTTGAATATAGAAACTCAGCACTAAATCTTTGACTTCCCCAAGTTTGATGGTCAAGGAAGAGTTTCTGTACAGGCTCCTCCACTGTCCCCAGGAAGGGATACGTGCGACCTAGGTACGGGTTCCCAAATCAAACTAATAGTAAATGGTGCGCTTGCCTTAGTGGCCTTGTTTGAGAGCCGAGATAAAGATCAGCGCCCAAGTATTTTTCCTTCTCCTGTCTTAGGTGCATTTCGTCAGCTTTGAGCATCAGGAAGATCACGCAGATCTCTGTTCGTATGAGGGACCTGTTTGAAAAGCAGGAATAGACGTAGTCGGACCCTTTAATAAAGTCTCAATATCCACTCTTGCACACTCTTTTCATTAACTGTACTACTGGATACTTTCAGGCAAGGCCACTTTGGTTTGTCACTCTTGAAGTAATTACAAAGCCAGCAAAGTTCTTATTTATGCATTTCTCTGCACACAAAAAGAACTTAATTTAGTCTCTGTCCTTAGGTAGAGGAAGCTGCATTAGAACTGAGCTGAAAAAGACCTCCGTTGACTAAATGGATGTTTCAGTTGAATGCTTCACTTGTACTTTCAAGTGGAAACATAGTGAATTCATTCAAGATGATGTTCAGCATTGGAACTGGAAGGCGCTGGGTGTCTGCTGTGCAGTTGGGGAGATTCCCCAGGTGTCTGCTGGTGTCTCACCTCCTGCACTGACTCTGAAGGGCCAAGGGCAGCTTCAGTTCACTCACAGTAAATTGGGATTCTAGGAGGGATGAGTCTGGTGAAATGTAGGAACCACTGATTGCAAACTTTGGGGCATGAGCTGAGATTGAGGATTATGGGGAAAAAAACGAGCAAAACCTCAGCTAAGCTAGCAGAAATAAAATAACGAAGGGCTCATTTTTTCAAATGTGTTCATTTTGCTTTTCTCTTTGCTTTTTTGGTGAAGAGCCTTTTCTGACTGTGGAATGGTCGATTTATTCGATAATCGGGCAAGAATAAAGCATGAGATTTTTTTTGTAAACGCCTTCATTTTTGTGAACCAAGTGAGAAGTTGTTTTGGAATTTGCTGTTCAGATGATTCAGGTTTGGGATGTCTGATTTACGTTCTCTAGCGAAACTCAGATGTTGGAGCGTGGCTAAAAGCTAGTTGCGTGTGCGGATGAGGAAGGTGCTTAGTGTGTGCAGAAAAAGTTGCCAGTGAATCACTAAAGGACATAAATACTTTTTTACTTCTACCTGTGTGACGATTAGCTTGAGGAGTGTTAACTGTCTGTGGGGGTATTCTTATTCTGAAATAAGACTTTTGTTTGAATTAGCATAGTTTGTTTCAGAAATTCTAGGTACACTTTACCTAGCCTGGATTATCTTGAAAAACTCTCTTCAATTTTCCCCCCCTTTGTGTTTCTGTTCTAATAAATAATTATTTCAGTACTTAAAAAAAGGGAAGAAAAAGACAATACAGTTTAGTTTTAAAAATAGATTTATTTTCTCCTGGATTAAAAAAAAATTCTAATGCTATTGATTGGAGCATTTTGAGTGTAATCCAGATGGAGGTTAACATTGTGAGAGCTACTTAGCTCTTTTAATTTGTCATTGTTCCTTTAAAATAGTGCTGTGGCTTCTCTTTGATTTTTGTCATTGGCAGTTGCAAATGTAAATGTTAAAATGAAACTAACTTTGTAGGCAGAGACAGGTGTACTTGTTCAACAAATTGATCACAAATGTATCAGACACCTGTTATTTGACTTCCACAGCAGAAAAGAACAAATATTTTCTTGGAACTCAATTTGAACTCTGGCAGGCTAAGATTATCTTAAAAGTTTGCGTCCTTGTGCTGGAGAAGGAGGGGAGGAGAAGCAAAATAACCTTTTGTTTTGCTTATAAGCCCTTTCTGTTACGCAGTCAAAACAATCTCAAAATTACAGTGTTCAAGTAAAGCATTTTCCTTGGAGGTAATCTTTGTGAAAGACAGGGCAAGGGTGGTTTTGGTTTTTAGGTTTTGGGTTCTTTGCAAAGGTTTTGCCAAGGGGCACCGCATCTGCCATGATCATCGTTCTAGGTGGTGGAGGGCTGTGGCTGCAAAGTTCCCATCCCACAGAGATTGGTGTGATAGTTATCATTTAGTTTTCCTATGAAATGCAAATTCAGAGGATCTTTAAAATCAGTTGCAAACTTTTTGTTGGCGTTTTGACTAAAACACCTGCTGTGAAAGAGAAATATTCTTCAGATCGCTGTCTGTGTGAAAGTGAAAGGAAAGGGTGGGGAACAAATGAGCAGCAGAGTCCAAGAGGAGACAAAGCAGCCTTGCCTGAAGTGCATGTTAATCAAAGGAGATTAAAGGATATGATGTCAGTCTATAGAGAAACAGGTCAGGCAAGCCCAGGTAGCTTAGGAAGCAGGATACTAATTATTCACAGAAGAAAGTCAGGTATACGGTTACCGTGCTACAGTTGAAAGTCAGGAGGTCAAAACTTGCACCGACTCAACTTGATAAAACGGCTTGGCTCCTTACGGGGCAGTTTATCATTTTCTCGAAATGGGAGAGAATGAGTCTAGCGTACCGAGTCTGTCCCAACAAGGTAAGCACACGCAACCTGCCAAAATGCTGTGCTGTTTGGAAGTTTGGGGCATTGTTGGTCTCTGCATGTGGGAGCTTGTTTTGCTGTCGGCTGTTGCAGCAGGTGCTGTGTGTCCACACCAGGGGACGTGTTTTTGCATGTGCGTGTGTTTTGGGGAAAGGAGGAAATCCACATCCCTCATCTCTGCAATGCAGTGTTTTTTTAAAAACACTGCAAGTATTTAGGAGGGTAAGGGAAGATCTGATAAGATCATGTAAGCATTTGGCACTGTGTTGTCAACAAAGGTTGCTTTAAGCTTAAGGTGATCTGTGGAAGTTGAGGTTACCATTCTGTAACATAGTTCAGTCTGCTGCAAACGTTTTTTGGATAGGAAATGCTTTGCACAACTGTTTTGTACAAATTGAGTACGTGTTGCACGTGAGCAGGGCATGGCAGAGGCATAAAGACGAGGGATATTCTTTGCAATTTGCATTCTTGGCTTATTCCAGGTTGTTGTCTTTTTTTTTCTGTGGGCTGTGCTAAGGTAACACCAACACATGCATGCAAAATAGCCCTTGTAAGCACTTGTGTGACTAACTGTAAGAACAGAGTATTCTGTCCTAGGTGTGTTAAATTTTCAGTAGAAGCCTGAACACAACAGTTCATAAATCTTGCTTATTCCTTCTTTTGCAGCATTAATGTCAAGTTTTTGCTTTGAGAAAGAATGTTTTCCCAGTAGTCCTTTTTTCTTCCAACAGACAGTTTTAATGTCCTAGGAAATATTATCTTCCTGAGGAATTATTCCATTATTTTATCTCCTTAAGATTCAGGGTTTTTTTTTCCCCTGACATTCAGCCTGTGCTTTTCTTTTGCTTGACTTTACCAGTTTCTTCCTGGCCTCTTTCTCATGCTTTGCATACCAGCAAGGGATAAAGCTTTGTATCTATTTTGGGTTTTGCAAGAATTCTGAAGCTATTGTAAATTTGCAAATGGTTTTCCAAGAGCTGAAATGGTAACTTTCTAGTCAACAAGAAGCTGTGCTACTATTTTTCCCTTGAAGTTATTCTTTATATACACGCAAGCATGTTGTACTGGGATTCAAATATGTGTCTCAGACCTATGTTGATTAGGAATAACTCCGTTAATGCCAGAGCAGATTTTGTTCATGGAGAACTTCTATTCCACTGCTTTTTTTTTTTTTTTTTGGTCTGTGTTAATAAGTATGTACATACTATATAGAAAACATACAGTAGCAAATTCAATTTTGATCCAGATTTGAATTTTGAAAAAAGCAACAGTAATGTTCAGTTGTGTAGGGGTCTAAACGCCATTTCTGGCATGGTAATGAGAGAATTGGTGTTATTTCTTTCTTCTCCTTCTTCATTCAGGATCTGACTTGAGGTTACAGGGGTATGCTGTTCAGAAATATATCCAGCCTAATCATGATCTTAGTTTGCATGCTGTAAGTGAGGAGCTATTTCACTGCTGCGAATAAAATCATATTGATAAAACTGATGTAAAATGTTTTCAGGCCTGCTGTATTTTATACAGGTCTTTTGGGAACCAGGATTGTGATTCTGACTTAATTTGTGCCTTTTCTCTATCAGTGTAAGTGAGCTTAGTCAAATGGAATTCCTCTTGATTTGCATTTGTGGAAATGGAACAAGAATTAGGGCTGCACAGTAATACCGTTTTTTTAAAGAAAAATGTTCGGTGTGTACACGCATGCGAATGCACGCATACACCCCCGGTATAAGTTTTTTTCAGTTGCCGTCAATCTGATGTACTGGGTTATTTCCATGTGTGCTTGTTTTTAGAAACTGTCCAAAATAATTGGTGATTCAACTGGTATTTTTTAAGGGAAAAAAGGTGGAAAAATTAACATTACTCAAGATACCTGTCAAAACCACTGCTAGTGAGACAACTTGGATTTCTTTTTGTGTTATTTATTTTTAGAGAACTTTGCGCTTGTATGAATTACTGAAGGTGCCAGATTGATGGCCCTGGAGGCTGCCTTCACTTATTCATTAGCAAAAGAGACAGGGCCCGGGCAGCAGGTGCACAAACCTACTTGCTGTGTGATACCCATGTGTCTCAGCTCTGCTGTGAAAAAACCCTTTCCGAGGATCCAAGGGTTTCAGTCCTGTTCACTCCTTGCCTTTCCCTGCAGCATTTTCTTCTAAGGGCACTACATAATGGTCTTGTGATGATTAGGTTTGTGCACTAAAGACTATGCAAAGACCTTTATTTGATTGCACCAAACAGCTGTCAGATGGTGAAGAAGGCTCGGGGCTTACATAAGTCAGTAATTCTCGCCATCTGGTCAATCAGTAAATATAAGGTCACTCTGCTGTCACAGCGTTTTTGTTTTGCACCAAGTACAGTAAGCTCAGAGAATATATTAGCTCTTGGTTTGGTTCCGTTGTTGTTCTTGAGACCTCCACTTCTGCAGAGGCTTGCAGCCTGGGTGTGACAACTGAAGAGAGCAAAGCCCAGAATAATAGAGCTTTGAGTGCCGGCCATAAACTGACTCTTTGTTCAAGGGAGCACACAGAGAGCCCTTCAAAAATGCACTGCAACTGACTGAGAATACTGTGTATTTTTGTGATTTGGGTTGGTTGGTTTGTTTGGGGGTTTTGTTTTGCTTTGTGTTTTATTGTTGTGGTTTTTTGCTTTTAGAATCAAGATTCATTCCTTCACATGAGTTGCTGTTTTCAGTCTTCCTGTGAATTAGGTACTGTTTACTGGAGAGTATGACAATATTAGCCCCACAAGATGCAATTACTGCAAATTTTAATTTTATGATATTGTACATGAGTTGTAATTGATTTTACACTGTATTGTGTTGCTAGATGATCATAGTAGTTTTGCTTGCTTTGCTTGCTAAGTGTGTGTAATACACGCTTGCCTCTCTGGCCCACAGAGGACAGAGTTAAATTGACAAGCTCGAGTTAAAGCAGCTTATCCTTTCAGTTCTCAGGAGGCATGATAAGTGAGCAAGAATGAGAAGAGTCGTATGAGTATTATTAATATACCAGCCTGAAAAATTTGGGTTTTTTCAGGGCTCCCTTATGTGCTGTTTATTAGCATATCTAAAGCATTTTTATAAATAGTTTCATTATATATTTATCCTTAATAGAAACATATGATTAAATGGGAGTAATATTATTTTAAATAATTTCCAGCAAGTTCAGATTCCTTCTGTAATTAATCTGGGCTTTGGATCAGCTCCAAAGTGTGTGTCCTTTAGGGTTTGTTCTTGTGTTCTGATGTTGATTTTTAGATCAATATGTATGTAGTCTCATGAAACATTTACAGACCAGGTCTAAAAGAAGCAGCTACTGCTTTTTGTTGAGAAAGGTGATAGGAAAATATCAAGAGACTACATAAAGAGCATGGCATGCTTGCGTGGGGCAGTGGGAATTAAAAAGGGAATGTCCCAGAAAGCGAATTTCAGAACAGTGTCTTTTCAGACTCAAGTTTCCCTTTCTTAATGAGAGGGCTTCTTGGCCACCAGGTCTACCCCGCTTGCTTGGCTATGAAGAACAGTCTTGTTTCAGGTTTGTGTTTTTTGAGCAGGACTCTGAATAATGCTAATGAATGCTGTAATCGGCTGCAGTTATTAACTGAGGTTCTCTAGCAAAAGGTGGTAACTCTGAAGATCCATTGCAAAAATGCTTCCTCCCCCCTTTGCGTTCGATGACCTCAGTCCTCAGAATTGAGTGCCTGTTTGCTCTCTGGACAATTATTAGCAGAACATCATTGGGTCCCTTCTTGGCTCTTTTTGAATGATAATAGCGAGGGTTTCCTGTGACAGCATTTCTTACACAGATTGGCTCTATTCACCAACCAGGTACGGTAACAATGGGAAATCTATAATAATTCATTTTATTGCTGCCTCCTGTAGATTTTTGACTTTCATTTCAAAGCGGTGAATCTAGAGAGCTGGAGAAGTATGTTCTGATCACTATCCTGGTGCTGTGAAAAATACGAGATTCAAATAGTCCCACAGAGCCATCAGCAGCTGGATCGGCACAGAGCACTCTTTTGACTTCAGCTTAAGTCATTCCAACATTTTTTAGGTGCTTTTAACTCTTTTATCGCAGGTCTGCTATTTTTATTTCTTTTTTTAGCTTTGATTTTCCAGTTTATATGTGCTCACAAATCAGGGTTTGGGATTTCAGTTCTACAGAAATATCCTCACTTGCATAAGCGTATTGAGACTGAGAAAACTGCATAAATCGAAGCATGATAACAGTGAATCTCTCCCCAATGGTGAGAATTCACTGCAGAACTGGATATCAGACTGCCAGCTCCCATCTGCTTTGTATTATTGTTGTTTTGCTGTTATAATCCTTTCCAGTTCTTAGAGGTATATTGCAGATGATTGCATCCTAATGTATAAGCCTGAAAATGAAACAACATAGCAACATCTTGCTGCAATAAATAGAACTGAAATTGAAAATGTAGTAGAAGTGTAGTAAAAGGATGATGTTTGCGAAGTGTCCGAAAACTTTTCCTCATAATCTTGATCATAAAACTACTTTAAACTTTGAAATTTTACAAAATGTAGAAATAAGCTCTTGTCGGCAGTGGGGACTGTTAGATTCAGTGTTTGCCACTCAGGGAAGTGATCCAGGGGAAGTTGTTGGTTTTTCCCCCGATACATCATTCTTCAGTGTGTGTGTGTGGTAAGAGTTATATTTATTTTGGCTGCTCCCGTACCCCTCTTCTCTGCAAGTATGTCACTTACTGGAGAAAAGGAAAGAACGGAGGTTGACGCAGAGGGAATATCAACGTTGTTTTAGCAGTTCAGGCAGAAGAAACCAAGGTTTATATAAACTTCTTATGCAGATATGACACTAGTTCATAATCGAAAGGGTGCTCTGAATTCGTAGCAGGTCCTCACAAGGTCTCTTTTTTCCTCCTCCTTCAAGAACTGGAAGTCTTCTGGAAGTGGCTGGAACTTCTTCTACCTCTCTACAGGGACTGCATTCCATAGTCCTTGTGGAAAAGGTGGTGGTAGTGAGGGGGTTTATTTGATTTGTCTTTTTCCTTTGCTTGAAAAACAGCATCTCCACTGATCACCACCACAGACGAGGTGGTATAATCCTGGGACAGCATCCTAAACAGCGTTCCGTCTTGCAGTGAGTTGTTGAGATGTGCTTTATAAAAAGACAAGCAAGGTTGTTTTCTTGATTGCAATATCATCGTGATCAAGGTATTTAGAATTGTTTTTCTAAGTGTATTGTTGTGTTGTGTTGGTGTCCGTGTCCATCCCGCCCGCCCCCAGACCTGGTCTCTTAATTAATCCCTTCATACTTATGATAATATCCCATTAGACTTATGGACATTGCCTGACTGTAATGTAGTAACGTTACATTGTAATATAGTATGCTTTAAGTAATGATGAAAAAGTAGGATAAAGTAGACTTTACCAGAAGAATTTCTACTCTTCAGTGATCGTGTGTGGGTATTTTTTGCTCTTGGGTTGTTTTTTGTATACCATTGTCATTGTTATTTAAGTGGATTCAAGCCAATAGGAGAAATATCAGTTATTTAGGATATCTAGGCCAAATAAGGAGAGTACTGGCACAATACCCGCGCAATAACGCTCTCCTGTGTAGTATGTAGTGAATTTTGAAAAATTTGCAACAGGTCATTGTAGATCTGTTCCAAATCTGGAGACTTGGTTTTCTTAGTTCCCCTGCTGTTCTTAGCCGTTCAGGGTGACTCTATGCATTTCCAGATTGTCATAATATGTATGTTGTTATGTATCATATATCCCGAGGTGTATGAAGCAACTCTATATTAGTGGAAGGAAATTTTAATGAACGTTTGAGTAATTTTCCATCTCACTCACATGTTTCTAATTGTAAGGCCAAGCAGGCTGTTTGGGGGAGAAGGCATGCTGCTTGAATTCACCCTTCTGGAACTATTTGAGTTGTTAAACTAAGAGCACACTGTGAAGGCATTCTAACAAAACATGATAGACACAGAAAGTGTTTTATGTCACGTCACGTGCACATGCCTTGAAAAGAGGTGAAGTGCACTGCGTAAAGATGCTTGCACTCCCTTAGCGATGTTGCTTTTGTCATAGAGGTTTCAATAGTTATTGTGAGCTTCTGTAGTCGTGACGAGTAGTTAAAATTTAGCACTTGTACAGAAGTTGGGGGGGGGTTTTGACTATTTTAGCCTTAATTACTAAGGAGACGAGGCTTCTGTAGTTGTGCTGTCCATGTCAGGTGAACTTGAGAATGTTCAGGCAAATTTCAGGTATTTTGGATGTTCTTCTGGAAGCGTATTTTTCCAAAAGATTTTATCAGAGATCAGTTGATTTATGCAGCAGTAAATGTAGCTGAAGATATGTCTTAGGCATAGAGGAGGTGGAGGAAACAAGTTTAATTACTTTTCAGTGATTTCAGATCTTCATATCTTAAGATTAATTTTTAATTACACAGAAAGCTGTGCAACCCTGAGGAAGTGTGGGCATGTCCACGCTTAGAGAACAAAATGCTGCCTGGTTTGCTAAAGAGCGCACGTTTGTCAGAAATACTATGATTTCATTACCTGTTATGGTATTTTCTAGCTTTCATTATTTCAGAGGAAAAAAGAACTCTGTAAGGATGCAGTTCAGCTGTATTCAATGTCTATATCAGAGTTGTGACAATTTTTAGGAATCTCGTGGTTGTGGAATATATAGAACTGGGAACAATAACTGCAGAACTGTTCCTTTTGCATTTAGTCAGTAGTCAGAGAAGCAAGAAATTTACTTGATCTACATCAGGAAAGTAGCTAGAAACCATTGGAAACCAATGGTTAGCTTCAAGGAGGTTTGTCATGTTCTTCCCTCAAGAAGGCGTGTGCGTTTCAGAGGTGCAGACCGATTGCGTGTTCTGTGTAGTAGTGCTGGAGCTTTTCACTCAGATTTTTAATTTTTGGGTTTTTTTAGAGTCTACTGTCTCCACTGTCGTGTTTACCTCAGGACGGTATTTCAGCTGGTGCAGAGCCATGGGGTGCCTTTGGACCTGCATTGGTACTGTGGGTCCACTCTTGCAGAGTGGTGCTGCAGCTGCTTCTGCCTTTTTCTGGTTTCATCTTTCTGGTTATGTTTTGGTCATATACTGAAGCCTTTCTTAACATGCAAGAGAATAAAAAGCATAACCTAAAGTTAACTAAATCCATCCCAGTAGAAACAGTCCTAGAAAGCAGAGCTGAGGTTTTTAGCCTGAATGTTACTGTGAATCTATACTGCTAGGCATAGTTTTGTACTAGCTGGCTTTGTCAACTTGTATATATATTCATCTTTTTCTTCAAATAGTTTTTGTATAAAAATGGCATTTCTGCTGTCTGTGTAAGCTCAAATTTTATGTGCCTTCATAACACAATTAAGCTTACCGCATTTTATTCCTGCTAGCGCTGCAAAGAGGGGCTGAGTCAGGCCGTATTTGTTCTTGTGCTTTATCAGCAGAAATGTTTACCAACTTTCTAGTTATATTTTATTTGTGAAAATGCGATGAAAGTAATGGGGTTGCACTGGTATCAGAGGGTTTAATTTGGCCTGTGTTGTTATTAGCATTGATTGAGACATAGGAGCTAGAAATAATCCAGTTAGACTTCCACTGCCCAAGGGTGAGTTTTTAGGGTTGTCAGGAAGCAATTATACATCTTTTCACTTCTAAACTGAGTATATTTGACCTGAGAGTTGCAGTAAACCCAAATCATGGCAATGTTGGGTTTGCAGCAGAAACGTTTTTTCTCTCTCCTCATAGAGGTGATGCGTAGATGTCCTTGATCAGCTGCGCTCTCTTCTCGTTTGCTCTCCTTTCTCTCTTCAAGTCTCTTCTCAGTATGCCTTGGGTGGAAGAAAGCATAGGTGGACTATTTGGGTTATAAATATAAAGCCATTCCAATATTCCAGTAAATGAAGTTACAGATACCGTACTACTCCAGCTTCTGGCGGCGTTGACGACTGGTGCCTTGCATGCCGTCCCTGGGATGCTGCCTCCCTGTAACGAAGGCTTCGTGGCAGTTGACCTCGAAGGGACTGTCAATTCAGTTTTCTGTTAATTCATGGGCATTCTGGCCATCCAGCTGTAAACTGTAGTGTAGCTGATGGTTAATTAACAGATAGTTGTATAAACCCACGTCCTCTACATACCTAAACAACAAAATGTTTATAACTGTTGCTTTGCTGATATAGAGAATTTTTCCTATTTACTGTTTTTATACTTACCAGATTACATGTAAAAACCATAAAATCCTTCATATTATCCATAAACACAATAAAAAATGCTACACTACGTAACTTTGACTTAGTCAATAATTCTAGGCTTAGCCTGAGGACTCGAAAAGAAAATTATTCCTGTTACAAATTTTAATTATGCCATAAACTTTGGGAAATAGCTATTGATCTTCAGCATCTGGCGTCAGAAATGTTGCCTGCTTTTTTTGGTTATTTAGTTTGTGAGTAGCATTGTCATATAGGATAAAAATAAAAAAAGTCGGAGGAGATTGAAGATGTACCATATGCAGATGAGAATATTTTGGTTTGTTTATGTACTAAAAATATTTTATTGCTGAAGAGTTTTTGTTTCTTACCAGATTTTTTGAGCTATCTCCAGAGAAATTTGCATTTGAGATGCAAGAAAGCAAATTCTAATTCTATCAAAGACCCTTTCTCACTATGGGACACTACAATGTATAAAGTATGTTTCTTGTCTTAGAGGTACATTTAAAAGTGCAATTGTAATTCCATTGACTTTTCTCTGTTGTGGAAAAAATTACAATTCCAAGGGCCAGGTAAGACAAAGGCTGGAACCTTACTTCTGTACTTTTTGCCTTAAACCTGGGCTGTTAGACGATGGGTGTTAGTGCAAAAATTTTAAGTCTGGCTTAAAATAGTAAAATTGAAATTCTGATCCAACATGAAATCAGTGGCAAAGCTGGCATTGCTGTTCAGCACAGTGAGCTCTTACTCAGAGGTCGCAGAGTAGGAGGAAGAGCTTTTTAACGTGTTTGAATTTCAGAACAGCATGTACTGAGTGCAGCATTAGAAATGCGGACTACCTTTCTAATCATAATAAGGCCTAGAGCCAAATGTGTTGTTTCATGGCATGCCTGCTTACGGTTTGTGAGGTTTGACTGTAGGTGAAAGAAGAGGGAGAACTGAGGTGATCCCCAAAAATAGTCATTTTAGGTGACTGGAAATACAGGCTATGCTCTTCTTAAAATTTCAGTACGAGGATCCTTGTAGGCAGAGTAGGATAAAGCTCCTTTTCTTTTCCCCCATCCAAAGCGGTCTTTGAGGAGACGCTCTTGTTGCCCTCCTTTTGAGGGACGTGGAGGAAGATAGTCTTTTGTATCCAGGAGAACTGGAGCTACATAAAGAAAAATGGGTTAGAGGGCTCCAAAGAACTGGCCCTTGGAAGGACAATCAAGGACAACTCAGCGCGATGTCAGAGTGTGATGGAGACACTCAGACTCCTGAGTAAGTGCCTGTGGGACCAAAAAGTGCATGCTTTCTCTCCAAATGTCTACATTGTGTAAAGCAAGGAGGTAGTTTGTGTGGTCCTGAGAATTGTGTCAAGTTAGTGCTATTTTAGTTGGCTCAGTACAAAGATACAGGGAACTTAATCGTAGTAGCAAATACTATGTCGATGCATCTATATTAAAAGGAAGGATGCTTGTAAAGCTATAGATGTGGGTAGGCTGCTCTGTAAAGGAAACTCCCAGAACACCCTTGAGAAATACTGTACTTTTCTCCCTATTTCAGCAAGGGGTGGATGCACCGCTGTCCCTTGCTGCTCATTGGTTTTACTTAAATTCTCATCTTTTTATCTTCGTGCACCCTGTGGTGAGCGCTGATACCAAACGGCATCTGAAGTTTCTCAAACTTTGTGCACGTTACAGCGATGCTGTGACCTCTTATTGAGTAAGTAAACTAAGCAAACTAGGACAAAGATGGCTTCAGAGAGGCAGCTTGTAGTAGCTGTTGCCAACTCTTCGGCAGGAAACTGCTCTCTCGTAAGAGTATCCGCCAGTGGCGTATTGATGCTTGAACCCTTCTGGCTGACTTTACTCTGCCTAGCCTTGAACAAAAGGGGTAGAAAGAACATCATTGAGGCTTGCAGGCATTTGAGGTGGCCAAACTGACAGGTTGCACTCCAGCAGGTAAACGGAAGCCTATTAAGAACACACAGAGACAAAATGTGTCGTGTGAGTGTCGAGTGTTTTGCTGGGATGAACCTCAGTGAGGAAGAGAGCTGTGGCCGTTTCAAGGACATGGAGCAATGATGTGGTTTCTGAAGGCTTTCTATACCAAGTTCTCCCTTAAATATTTTCAGACAAGGCTAAATGTTTAAATCAAATGTGCATCTGCAATCTCCTTACGCAGCAGGACTAAGGTATTATCTCTGCAGAGCCCTCTCTGTAAAAGTAACCCCCCTTGATCTCCCCAAATTTTGTCTGCCGTGAAGAACCCTAGTAAGTACTACTTGAATAATATTTTTTTGGTCTGCTTCCATTTTTTGAAAAAAACTAAATGTGTGAAATGCATGCATTTTTCACAGGAGGAAAAAAAACCAAACCCATATGAAAGTGCTCAGTTCTCTTTCTTAAATGCTTCCAACAGTTTGAGAACCCAGACCTGCCTTGATTTTTTTCACTCCTCTGCAGTTATCCTTTAGCCATTTAATTTGGGCCTTGAACTCCAGAAAAGTCTTGCCATCTATGTGTTGAGCGATTTATTTTGGCGACAAAGGGAAGCTCAATACCTGGAAAAATGTAAGCTCTAATTTTTATATACTCTAATTTTGTATGTATTGTTTCTGGCTAGCAGCTCAGATTTGTACTGCTGCCGTATGCAGCAGCTTAAAATTCATGTTGGTGTGTCACTGCAGTTACTATACTCAAGCCACCACACCAGAAAACTATTAACTTTCAGTTAATGATAACAGAAAATGTTTTATAATAAACTGTGAAATAACCTAATCATCTGCAAAAGGTGTAAAGATTTTATATTAAAATGCAATTAACTTCTGCCTTTTTTTGTTGTTGTTGTTTCTTCTTAACAAATTGGTTATGTAAGACATGCAATTAATTGGCTTTTGCTTTGGAGGGAATTTGTGTTTGCTATAACATGGTATCTGCTCTAACAATAGATGACTGCCACTAGATTTCCTGATGGCTACAGGTCGGGAGATAGGCTCCTTTTTGGTAGGGAGAGAAAGAAGAAAGTGGTAGCTTTCACCTGGTAGAGCTAGGTGCAGAGTTGTGCTCTGAAGACTCAAAGCCATAGACAGGCTAAGACAGAAGAGGACTTGTTTCAATTTTTAGTTGAAGAAGGTTTTCTGTATGGGCTTGGGTTGCCCCCTCGGCTTGCTTTGTGCAAATCGCTTCACTTTTTACCTTAGCCTCTCATTTGAGATAGGCAGATCATAGCTGCCTGAGCTCTGCAGGCACTGCGGGGTTAAAATCTGTCAATAATTCTCAAGTGCATTTATCTTAGCGAAGGTAAATACGATAGCGGCAAGGACTACTTAGAAGTACCTTTGTGGTTTTAATGGGCTCATTTCTAACAGTAGAAGAGAGCGTTCAAACGAAATGGAAAAAAGCAAAGTCTTCTGTACAAAAGGAAGCTTTCCGAAGGTGTGAGGTTAGAATGTGCTGAGCCATTAAAAATCAAGAGGAAGAGTAAAACTCTTACCATGACAGATGGGAGCTGAAGGGTTGGGAGAGAAAGGTAACAAAATGAAGAACGTGATAATTTGTTCAGAAACCACTTCTGCTGCAGTCACGGTCAGTTATGAAGGCTGGTAGCACCAGCCGGCTTCCTTTGCCCTGGTGGGAACCTAAAATCAGGGAGCAAGTTTCCACTTTCCTCAGGATGTTTCTTGTTCCAAGACAGACTGTTCACAGACCTAATTGGCTGTCGATCTGAAATGCTGCAGGCGCTGTACTAATAACAGTGTTATAAAACAGGTTTAAATGCAAGGCTTGATGTAATTATTTGTGTTACCTCCTTCCTATGTCATGTAGAAGATCCAGGACAGGTTTCTGGGTGGAAGAGGGATGAGTTACTTTGGTGCCTTGTGTGCAGCAGCCAGGTGAACACTTTTCCGTTTTTCTTGTGCTGTAAAGCTCTGTCAGATGGAGTATCTCTAAGCACTCTCCAGAGGTGATCTAGAAGCGAAGCGTTCCCTGTATGTTACTTCAGTGTTGTTTTTTTTAATCTGCTTTACGACATTTCCAACTCATTTCATAATGCAAAAATCTATTTGCTACAGAAGAGAAATGTCTATTGTATTATTTTTTTAAAATAATTGAAATTAAAAATTTGTTTGGCACGATGATTTGATTTTTGGTTGACTAATGGAAATGCTAAGTATTTTAGGATGTCAAACATCTTTGGAAAAAATCTAGCCCATAAATTTACATTCGTCAAATATTATCCAAATTACAGTCTTTCTTAAACGTGAAAATTGAGATTTGGTTTATAAATGTAGTGTATTTTTTGCTTATTTTGATATTACTGCCTTTTGTATTTTTAAAGGTAAACAACATCCATCATTGTTGGCACGGATGTCTTAGAATGTCAGTACCTGTTGTTTCCTGACTCTGGCTCTGCTGGAGGTGGCTCTTCAAATCCTTGAGGAGCATCGCAGCGGTCTATAAACCAGTCTTTCTCTTAGTATTGCACGCTTCAGCTGAACGTTAGAGATTACAGGTTGCATATCTGTAAATCATCGTACTTGGAGGCTGTGTTTTGGGGGGGGTGTGTGTGCACACGGTGATCTTGTTTTGCCTACAAACATTTTTCATAAATCAGTAGCATGCAATGTGCACTGTCTGCCTACCTTGGATATGTAATTTTATTTTGTGAAATTCTGCCCTTCCCACAGAGCATGATGGAGACAAATGGGGAGAGCAGCGAGGGAAGGTTGTACAATAACTTGTACGTGTTCTGTGGTTACACACAGAAGGGCAGTGGTTAAAGTTCACGATTGTTTACACGCTTAGCCTATTACTGAATTTAGCCTTAAAAAACTTAGAGATTAGGTTTCTTGCCCTTTCAGTATGTGATTGTACTCCTAACCTAGGAAGTTAGTGATACATTCACAGGCAATAATCATATTATTTCTCCAGTCATCTAGCTTAGTCAAGAAACCTTTCCTGAACAGATTCTGTGAAGGTGGAAAGGTGGGTTTTCTTCTCTAGATCTACCCAAAAGCAAGAGAAAAATCGAATTGATTCTAAAACTGAAAGGAGTCTTAGTGCTAAGATGATGTACGTAGCCTTAGCGTATTGTGTACTTTCGTTTATTTTATTTGTGTAATGAGGAGAGTCTATTGTGGCTTTATTTCTGTTTATTGCTTTGTCTTTAATGCAGACCAAAAGAAAACATTTTACTGAATTTAATGTCTGTGTCCTAGTTCTGTAGCATGGACGGTTACTGCTGTGCTCCCAGTAAATGGAGGTAAGGTCCAATAAAACCTGGCTTTTGTCTGTTTGTAAAGTCAGCTGTTGGGTTTAAGAAACTTGTTCTCCCCAACCCCCTCCCCCNNNTATTGTTTAATTTTGTACCAGTGTTGTAAATAAACTGCCTCAGGAGCAAGTGAATAGGAGTCTTCTATATACCGAAGACTTGGAGCGGGGCTTCTTTCAGCAAAGTTAAGCATCCCAGCAAAAGAAACAAAATTGCTGATGAAGCAGGCTCATGTGTGTAGATATTCGTCAGGGATTAAAAGATGCAGTAACTTCAGTTTGCAGCGCATCTCCGGTTAAGTCTGAGTAATTGAGTTTGGTCCAAATGAGATCTCAGTCTTGAAAACTCAGACTTCTAAAATGTGCTTTTCTGGTTTCTTTTTTCAGTGGTGGAAATCTGTGGCCTTGGCTGTGTTCAGTCGTTTCATATGCACTGCATCTGAGTGCAGTCAGGTCTTAAGTGGAGGCGATGAGAGACAGCTGGTATCTTTAAATTATTTTTGACCAGATGTGAAATGAGCCCACTGAAATTTCACGACGAACATCTTGTTTTTCTGTATGGAAATTCTTACCTGATAAGCGAACACTAATGTCCGAGAATGAGGTTTTGAACCAAACCAACCTTTAAAACTTTTGTTGAATTGCAGTCATACACTTTAACAGATTATAGGCATGATAAGCACAAACATACATGCATTTTTACTAAATCTATTTATCCAGTTTGTCCTACCTATCATAGTTGATTTGAGTTCTTCCTCTTAAAGACTGAAGAAAAGTTGTTTGCATTTCATTTAATTCACGTTATCTTGTGTGTGTTTCTTCTTCAGAATTGGAAGAGGGAGCACTCTGTCCTTCCAGTGACCCATGTCTGGCTTTTCAGGGAAGCAAAAAAAAGAAATAAGTAATGTACTGACTATTTCAATCCTAAAAATAAATAAATAAATAGTAAATTTAGGTCTGGAACATTCATTTGAAATAGGCAAATTACAGTTGATTATATATGAAAAACAATTGGAATTTATCCTATTAGTATGCTTCTGTTTGACAGACTGGTTTTAGCAAACATTTTTTTTCTTGTTTTCTCGGGTTTTTTATGCCATTTATTGGCTAAAAAGTTATAATTGGTTATATTTTTCATTTTGTGTTATTTGGTTTTATTTTGGTATTTGTTTCGGGAACTTAGCGTTTGGGTCTTTGAATATGCACATCTGTTGTAAAGACAGAAAACTGATGGAGGCATGATTGCTTACTGTAATAGGAGAAAATTAAAATTGTATATTCCGTGGAATAGAATAGGAGCAGAATGCTGAGATAGGATGTTTGAAAAAGCAGTATTTCAAATGTTACTGGATTGTTCAGTTATAATTTCTAAACCCTGTAACTGTGAGGCATTTCAGCCATTTTAAATTACTAGTGTATAAATGTTTAACTTAGGCCAAGTATAAAGATAAATAAAGAAAAAAACATTTCTATTATGCCTCAAAATTTGAAGATCATCCGTAACTTCCTATTCTTCATAAAGTTCGATTTCATGCAAGAGTAACTGATGCTTTCAGATGCAGTCAGTGATGCTGTGGCTTCTGCAGAGCTTTTAGTTGGTAAGGGAGAAGAAATCAAAGAGAAATAATTTTGAATAGTGTATGGTTGATTTCCTAAGGCCACGGTGACAGTGTGTCCCATATCGTGTTATTAAACCCAAGCGTTATCATTTTAGTGACTTTATGTATCATCATAATTGTGTAATTATTGTATTTGATATACCCAAGTTTGTTCCCATTAGCTGTTAGTCTTAAATCATTAAAGGCAGATTTTAAATTCCATGTGAATTAGAATACATTTTTTTTTTTTCTTAATCAGGTCAGTCTTTGCAAAAAGCTCCTGCAGATTTTGACTTTACCCATTATTAAAGTTTTCCTTTCTCAAATGAAAACTCAATATTTTTGAATAGTTTGTTTGTCTTTTTATAATTAACTGAAATTAGGACATAGTGAAAATGTGTTTTTAACTATTTTAATAGTCTTTGAAATTATTTTCCTCTTTCCCATAATGAATCAAGTTTCTACTGATTCTTCCTGTTTACTAATTTGCCTTACATTTAATCAGTAGGAGTAAACTGTTCATATATCACCAGGAGTCTGTCAGGAGTATCTACGTAGCGCTGCGCCTGCTGACAGGGTGTGGAAATTTGCTGGAAGTGACGGGCTCAGTCCGCTGGGGATTTCATCTCTTGTCAGAAACACAATGCCTGGCATCTCAAAATCTTCAAGTAGAAGATGCAGTAACCCCAGCTCTGGTATGGGGCATTGTGCTTATCTAGCAAACCACCTGCTTTCTGTCTGGATTACTATGCTGTTCTTATTTTGCTGTCTACCAGTAAGCAGCAGAAATATGTTTATTTTGGTAGTAACGGTTTTCAGAATTGCCTGGTTTTATATTGTTGTTGGTTTACTTTTACTGTGTTAACAGAAGGCTGTGAGTTGAGTCAAATTACTTTGCATGGTTAACTGCAAAGTAGAAGTTTTCAGCTAGTTCTGGGGAAAAAAAAAAAACAACCCGAAATGGCAATTGGACACTTACTTCCTTTGGTGAGAACTTGCTACTTCCAGAAATTTTATAGCTGTTTGGTGTTACGTAGTAGGCAAAATACCAATGGTGATATTATATACTCCCAACTTCCTTCCTGTCCTTATGTTGCTAAAGATGCTTAAACATTAATAATGGTTCATGCATGGGGGGGGAAGATATTTTAAGATTTTTTTGGTAGAAGTCCAGAGACTATTCATGTACTGAAGTTAAAGGGGTGGTTCAGTCTTCATCTGATCACAGTAGTTAAATCCAAATTTAAACCAATAATTGATCATTAATCTCAGAAAAACTAATTTAAAAGTTCTAAAAGAAACAACAATAAAATGATTTTTCCAAGAGTAAAGATTACCATGCTCTGTATGCATTTCTGATAAAGGATGGAAGGCTTAAGGAATGTGGAAGAAAGAGAGCAAGTAAGTCTTACTCATAATTCTTTGTTTGCTGCTTAAAATGATGGTAACCGGGGTCTCTGTGTGATTGCATGTCATTTGCTGTTCAGTTGGGCTCTTATACCTGTGAACTATGCTAAATTATAAATATTTGGAATAGTCTGAAGTTTCCAAGTTGTGCAATACTACAACAGGGAGGGATTATTAAGAGCTGCTAATCCTTGTTTGCTTGGGTTTTTTCTTTTTTTGCTTTTAATTCCCAAACCAAATCTTTCATTTTCAGTTGGAAAATGGAATACTTGGTGGGGGGGGAAAGATTCTCATATTTGAATGATAGGATAAACTCTGTCCCTGTTTGCCTGTACCAGGTCTCTTTGCCTATCACACCACCAATAAAGAAAGAAAATTGAGCATTGTCACCCATCTGGTTATACCCTCTTAACTAATTCTGAGACAATGGTAGTATAGGAAGAAAAATAACTTTGGTATTTCCAGTGTTGCGCGTATTCCACAAATAATTAAGCCTTAGCTTGTCATTATTTCTTACAGTTTAATTTTGCTGTTGGCAATATCGGGGCGTAAAAAATATGAAAGCATATTGCAGTTTTAGTCTTGATTTTTTTTTTGCATTTATTAATAGCAGATCCTCGCCATTATTTGAAGTTTGAAATATATTTATTAAATTTTTGTGACAGGGATGTTGCTGTGCCCTTTCCGAACTTTGGAGCTAGGTTGGCTGTGTGTGTGTTGTGTTAGAGGGAGGGAAGAGAGAGGGGGCTTTGTCAAGGAAGAGACAGAAACTTCATAACCCGATTATAAAAATGGGTATTGTACGCTGCCTGCATTAGGAAATCGTTAAACACTCATTAGGGCTCTGAAGTGTTAGCCGTTATGAACCTGGCTGCAGTTGGCATACAACTTTTATCTTGTGTGTTTTGCTTTGATGCAGTAATAAAAGTGTAAACTAGAAATGGGAAGACCCTAAGAGCAAAAATAACACCCCCACCCCCCCCAGTATTTTATAGTCCTCTGCCAGAGCAAAGTATTTTTTCTCTCTTCCTGTTGAGAGACAGAAAGCTAATCCTACCCAAGACGCTTTTTTAAGTGCTTATGGAAGAAATTATATCATAAGGGCTCAACCTGCAGTTACAGCTCAGAGTTAATGTCATACCATATATTAAAGTGGTGAAGCTACGCTGAGCCGCAGCTGAATGGCCTGCGTGTCTAGGAAGGACAGGTATGTGATCTAAAGGATTTTTTTCTAAACCTGGAGCCTGAAGTGACGTACCTGGATCCTAACTGGGATGTCAGTGATCTGTTATCATGTTAGTAATTCATCAGTGCATGAAGGCCCCGAAATGGTGCTCCATCAGGTCCCTGCAAAATCCAGCCGTCCTCTGGTCTTGCAGGTTGTTGCACGTCTGCAACTCTGTATTGAAACCATTGAAGTCTGTGAAAATTGAATCCCTTTTCTTCACCCTTCTCTTTTTTTTTTTTCTTGAGTTGTATTTTCAATCAGATTTAGGATTATTACAGCTTCTGTAAGTATACAAATAAATAGTGATTTAGAACACTTTATGTTACTTTACCAATGCAGTAATATGTTAAGACTCCTAAAATGTAGCCAGTGCTGACCTGCCCGTTAGGGCTGTAAAGTTACTGCAAACTCCAGCATCTCCAGACTGTTCCTATTCTAATGCCCATTTGACTGTTCAAAGGTCATCATTAGGGGTTGTTCCTCTCTGAGAAATGCATTGTGTGCTGGGTACACAACATTACGCAGAGTTTTATTCAGGAGGTGCTGATAACAGACTTGATTTGCCAGTTTGCTTGATGCTAGATCATGTTTCCTGCTTTGCAGGCCCTTCAGTGTAGAAATTGGTCTAATCTACTTCAATTTAAATGTTAATGATCCTCTTTTTCTCCAAGCAAAGGGAAACACGCACAATCACTCTGGAAATAAAGATTTATTCTCCTGACAATCCCAGTAATAACTTTATGTCTAAGAATCCCCTTTAAATACTTCTTTTGCTATTTGGCATTAAACTATTTCTTACGTAGACAACTTTTTAAAGGGGTGGATCAGAGGTTAACATTTCAGACTCAATCTGACAATATATGCACGTATTTGCAGGCAGTAAAATGAACAAACGTTGTTTACTTCTGCTGTTGTCAGGTTTTTACTAGCTCCATAATGGTTGTGGAAGCTTCAAAGCGCTGTAGGAATTTCAGGGGTGGAAATGTCGCTATCTTATCAAACTTGCAGTGAGGTTTTTATCATATGCTTTATTTTGAAAACTTTGGCCACCTGTATTTATTAGAATAGCATGTTTTAGAACCCTTGCTTAAATTATGTGCCGAGTCTGCTTAAAAACCACATGCTACTGTAACAGGAAGCAACTCTTGCCTTGGTGAACTTCCTTTCTAAATAGGTATTTATTTAGAATAAAGCAGAATCAGGTGTACGTGGCATATAATATACAAGTATTTATTTAGAATAAAGTGGAGTCGGGTATACGTGGTACAAACTAATGGGTGTAGAAGAAGAAACCCGTACGTGTCGTTGGACATGCGCGGGGACTCTGGGCGTCGTGGCTCATTCCCCAGCTGCCCGCAGCGCAGTGCCCCGTGCACAGCGCTCTTACAGCGATGCCACTTGGGTGCCTGGTGGGGTTGAAACGAATGGGAGCGTACTGCCAGTGTGAAAACATGACAGGGGCCTGCAGATCACTATGTTCTGCTGCACTGTGAGCAAGGGAGATAGTCTGACTGTTTTTCGGAATTGTTGTGTCTCGTGCATTATAACAAAATACAGTTGCAAAGCCGGTGCTGGAGGGGAGTGCTAATGAGCACCAGTGGTGTTTTAAAATCTTGAGAGCAGGCCGGACTTGCTCTTTCCATTGAAGGAGTTGATGAGAAATTAGCTATTCTGTTCTTTAAAACATTCACAAAAGTACTAATTTTATATTTCAAGTGGGTGTTGATGCCTCCTCTCTTCCTTCCTTCCTTCTAGAAAACAAGTCTTATGAGGAGCGGCTGAGAGAACTGGGGTTGTTTAGTCTGGAGAAGAGGAGGCTGAGGGGAGACCTTATGGCTCTCTACAACTACCTGAAGGGAGGTTGTAGGGAAGCGGGTGCTGGACTCTTCTCCCACGAAACTAGCGATAGGACGAGAGGAAATGGCTTCAAGTTGCGTCAGGGGAGGTTTAGATTGGACATTAGGAAGAATTTCTTTACCGAAAGAGTGGTTAGGCATTGGAACAGGCTGCCCAGAGAGGTGGTGGAGTCGTCTACCCTGGAGGCGTTCAAAAAAGGTGTAGACGTGGCACTCCAGGGTCTAGTTTAGGAGTCATGGTGGTGTTAGTTGATGGTTGGACTTGATGATCTTAGAGGTCTTTTCCAACCCAATGATTCTATGATTCTATGATTCTTTTCCACCCTGGCTCCCCAGAAAAAAGGGTGAGGGTCGGCTTGTGGTCTTCAAAGCTACGTTCCCAGCATCCGTCTTCTCTTGTCACATTCGTGTAATGAAGACCAGGAAAGACATACTCTACACATCCAGGAATCATGCTGGATAAAACTAGATGAATGTTGATATAAATGCAAGTAATTTACCCCGTCAGGGTGCTCCTGTACCTTTCACGTCTTTCCATGTGCTGTGAAGATGGAGAATCTCTCACAATTTTTACGTTGCAACTTCATGTTTATTTTGCAAGGCAGCGGGGAGTGTGTCCCTCTATGTTTCTCAGTCTGTTGAAGTGGTTTGTGAAGTTCAGTCATTTTAAATTGCTTTCTAGTTCTTCATTAAACGGGCACGTGTCTACCATCTCATATACAGTAGTGTAAAGCCAAGTTGCTTGCTCTAAATAAAGGGAATGTGAATATTACAGAAAATGCTGCGTGCATTCTGAACCTAAGAAAATACATCTGCTTTCTTTTAAAATGAAAGTACAGTTTCTGTTTGTGATAACAGCTGGGGCTGCCCTTAATTTTTATTTTGTTGTTCAGATATTCTCTATAGGCAAAGGTGCTAAACCAGTTACAATTACATCACCACATTTGCTGCTTGCAATACCATTTATTGGCTTTGGATTGGGTGTCTTAATTACTTGATTGCTGTATTTTGGATTTGGGTAAATGTCTCTTCATATTTGTGGCATTCCAAGTGTGATTAATATCAGCAAAAAATATTGAAGTCATTAGCCTTTAGGGTTCAATATTTTTCTTTTTTCTCTCAAGATGGAAGAATGTGTCAACAAGAAAACAATTTTCATTTCAAATGGGTGCTCATAAATATGTAGAAATTAAAAAGCAATGAATCGTTTTTATGAATTTTAATGGGTGGTATGGTGCAGCATTATGCAAAGGAGATGAATGGCATAAATTACAGCAGTATATTAATCCATATCATTTTCCTGTAACTCATTTTATATGTGTTAGTCACATCTGTGTGCAACCTCGACAAGTCGTTGTCGCATGCATTGTGAGTCTTTTCCCACAACACTGAAACTCTTCCGTTACTAGACTGGAATACAGTAGCATTTTTAATAGTGCTAATCAAAGCTATAGCAGTGTTTTGGGGAGGTTTGCTCTGTCTGCTAGACAGGGTAAGAGAAAGGATGTAACAAGAAGTACTGATGCATTTTAATGCTGTATTGTCATTACTGTGGTTTCCTACTACCTCTTAACTACATTAAATTTTTCAGTGAGTTAAACAAATGTTAATGTAGAAACTAACCAAGTAACTGTATATGTTTCATTCGGCATCTCCCTTGTTGAAGGGGACTGAAGTAGAGGATTATTTGACAAAGTGGTATTATTGCTTTATATAGTTCTTTATTTTTATATCGGTGGTAGGGCTAGAGCATTGTACGTGGTTGCAGGGTGAATTCGTGGTTGATGACAGAAAGTCTATTACACAACTTGTAATAGACACCAGTGGGCAGGAATTTTGTTTCTTCCTGTAAAATCTGTGATCAGAGCGAATTGTGGTGTTCAAGGACAGAATAGGACAGTGGGTATAGGCAGGCATGTATTTAAGACAGAAAGGTCAGAGTCGTATCTGTTTAAAAAAAAAAAAATTATAAACCATCATTCAGGTGTAGCTGTGGTTTCAGAAATAGTCAGAAGGCTACAGGTAGACCTGTGTGCTGAACTGTGGAGGTAATTATTGCTGGTCAGCTTCAGTGACTTTCTTTAGCAGTATAGAAAAAAACAGGTTCAAAGCAGAGTCATGCTGAGCTTCAGATAGGTGCTTGTAGGGGAGAAAGTAGAAAGGAATATAAGTAGAAATGAGGCAGTGACTTAAAGCTAGCAGAGGTGTTTTCAACCTGCAGCTGCAGACTCCAAGAGTCAGCAGACTGCTCTAAGGATCTGTGAGGGTAATGAAGGAAACCAAAACTTGTGTCCGCTGGCCTAAAGTCACTATACAGGAGTCTGAATCGGCAGGAGAACACTTCAAGGGTCAATAAACTGGAAAACCCCTGGGTTAGAACTTAGGTGCCCAGACCCACCCTCAGTTAGATTTGCTGGAAGATTAATTACTAATAGCTGATTGGATACTAGATGACTTCCCTACCAGCACTTTAATTGACTGCAAGTGAAATTTTACGTTTGGATTGTACTTTGTACTGATGGTTTCCTACAAAGTTTTATTCCTTTTAAAAGATGCTCTGTTTTTTTGATTAAAAATTTAACTTCCTGTTAAAAAGAAAGACCGGAAAAATTCTCTGTCCAGCTGCTTTTTATCTTAGCCATCTATAATGGGAAAATTAGCCTTTGAAAGGTATCTAAATTTTGCAAAAAGCAGAACCTAGATTCTCTAGTGTATTCAAATATGCACAAATGGGCACTGCAGAGCAGGTAGCTGAAAATCAAACATCATGTTACAGCTATAAAAGGATATAACACAGATGTTGTACAAGACCTTTTCAGAAGTTATTAAAGTATTAACTCAGATAATTCCGAATTTCAAAGGTACTTAAAATAATTTATCAGAAATTGAGTTTAAGCACTGATCTATGGGTTTAAATCAGTAGCTAGCTGAAATCACAAGACTCAACAAGTTCACTAACTTCAGTCATCCCTAAAGATAAACCTTCATAGGTTTTCACAGCTCTGAGAAAATACCAATCTGTGTTTTTCTGTTGACTTAAGTAAAACAAAAATATGTCACAAAATGTATTCCTTTTGAAGAAAAAACTATTCATTTCCCTCCCGTCCACCCTGTGCAATGCAGTACTAGGTAGCAACATGTGAACATTTCAAGAAGTGGAAGCCATGTCTAGATCTGCGGCCGGTTCATCTTGCGGCAGGCACTGCAAAGATACCAGGGTACTTGGTGATCATTTCACATTACATGATGTCAACACGCCTTTCAAAACATATTTATTTCAATTGAATGCAAAGTTACGTAGTGCAGGAAGCAGTAGCACCTAGGAGCAATGCTGGTACATAACCAACTGCAAATATTTTCCAAGTATAATTATTCTTTCTTCTAGATATGTTCATAGAGGAAAAAGTCTTTCACTTTAGAAAAACTTTCACTATTCTGTTGATTTGCCATTTAAAAATAGATATGTTTTCATTCTAGATGTCCATTGAGCAAGGACACTTTGAAGTCAGTAGCCTAAAGGCCTTTGTTTCTTCTTGCAGCAATTTTTAGATATTTCCTTGATTCTAGACTTTTTTTTCCTTTTTTTGAGGCACACATTCTGTAATATCTTCTACCCAGATTCCAGCTAGCTCCTTATATCAAAACCGGTCTTTCTCCTTGTCCTCTTGATTTCCTTTATGCAAATTGTAACCCGTAGAAGAATAACAAACATACGGAAGAGTCAAATAAAACAAATCTACAAAGAAAATCTGTTCATAAATGGAAAACCTAAATAGACTTTACAAAAGAGACTGTTATGTTCATTACACTTGTGCCTATTTTTGTGTTTCTTGAAATGGCTAGAACTAATATCAAAGATTACATGCAGTATCAGTAGGCTTGTGGGGTTTGTTTTTAGAAAGAAAAAGCTCTGCTGCTTGGAGATAAAATGTAATGTAGTAGTTGCTAAGGTAACTGCATGTTTTTGTGAATAGTGGAACAAATTAGGTGAGCAAAACATCTGTAAATTGTCAATACGTAGGTTAGAGCTGCCCTTAAGCTGCAGAAATTAACCTCTTCAGACCTGCTAGCGAAGCCAAGGAACGTGGAGGAGGAATAGTCATGCTGAGCTCTCTGTAAAGCTCGTACTCCAGTGAATGCTGTCACCTCTGCCCGGGAAGCGGAGGTCAGCTGTGGCCATGGTGGATCTTCCAAGGGCCTGCGAGCAAGGACGAGTCCGGCTTGTGCGTGAGCATGAAAACTGGCTGCTTTTTGTTTTGTCCGGAGCGATAGCATGAGTTTGTTTCCCTGCTGCGTTCAATGTGCTAGTCTTATCTTCTGCCGCTAGTGACTAGTTTGTGGCTCCGGGGATAGTTCTGGAGAAAGACGAGCTGAGTGATCCTGCTCCAAAGGATGGGATCATGTGTCTTTGTCATACCTGGCTGCGTGAGGACTGGCGCGTGGCCCCAGTCCTGCATCGGGGTGGCCAGTTCTCATCTGCATCTTGTACTGGAGGTGGTTCTTGATCGGGTGCACTCCTAAAAGTGAAATACAGACTTGGTCCCCTGGAGAGATACCTGTAGAGGCTGAGTGCCTCCCACCCCCATATGTCCAATACTCCCCTGAGAACACACAGTAGCTGACTGCATATACAATTACCTTTGCTTAACCTCAGACTTTGACAGCTTTAAGTAGATGAAGCCTCGGTGTTATTGTCAGCTGCTTTCTGGACATAACTAGCTACTGCTCTGCCAACTACCGGTGACCAGTAGGATGTGTTTTGATAAAGTCTGAAACATAAATTTTGCAGGATGAAAGCCTGATGCTGTTATGTGATTGCTTTAAAGAGTGATGGCTTGGGACTCCAGTCAAAATCTGGCCCATATCTACAGAGAGGTAGATATGATTTTTTTTCTGGGAGGAGAAGCTTATTGAATTTCTTCTGGCACACCAGAGGCTAAAGGCTAAAAATGAGAGCAGTAAGAATAGCAAATGCCTTAATGGTTCTAAATCCTTTAACAATAAAAATGATTGGCCTCATTGCCATTCAGAGCACGGATTATTTTCCAGAAGAAAGTAAAAGAATCCAGGTATGTCTAGGTCTCGGTGATTTTATG
The DNA here is from genome assembly GCA_013389945.1 of Fregata magnificens. Lineage (NCBI taxonomy): Eukaryota > Metazoa > Chordata > Aves > Suliformes > Fregatidae > Fregata > Fregata magnificens. The sequence goes on from WAAD01008859.1 coordinate 109,634, forward strand.
TGCCTATATTTCTGAGCATCCGTCTCTGCGCTTAAAAAGATCTTTGTTTTCTGCCCTTGATGCATCTGCCTTGACTTCCACAAATTGAACCTGAGGTGTCTCGTTAAGCAAGTAAGCTACAGTTGTTTGAGCTTTGCTGAATGCAAAGAACCAATGGTTCATAAGCAGATAATTAGTACAGGGATGAGGCCTTTTTTTCATCCCAGTCTCTTGTGGTTAGTTGTCCAAACTGCAAAATCATCTGAGCTCAGCATGTCATAGCGGGATTAGCAGTTTCTGCATAAGGCAGGAGCAGAGAGGTTACGGGGCCAGGGTAATTTGAAATGTGGAGGCAGGGCTTCATATGATTCATCTCCAATGTTAGTCCTTGACAAGAATAAAGTTCGTTATCGTTATCTGGAGTGCGGAGAAACACCCAAGTGTTGTGAACTGTGTCTTCCTCATCCTATAAGGCACAATCTAATGCTTTCCCCATAGGCACGAAGCATATGGCCACCTGCTTGGGAGAATGGAGGTACGGAGGGAGCTCTGCAAGCAGTTTTGTCAAGAGCATGTTCATTGAAGGTCACACAGATTGATTTGAGAGCAACTCAGACATGCAAGTGCTGGAAGCTCCAGCTGATTTGTTTCCTCCCATCATTACAGGTTTTGAATAAGCTGTAGCTCCTCCTGCACCAAACACAGCCCCATGGCTTGTCATATGAAACAGCGTTTGCGTAAGAGTTGTGCTCTTAAGGTCTCAGGAGCTGTCGCTACTACTGACAGTGGGGTCAGTAGGTACCAGCAGAGCTGCACCTCTTTTGGGTTCGATTTAGCCCAGCTGGAACACGCAACATCTTTATTCAATAGTTCTTCATTATGTACTTACCAATTAGTCATGGGTAACCAGTTGTAGAATTTGGTTCGGTTTGTTACAGTTTTGAATTGCAGTTGTGAAGACAAATGCAGATTTTCATTTTCCAGGTTTTCGTAGTTTTTTTGCAGGAAATACCCACAATTGCTGTTGCTGAATAATTTTAGTGAGTAACTTTTTAAGCATGTGAAGACTTTGACTATTAGGTTTTGTATCTAATAATGCAAAGTGACCTTTGCTAATAAGGCTTTGTAGTGTAGGACATTAAACTGTTTGTTGAATCTGCCTAATTAATTTAGGAATTAAGAGTAAATAAAAATAAACTTTAAATTGGGAAATGAGGCACAGACAAATCTATATGGGGTTTGGGTTTGTTGGTCTGTACAGAGGATCTAAAATATTCTGCAGAGTGCATCTCCATAGACAGGAAGAAATATATTTTAAAATTAGGCAGGGAGCATTTTATACAGAATTATTTGGTCTTTAAGTATCGAGTGTCCAGATGAAAGAAATCTATTCGTCCCAGCTCAGAAATCTTCTCCATGTCGTTCCTTCTAGCTCAGTGGTTACCAGAATCTCATTTTGGAGGTGCTTTCAAGTCCAACGACCTGTGCTCAGAATTGGACCATGGGATCCCGAAAGATTTTATAAAAGTGACAATTAGCGTTGGTCTGACATTGGTTGCATCCATTCCCATGGTGTTTTCCTCTTCACTGAACTAACTTTTCGTGTCTCTTCAAGCTAGTTGCAATCAGAATTGTTTTTTACAGTGAGATTTGAGACCGTAAAAGGAGTAAGTTATTAGCGTGGGGCCTCGTGCAGCCCCATCAATTTTCATCCTCACTTTCCCAAAAGTGAGAAGAGGGAGTTGCTGAGAGCTCTCCCATGGAGGGTAGGACTTTGGGCACTATGTTAAAAATACAGGCAGCTAAAGAAACAAAACTCGGTTTCCTGCAGCTCTCGTGTTATTTTAGGTGGAAAATGCTTGTTATGTACACTTCAAAATCGCGCGTGCTGTATCCCTGCGCTTTGTAGCGTGCACTTTCAAATAGCATTATCAGAGTGGGGAGATAAATGCATTCATAAAATATGGATCTTTATAAATACATTATGGTTTGCTTTCTCTTTTAAGACACATTTATCTGGAGAATTTACTTTCATGACATTCCTCTTTTCCCAGGGAGAACATAGATTTCTCCTCTGTAGGCCGCCTTTAACAGCAATGGTTTTCTTCCTTTTCAGTTCCTACTTTGCTTACCCCGGTTGTTTTGCTGTTAAGAATTCCTCAGTTTCCTTCTGGAGATCTCTTAATTAAAAGCCATGAGCCTTTAATTATTCTACAATTCCGGTAAGGTCTCCGGAGAGGATAAATCCTGTCAGTTCATGGCAAATGTTGACACCTGCATAATGTCTATCATCTTTTGGATGAACGGTGGGTATTTCTCAGAAGAACAATCTCAAAGCTTTATTGGAAAACTGTTCTTGTTATTGGCCTCTAACAGGAAGATCCAGACTGTTAATAGCTGTCAATCTGAAACGCATTTGGAGCCTGTCCAGAAAACACACTTTTGGCCTGTTAAACGGAATCTATGATTTTACATATTAAAAAACCCCCTCTCAGTAGATGACAAATTTTGTTCAGAAGAGTCGGACCTAAAAGGTAAAACTAAAAGAAGAATTTCCTTTTTCTTTTCAGTCTTGTAGTAAAGTCTGTTTGCGATCTGTCGGTGGGAGAAGTGGAGGAGTTGACCAAACATTGGGCTTTAGACATGATAGCTAAAAACAATATTCTGTTTTTCATCTACTTTATTGATATTTCAGTAGTTTACGGGATCAAGGTAAAGACAGGTGAAGCAAACCCACTGCCGCGGAAAGTGTGGCAGAAAGATCTGATGCTGTGGTGGTAAATGTCGAACATGTGGGTGTAGGATGGATGGAAAGGGAAGGTGTTTCCATGCCTGATGACAAGGGGCTGCGATAGCAAGGAGAAGAAAGAGTGATAGAGGTATGTATCCCTCCACGTTGTACGTGGTTCCTTAAACTGCAAGAAAGTGTTGGCTGGCTGTGTGGTTTGTTTTTCTCTTGTAGAAGGTTATAACTCCTGAACTGCCTCGAGGTTCTTTGGATCAGGCAGATTTTTTTTTTTTGTTGCTTGTAGACAGTAAAAAAGAAAAGGTGGGGGGGGGGGAATCAGACCATTAGCCAGAGACATGATAATCAGTGGCAAATGGAAAAGGTATCAATTATAAGAGAATTCAGACACGTAGTTGTGGATTTAAACCACAATGAGAATCGTGGCTGGTTTTGACAAGTGGGAAAAATAAATTCAAGAGGCAGTTTGTGTTGCCAACAAATGGAACAAATTCTGGAGAAAAAAACCCGAGTTCCTGAAACTCCTAACAATCATTATATTTATAAGGGGTTTTGCTGAAGAGATAAATGTACAGTGGATCTTATATGTTTGTCCAGGATATTCATCTGGTGGAATATTGCAAATGTCACTTAAATGGGCTTCTAACATGTATTAGTTTGTTAGAATGAGAGAGTGAAATTTTCCTTCTGTACAAATGTATAGAAAAGCAGTATGGTATGTCGTGTGGTTGTTATAATTGAGAATGCAATACTGGAGGAAGTAGTGCTTTATAATATGGGAGGTGGGCAGGGTTTCCAGAGGATTTAACAGTAGCTGTGTCATTTCATACTTAACTATAAAAGTAATATTTTCTAACAAAATTACTGTTTTAAATAGAGCCATAGTGTTTTTGAAGGGTAAAGCATGGGGAAAGTTGAATTTGTGTTTGAATATAACGTACTGCAAAAGGGATGCTCTTGATGTCTGAATTGGCTGCTAGTTAATTTTAGATTAAAGTGCATAAAGTCCCTGTCTCTTCATAAGGAGGTTCACAGGCGTTAAAAGCAAGGGCATGTTCTATTTCTGGAGTGATATTAATAAGTACAATGCATTCCCTGGAATAATCAGAAAATAGGAATAATTTGGTAGTAGGGATTTATTTACAGGTCAGATACTGCTGAGATATATTTAAAAATAGCCCAATAACTTGTGCTTATAATAACTGACATAACTGAAATTGTTGTCCAAAAGCTGTGAATGTTTGAAAACAGGGGTTAGCCACCTTGCTTACCACCCCTAACAAATTTGGAACTAAGAATCTGAAGCTGGGTTCAGGTTAATGTGCGCTGCGAGCGCAAGAGTGTTGAAGAATAAGCTCTTGTAGACTGAATGTTATTGTGGGCCTGTGTTGAAGGTTTGCGATGCAAATATGTGGAGTGTGGGGTTGAGATTAGAATCAAGCCGATGACTAAAAGGCTAAAAGCTGAGATAATGTAGCTCTAAGGGTGATGAACCTACTGTCTTATGGGGCTTCTATTTGTGTATAGTGCTGGGATTTTAAAACTGTTCTCATGCCTCTGAATCACTAGCTGAAAAGCTAAAAAGATAGAGCTAAATGTGGAGCAGAATAGGACTGCAAGGCGTTTGGAAGGGCGGGATGACAGCTTTAAGATGTAACAGCGGTGCTACTTGTGTCAACGTCTGTATATTGCTGATATTGAGGCGTATGTACCAAGTTCAGAGAGGTTTTGGCCGATAATAGAGGCCCAAGAAATTTGATGTGCAGAGAGTATTAACGGTTAGGATATCTGGCACATACACTTAATAAACTACTGATATGGTTGTACAAAGGGAATCGCTTTTTTAAAGAAAAATTACTATGGATGATAATTTAAAGGAGAAAAAATTTAGTATAAAAGGATGTATCATTATTTAAAATGCCAAAGCGCTGTATTAAATTCAGCAAATTTCAAGCAAACTTCCTCTTATTTTTACTGCTCAAAATTCAGAGAAGCCCTTTTGACCCTGTACCGTTTAGCAACTGTCAGTGGCTGAGCCATTATATTCATAAGCAGTTTTACAGCACATCACCTATTTATATTAATACCTTCATACCACAACCTGAAGCACGGCTCCTTTCTAATCAAACATTCAGTTAGAGGTGGCCTACCGAAAAGATTAATGAAATGCAGACTTTATTAGCCACAGCGGAACATGTAATTTGACTATTGAAGTTACTACTGTTGTTCACCTAAACCCACACCTTTGACCACAGGAGTTTAATGTGTTTGATCTCTGAGAGCCCTTAAAGAGGGTAATTGGCTGATGTAGAGGATGGGAGCATCCCGAGTTAGGCGGCACTGCATGTACCAGGTGGGAGGAGTACTTGCCTGGTGACACACGTTCTTTCCCTGTTTCTGCTGCGGTCCTTTGGACCAGGCTACAGGCGAGATCTCGTGTCAAACAGCATTACTGTGCTGATGCGCAGCGGGGCTGCCCACTCACCACATGTCTGCCTTGCAGCACACAATTATATCTTAGTCAGGTGGACCCACGTGCTGCAAAAGAGAATTTAAAGGGCTTAGAGGAAAAGCAAAGTCAGACTGCTTTAGGTTTTTCCCTACAAAATGTATAGGAATAACTTGAATGTGGCCTTCTGGTAGGAATCGCAATTTGTGGTTTAAATACCGATCCAAGGAAGAAATGGCTGCATAGTAGCATAGATTTTTTTTTTTTATTTTTCTCCAGACAATACAGAACTCCTTCAAAGATGCATGTAAGCCTGTGTGGCAATCCTTGCTGATTGGTCTTTTATACTTGTAGGTCCCAATGAAAAGAGACGTTAGTAAATCGGTGTTCTGTCTCCTTCTGACTTGCCTTCAGATTTGTACGTTTTTAGTGCAGACTTTTTAATAAAAGGGATATATGTGATGAGGCTGTATATAGGCGCATGTTTTTGCATTTAGCATTAGCAACAGAGAACGTGTGATTTGTAGAGGAAAAGGGGCCCAACAGCAGGTGGAGCAATGAACTATTTACATCACTGTATTCTGATATTGTATGTGCTTTTTTATTTTGTACTTGCTCCATCTCCTTTTCCTCAGGCTGTTCAGATCAATTGTCAAACATCTGCCTGTCCAAAAAAAAAAAAAAAGGATTGCCTTTCTATTTGGAAGATTAATTGGGTTATTTCAGTCACAGGAAAGTTGCCAGCTCTTGTAAAAATGGGAGGAGAAGGGACACAATTCTAACAGCTATTGATTAATAACAGATGTATATTCAATGGAATGGAAGATAAACTGCTCTTTCCAGGGATTTGATAGATAGGGTGCTTGCTTCCCAGTTTCCTGGGGAACACCGCAGGGCACCTCTGTTAGGCTGCAGAGGGTGTTACCTAACGAATTTCCATTGATTACGCGATAGCGAGCATTGATCAGGTCTCTGTTGCCAGTCAAGTCCCTGCTGCTGCTGCTTCTGCCAACCTTCCTCCAGTAGCAAATAACAGTTTCAAAAGGCTGTTTTCCCCTGTTTCTTTCCTTTTATGTTGTTTCTTTGTGCTATTAAGGACTGACTTGAAATGGTATAGGTTCTTAGAAAAGATCAAATCCTAGAAAATCAGCCCAACAAGCACACTTTCTTTATCAATTACTTTGCTTAATGTGTAAAATGTCCAGCAGAGTGTATAATCCAGTGTTTTGGTCAATTAGTAAATCAATATAATCCAAAGCAGATTTATAAAGTGCACACGGACAACCTGGGGAACAGGATCTTTAAAGCCGATAGCATCAGCCAGCATGTCTGAAGTTATAATGACAAAAGTACTGGTAAGAGAGTAACTAAATGCTAGATTGCTTTGTAATGCCATTGTGAATAAAAGGGACTCCGCTTTGATACACAAGGTGAGGAAAAAGCATTGTTGGCCTACTGTAGTGCTTTTGTGGTTTTGTGTGCGTTAGCTGTATGTAGATAGATAGCCACCTCTGCTAGAAAGGATAGAGGACAAATATAAAGAAGCGAGATAAGAGATTGATAGTAGAACTAGTGGGGAACTTCATGAAACAGTAATTCCTAATCCACTTGCAGAGGAATCCTGAAGTTTCAGATGCTTTCTGCCCATCATACACCATCTAAGTGGTTCAGGTTTTTGTTCTCTTCTGTCATTGGTATTGTGCTTGTTTGTCTTGTAAAATTAATTGTTGAAATTTTTTGCATGTATTTGAGCTGTGCTGTTCTTTGGATGAAATCTGGATTTTTTTTTTTTTAAAGATTCCCCGTCACCTTTTTTTTTCCTGCAAGTGTCTTGGTATTTCTTTTGAATTTCACACTGGGGGCTCATATATGACTACGTTTTAGCCCTACTGCAGACTTCCTCATAGGAAGGCCACATCACTTGCAGATCACTGAACTATCAAGAACTGTGTAGGATCGATTAGCTGGGTATTAACTTTTTCGGTGGGTTGACAGGCATTTTCCTGGTTGTTAGCAACAGAGGTCAAACTAATGTACAAGTCTTCTGTCCACAGAAAGTACTGTGCTTTTTCGGTTTGGTCTTGTGTTGCATTGAGCATCACCAGCGATGTCTCGTGGCCCACCATTTTAATTTGAAAAAATTTGTAAAGGACAAATAGCTATTTGGCAAGGCAAGTAGCTCTTTGAAATCCAGCTCTTTACTATTTGGTGTGGGTTGCGTGTGGCATTTTTTGTTCATTCCTTTGGGGTTTTTTTTGCGGTTACATGCATGAAAACTATCTAAGGTGGTTGACTCTGCTGCTGGGTCACTGCACCCCGGAAGACAGACATTAAAAGGAGCATCTGTTCAACTTCTGTTTCCATTTTTGACCACAGTCCCACCAGCACCGCTGCTGGCAACTGTGCTTCACCAGGTATCGCTGCAGCAGCTCCAAGGAGGGTGGCTGAATTGCAATGCTCCTTAGCTGAAGGGTGCTTGAAGGGAACAGAAAAGACTGCCATGACTATGTGAAAGTAAATCTGTTACATGATAAATTATACTTTTTTCTTTCACCGTATCAGTCAAATTAAAATTGCATAAGCATTGGTATTAGTTTCTAAATTTCAGTGACTGTACAGCTGAAAGAAATGCCTGCAAGCAGAGAGAAGTTAATTTAATGAAATATTTAAACATTCTACTTAACCTCCTGATGTTGCCCCTTAGATGCGTGCACTTGTTGCTGGGGATGGGCTGCACTTTTGCTGCCGGAGAAAAGTTGGCTGGAGTATCGAGAACCATGAAACTCCTGAGAATTTCCTCTTAGCAAAAGACAAGAACTTCTCCTTAAATATGAAAATGGTATATGGAAGTACATACAATAATTTGTTTTAGTTTGACACATCACAGCCTGCATGGGATTTTTTTTTTTCCAAGCATGGTACCGTTTGAAAGAATTTACTTTGTAACTAGAAGCTGAAGAAATAACAATGGTTGTCAGGGTTTTGACACAGAGATAAATATTAATGAAAAACTTCATATAAGCTACGGTAAAGCCTCCTTGGCAATTCAGTCAGATCATTTCCCTCATTAGCTGAATACTCCTTTGTCATTCATGCAGTAGCTCACTCTACGGAGGAACAGAACTATGTTTTTCAATGAAAATTTAAAGAAATCTCTTTGTCGTGTGTCATGTGGTCTTCTCTAACTCATTTTATAAGAATAACTCTTTCAATCAATTCCCAAATTCTAAAATTACTTTAAAATATATGTATTAGTCAGAAACATTCATAATATTTTAGAAAACACTTCAGATGGTATAAAACTTAGGGTTATTTTCTAGGCATGTACAGAGAAGTAGCATTATTCACGTGAGACAATAATTGCTTTAATCACCCTGTGTTTTGGGGCTTAACTGTCTTTGAATGCCTCCTGAGAGCTTTCGTGTAGTAGCATCCTCCCGGCCCATGACTCCAGCGTCTCATCCTTTGGAAGGTGCTACCGTACCTGCTGTCAGTCGCTGAGGTTCTCCATGCTGTTTTTCTTCCTCGGCGTAGCCGTACCTGTACTTTGAAGTTACATTGCGTTAACTCAAGATGTTGTCTTCTGATCTCTTACAAAGAAATACTAATGAAAATACAAAGGTCTTCCTGATTCCAGCTCCTCGGGCTAAACCACCCGATAGCTGCAATTACCTGAGGCTTTCCATCGCTAGTATTTTCCCATACTGCCAAACTTCAAAGGAAATATATTAAATGTTGCTCTGTCTTAATGATTAATTGTAACACTGTATAATGCAGTTTCTGGCTTTTCTTGTCTTGCTTAGAGATTCATGTAACTTTGCTTGTTAATTCAGTTAGAAGTTTTTGAGTTGAGTTGAGTTTTTCAGAAAATGCCTAGGTAACAAAGGCCAAGGAAGGGGTTTTCATCCGTTTGATCAAAAATCTGTCCAAAATGTGAGGTTCTTCTGAAGGGAGTAACTTTTAATCCTGTGAGATGGCTGCTTTATGTAATAATTAGTATGTAGTATTTCTTCTGCTTTTTGGAGAGTTTGAGCAGAATTTGTTTGCTCACAGTTCAAACCCTCCTTCAGTGTACTTGACCAAAATGCACCTTCTTTGTGGGCTGTATCCTTGACCCGTTGCTTCCCTGTTTTTGATTTGGCTTTTATCCGCCCTTCCATTCTCCTGCCCTCTTCCTTGAGCACACATCCCTCAAATACAGCCTCTTGTTCACAGGTAATGTTAGCGACAAGCATGTGTTTGGGGCGGGGATGTGTTCCCTGTTCTTTGAGAGCGCTGTCATTTCAGCTATCTCCTCCCACAAAGAGACTACGTGCTGCCTTACACGCGTCTTCAATAAAGTATGGTGGTTAAAAATCTCACCGTTTGGCTTCAGTAGAATTTAATGCAAAATACAACAGTATTCTCAGTTGTTTTATTCACACATGTTGAGAGAACCACTAGGCTTAGGAAAGTCAGGGGTTTTATTTGTCTCTTTTGAGCACCTGAAATAACATTGGAAGGAATAAAACTATGTGGTTTGATCAGTACAAGTAAACATGAAATTAAAAAAAAAAGGCTGACAATAGCAATGTAGAGGGAAAGGAGCAGAAAAATTACAGATTCAAAAAAACCCCATCAGTGTTATCAAGTAAAACCCCACTTCAAAAACTTGGTGGTGTTTTTACATCGTAAGATCTCATTCTAAGATGCTTAAGTAGAGATAAGATCAGTCATGCCATAACTGCATGCAGACCTGAATCCAGTTTACTGCATTTGTATCTTTCCTTCACTCCTCGCCAAGAAATTGGTCCAACTTCCACATAGTCGTAGTGAATTCAGGTTTTGGAGATGATTTTTCTGCCATTCAAGAGACAGGGTTGACTGGTGAAATGCAACAGGATCTCTAGACTTAGATTATAACCTGCCTTGCCACTGAATGTTGTAAACATTTCGACAAATGATAAACGTCTAGTTTTTATAAATTTGCAGTGGAGCTTTATCTCAAGAACAAAATAAAGCTAGAAGCAGAATAGCTGAGAACTGAAAAGTTTTTGGGTTTATTTTTCCTCTGGTATTCATATTTTCCTTTTAATTCTTCTTTTGAAAGAACACCCCAATCTAAATTTTTAAGTTTTATGATGAAATGTTTTTTTATTTAATACTTTTGTTGTGCAACATTTCTAAGTAATCTGTAAAAATCTCAGTCATATCTTGGAAAGTTTGACTTTTTTTAAGTAATTCGAGATGTCTTTTGTAGCTTTAAAATAGTGTGGGTTTTTTTCCAAATTCAATTAAAAAAACCCCCAGAACCTCCGGAACCATAAAGGTAGAACTTTTTTCTAACAATCACATATACATGTTTTTCATTTGCCTCTAGATTTTAGTACCAAATTTGAGAGCAGGAAACTAAACTCAAATATTTCTACTAATGTACTGAATCCATTTCAACCAAAAGCCTGCCTCTGCTAGAATTCTTCAGCATTATAACATTCAGTTCTACCGCTGACCATTACAGCAGCATTTTACAGCACACAAAGCTTTTACTATAAATAAGCATTTTCCTAATACCCATGTGAAGTATAGCATTTTGGGATGCCGTGTAGAGCTTTGTGCTTTCTAATATTTATATTCTGCTTCAGTCTTCCATCTTTAGCTATTATGACAGAGGTTATAATCTTTATGGAGATGATGGTAAGGCTTATGTGTGTATAGCTAGTTTTCCATAGCAGTCACAACTTTTAAAGAATACCTCACTTGTACCTTACTTCTGGAAGGTTGGTTTTGTTGTATTTAAGAGAAGTCTTTTTATGTATACGTTCAGGTAATCTTCGCCAGAGTTGGTCTGTGCTGGCCCTACCTGATGCTTCAAAACCCACATCATTTCTCTTAGAAATAGTTTACAGTATTACAGCCTGGCACTGTTGGTTTGGATTTATCCAGTCTTGTAGAGGAGCAGCCTAGAAACAATACACCACAAAACACTAGTGAGATCAGATTTGCAATTTCTTCCCAACCTGATGATATGTAGTAGCCTTAAAATATTGCAAGAGAGTGACACAGCGAATCTGAGCTGTCTGAGCAGTGTTCACCGAGCACCTTCTCATTGTTGGGAGTTTTGTATGAGCTTTTGGTACTTAGCCTGTGACTTGGCAAGCTTTCGCTTTTCCCTCTGTTTTTGTCAGTGCTGAGCCTTTCTTATTCAAGTATGTTCATTACTCTGTTCATGACAAATTATGTTAAGAATTTTTGCTAAGGCTAGGCTTCTAACGGTGTCTAAAAATAATTTCAAGACCAACAGCGTAACGTCTTTTAGTAATTGTTAAATATGAGTGAACTGACTAGGCTAAAATAAGAATCAGGCCAATTAAACCTTTCTTCGAGGATAGTGGTGCTTGTACTTAGACATGCTCAGGAAATGTTTCCCTCTTGCCCCCCGCCACTCCCCACCTTTTTTCTCCCACAAGATGACGGAAAGTGAAGGGAGAGAGTGCCCACCTGAAGAGCTAAATGCTCCAAGCATTATAGTGCTCACATGGGAAACTTTCAGCAGTTTCCCCAGAATATGAAACCTTACAGTGAGGTTTTTGGAATGCGCTTCTGTGTAACTTCTTGGTGGTTTTTTTTGAGCCAGTGCCTTCTGAGGGGAAACAGTTTTTCTTAGAAAATCTCAATAATGCATTATTTGTGGTGGTGGAGAGGGGACGTTAAGTGCCCTATTCAGTGTTTTGGAGACCTACGGTTAGAAAGTGTGGCTGTAACGGTGCGGCAGGACTTCTACTCTATTGTATCAGGAGTCTGTGGAGGCCTTACTTTAAAATAAGAATGGTTTACCTCTTTAGATCAATGTTTAGTCCTTATTAACTAGGTGAGAAATTGCATTATGAACTACATTGCGGGTGTACCATAATCTTCCCCTGCAGCTCGAAGTGGAACACGAAATCTAATCTCGAGTCGTGAGGCTACTTCTGTAAATAGAGAATCTGGAGAGAGCAGTGCGTGGGGAGGGGGAGATGCCTGCAGGTAGGAAAGTTTTGTGTCTATGTGAACCTAGGTTTGCCAACTTTTTCTAATAAGTAAAAACCTATTAGATGCCATAAGGTGATTTTTTAAAACAATTAATTGTTATTCTTTTAAAATACATTGCATTCATCTTTAATTAGTTTCTCAAGAGAGCAGTCTCATTTGAGGGAGGCTTCTTAAAATGAATGTCTCTAAGAAACAGTTCCCTTCATACAAGGAATGACATGAGGTTTTGTAAAATGCAGGTTATGAGCACCAACAGGGCTACCTGAAGGTGATATTTCTTATTCTTTACTAGGCCCTTTAATTCTGCACTTCTCGCATCCTTTATCTAACCAACTTCTATCTGAAGGATTGTAATTTTTGTAGTAGCATCTCTGCGTGAAGAATTGCAAACCTTGTCCATTTGAAAGACCTTTGGTTTTTGTCTGTTTTGGGGTTACTTCCTTTTCTCCTGACTTAGGGATAGCCATGTTGTAGTAAGATGGGTGTTCCAAAACTGTAAGACTGAATGTGATGTTGGAAGTAAGAAATAGTGTGAGAAGACGGTCTCTTCAAAAGTAAATCCATATTGATGAAGTTTGCAGAAGTACTGAGCATTTGTCAGTTCTCATTGTTCAGCAGTGGGCACATGGTACAGTTGTATAATGTAAATTTAGCAGTGTAATTTTTTTAAAAAGGAAACTTTACACTGACTTTTCTCAGTGTGAATGGGTTCCTAAGTCTTCAAGGTTTTGTTGGTCCTAGATTTTGTATGGCATGGCGGTTTGTAGTGTCTTGAATCTGGCTTAATTGGCTCCTAGATGTGAGAACAAAATGGACCCTTTTTTCGGTGATCTGTAGAAAACACGGACATACGCAATTACATCATTTGAGTGTATTAGTTGGGAACCCTATAGACTATCTCTTTTTTGTATCAGGGCTTCCTTTTTACAATCAGTGAGAATTTTGTATGGAAGGTTTTGGGAATCTGGTGTGGAAGTATATTTCCTATTCACACAGAGGTCCAAAACCCAGCATGACTTTGTCTTTGCAGTTGAGGAGTCGGATCAAAAACTGGTGCTAACAGTAGCAATGCCTTTATGATATATCCTTGCCTGCTGATAATATTTTTTTAGCGTGGCACCTAAATAAGGACAACCCCTTACAAAAGATTGCAAAATAAAAAGAAAGGGGTTTTGGTATTACTACATTAATAACTCTAAAATGTATTCATCTAAATGGGTTTCTCAGGTTTTGTATTTTTTTTTCCAAAACCTCCTATTTGAAATCCCTTTGGACTATTGATGTGAAATTTAGCTCTTGGGACACTTTTCAGCAGCCACCATTAGCAAGAATGTCATTCCAAAAGTGGTCGTGATATTACTGTCTTTTCATGGTGTCGTTAGTACAGTAGTCTTAATGGGGCAAACATACTTCTAACTCAAGATCACCTTCACCCAATTAGGTACTACTAAAACTCTCCTTACATGTTTAAACCTTCTTCCCTTAATGAAAATTCACGGTAACAGAAGAGAGGTGAGTGGTGGTGATATAAAAATACATACCATCAGGCACAAATATGTTTTATGAACTTGTGTCACATGAAGCCTTGGGAAATCTTATATATGTGAATGTTTTCCAAAATTATGTTTATCTTGTACGTGCACAGGAGCAAATTACATTTTCTTCGTCTTCAGAGTATATGCAAGTGGGTCTATTCTTGCCAATTCAGTCTGAGCTAAGAAATATATCAGTAAGGCTCTAGACTTTGCAAGGTCACTTCAGATGGATAGAGTTGTATGAAATTTCTTGTTGAGGCTTGGAAGCAGATGAAATTCAGGTGGTTTTACTCTTAGTATGATGTGAATTTCTTACTAGTTCAGGAAAAGTAAGTAAAAGGACTAGTCAAAGTGTCACAGAAGTGATCAGAATGTTCTTCCAGGTTCTGCTGTTACAGAAAGGGAAGGAAACGATAGTTTTGGAAAGAGGAAAGTAAGATCGATTACTTCTAGGTAAAAGCGGCACTTTCCTTTTTACCCCTTTCCCCGCAGAGAATGTGTTAGAGTCATGTTCTGTAGAATGAATCGGTCAAAAAAAGAGAGTTAAATGTTTAAGTCAGTTACATGAGGCTTAATTACAGCATTGTATATTGGATGCTTTCCAGCATTAGCAGCAATGTCATCCGTGCCCCCCTCCCACTGCTGCAGCTCAGGAACCTGCAAAACACAAAAGCATGTCATTTTTCGTTGTAGTAATGTTTTCTAGCTATGGAGGTATTGCAATTCTTTCACTTAAGAGGTTTTTTTCACTTTTCATCTTCACATTTTATCACTCAGAGGGGTGATCACAGCGCAATATAGTGTCTGGGGTGCATTTGGTAAGTTGTTCAAGTATGAAAAGTATTTTTGAGATTGTTCAGGTTAGTTGCGAGCTCTGGCATTTCAAGCAACGACAACAGAAGCAAAACCACACAGCTATGAGTAATTTGCCATTTCCCAATAACCTTCCAAATAGAATCGAGTGGGTTTTGCATAGCTTTCACAATTGCTTTGAAGAGCATTCAAATGTACCTCTCATGTTGAAACAGTCTTGTACTTAGGTTTCCCACACACCAGCCAGCAGTGTGTCCTAAGTAGTCCTCTGCAGGGCATTCCCAGACTGATGTGTGAGAATTTAGTGGTTGAGCCACTCCCATTTCTTCCGTGCGGCTGCCAAACCAGTTGTTTTAGCTATCGACTTTCCCTTTTAATCTTTGCTGTCTTGGTTATTCACGTGTACTAAAGAATGAATGTTATTAACTCGGATGATGACAGAAGTACTGAACGCAAACTTGTTTAAACTGGGTATGTAATTTGAAATTTATAAGAGGACTCTTCAAGTGGGAGCAAGTTCTCCACCAATAGTGTTGTAGGTTCTGTTAGCTTTTCAATCCATATTTGAAAGTAGGACTTGTATGTTTTCTTTTCAGTCCAGTGTCAGAGACAGGCTTCTCTGAATTAATACAAAGACTTGCATTTAACTTATTACAAACAGGGAAACAGGACCTGCAGGGACCACAAAGTATGTGGCATTTACCTTGGGACAATGGTGTGGAGGAACGGAATAGGTGACCGGTCCAGGAGGATCTTCTGAAAAAGTACTGCACATGCCGCCGTATATCATAGCCCACAAAAAGCTCCCAACAGAAATGCGAGACCTATGGTAGAAGACCAAATGCCACAACTGTAGTGCATGTTAGAATGCCATAAGAAGAGAGCAAGAGAAATAACAGGCATGGCCATGATGCTGGTTATTTGCAATAGAAGCGCATTGTGAAATAATTTTCAAGCAGTCCTAGGAATGGGCCATGAAGAGGAAGGACAAAAGAGAAAGGGCAATGGTCTCTGCTACTCTCGAGGCGGACACTTCTTCTCCAGGGCATTGACCATATCAATGTATTTTGAAATCTAATTCTTAATGAGCAGTCCCTTAGGCTCCCTGCAGCTGTGTGAAAGTTTCTCATTTTGTTCTGCTGAGCTTAATTTTCCATGCAGGGCTGTTCATGTTTTTAGTTCAAGGGAAAAAAATAAAAGCCTTACTGATGAGAGCTGTTGGAGAAAAAAGACTGCTGGTGAAGATACACTGAGCAAGAGCTATCAATCCTTGTTTAGAAGAGTAGACACTAATGTTCCAGTGTGTCTTAGATGGCAAAGGAAACTGCCATTCATTTGAATGTTATTGAAGAGCTTTCTTTTCCTCTTAATCCATATCACTGTGTCTTGATGCTTGGGGAGCATATATTGTCTTCCTCTTTGGAAATTAATGTAGTAGATGTGGTCTCTACTAGATGCCTTGTGTTTAAGGGGTGGTAGAAGCTTTTCTAGGGTTTGAGGATGGTAAGGACGAGGGAAAAAAAAAAATCTTATTTTCAGCTACTTTGCTGTAATCATGTTTGTGAGTTGGCTTTGGCTCAGACTCAGCAACTGTCTTCAGTCGTTGTCGGGTAAAACTGCAAATCTAGAAACCCAAATCTAAGGGTATTAAAAATGAAAAATATTTGATACTTCCTTTGTGGGTTTGATAAGACTCTGCTTATAGTCTCTCTCACTTGTAAACTGTATCATTAATTTAGGTTGTGTGATCAGCTTGCATAAATATTCTTTAAAAATCACTGAAAAATAACAGACACTGGAGTACTAATTATAGAAGTAAGAGAGAACTTTAATACCTGTAAGTATATTAGATGATATATATATTTCTTAATTTGTCAATAAATCTTTGAAATGTTAGGAGTCTGTTTTACAAACCTCAGGTATTAAATGGAGAACTTGTCCTTTAAAAATGGGTATTGGTGAATAGTAGGAGTAGTAGTACAGAAAACTGTATGTAGTACACACTCCGGGAGCACTGAGAGAAACAGCAGGGCCAAGGCAGTCAGCTCTTGAAGGTCCATTTCTGCAGTATTAAACTAAGCATGAGAGTAAGTTTTAGTGGCATTTACACGTAATTATTCTCAAATAAATACAGAGTGGCAGCATAATCTATGCAAATCTATATAAATAGGTATTTTTGGTGAATTAGAATGTAATAGTAC
The DNA here is from genome assembly GCA_013389945.1 of Fregata magnificens. NCBI lineage: Eukaryota > Metazoa > Chordata > Aves > Suliformes > Fregatidae > Fregata > Fregata magnificens. Next base: position 126,365 of record WAAD01008859.1, read on the forward strand.
TGAATGGACCGCTCAAGATTTCATTAACTAAAAAGACTGAAGACGCTGTTTACCAAGAAAAAGATCCTTTATTCTATACCAGTTGCTTTAGGTTGTTAATTTGAGAAGCTGATCGTTTTGGATCATTAATCATAATAATTAGAGACAGATTTAGTGAGCTTTAGTGCGGTTCTCAACTAGACTAATAGTTGTGTAACCCAGTATTTATTAGTATAAATGAAGTAAATTAGAAGCATGACATTATAAACAGGAGGAAGAAACTTCAGGAACTGTACTGGATCCTCCCAAAACTCCATTAATTTTCAACGACATGTTGTTCTTCAGTAGTTTGCTTTTGTTTTGTTTCAGTCTCTTTTTTTTTTTTTTTTTTTCCTCTCCTGCATTAATAGTGCTGCAGTTCAGCCCAGATAATCAGCCTAGGAGAAGAATGGGGGCAATGGTCTCTAACCATGTTGACAGTTACTTAATATCTGGAGATTTTGATATTTGGATGGGGAAGGGAGTAGAGAACTTAACAGCCATTGGAAGTTGTACGTTTTTATTTTATATGTATTCTTATCAGTAAGATCATGTCCTTCATTAATCTGGAGGCTCTCAGCCGGGATTGCCAGTACATGCAAGTTTTCATGCGTATTGAGACTCCCACCTCAACGCGGTACAACAGTTTACCTACCAGCGTTGCCATGCAGAAGTCTCAATAAGAAATAATGTGTACAGCGATGTCTCCTTGCTTCCTCTCGCAGGTAGGGGAGAGCGAACTTTCAGTCTGCTAAAGATGTGACAACTGCGTGCGTTTCTGTCTAGCTTGACTTCAGAGAGGAGGTGGTGTATGATGGAGTGTAGTGTAGAGGCGAGAGGTTTTCCCCAGCTCTGAATTCTTCATATCTTTCCTTTCCTGAGGCCAGTCACCTTCGGGCGTCAGGGTTTTCCCCCTCGGGGGTTCACATGGCAGATTAACGCTTGCTTGTGACAAAATGTCCCGGCGTCTGGACTTTGGCTGGCCTTTCCCTGGGGTTCTGGCATGAGGTCTGTGGGTCTGTGTACGCTCCTGTGCGTGGGAAACGGAGATTTCCGGGGGCTTTTTTGCACTCGTGTGCTGAAGCACCTTCTCTTTGAGCCCTGTGTGTAGTTAAGGGGAAAACCTCAGATTTCTTTAGGATTAACACCAGTTTCTCATTATAAACCTAATGTTTCAGCACTTCCAGAAATGCGAAGTTCTCCTGATGGCCTGCTTGAGCCTCGCGGATTCCAATTCTAGCTTTTCTCTTTCAAAATTCTTTTTTTAAAAATTAGGAAGAAAATAATGCGAGTTTCACAAGGTTAAAAGACTCCTGATACCCGAAGAGTCAACACGTCTATAAGTTAAAAATCTTCATGTGCACTTAGCAGCTGGAGGAAATCTGCACGCGTGCGCATGTCTTTTCCTACTTCCTCCCCCAAAACCCACTAACCAAACTGATCCACAAATCCCCAAGAGCTGTCAGCAATTTCTTCCTCAGAGATTTTTTCCTTTTAAAAGTAACCCCCTGCCCTGAAATGGAAGGCTTTTTTTTTAACAGTGTGGTTCTTGACCTCCTTTCACCTTTTTATTTTGGATACACAGGCTTAGCTCTGTATTGAAAATCTCATTGCAAATCTAAAGACTAATAGAAAACTTCAGAGCTTGCTGAAAAGAAAGAAGGTGGAAGGAAGGCAGCAATTGCCGTATTCATGTATTTTGAATAGCAATTTCTTCTAATGCAAAATACTAGACGGCGGTTGTAAAGAAGATAATTTGCTATCCAATCCAGGCTCCTGCTTACAAATCACCTGACAAAAATATCATTAAGAAGTAGTTGTGTGACATGTGCTCGTCCGTCACTCCGGTTATTCCACAGCAGCTTTCCAGCGAGCAAGTTGGGAAATAAGACCGGCTTTCCTGTGGAAGCTCCTTAGGGTAGGTGGTTTCAGTTTTGCCTCCCTTGATTTGAGTAAGACAGGCCTGTTTGCAATTGTGAATTCTTTTGGAGCGTGCCTTCACATGCAACTTTTCATGCTTTTTTTTGGATCGCCTTAAAAGAAATCCATACCTGTAGTTGACCTACTTAATCTATGCAGTTATTCCACTTTGCTAGGGTGTATGCACACCTTGTTCTCATCTCCGTATTTTTTTCCAGTTTGGCAGTCATTTAATTCCTTGTTAAAAATACCATACGGTTGGTAAGGAGAACTTGAGTTCAGTATTTCTATTGTTACAATTACTGGCCAGAAGAATGGAGGCAGAAATCAGGCTACCGTTTTGCAAAATCACAGCTCATTCACTGCTGTCCCAGAAATCCTGCTGGATTAATTTAGATGTTTTTAATAGTGATGAGTAAGGCAAACGGAGTCCTGCTGAAAGCAAGTGAAATGTTGGTTCTGGTTAAAAACGCACCCATTTCTCACCAGAACTGGATGCTGCAACATCTCTTCATCTGTGAATCTAGGAGACTTCCACGAGCCCATGGGTATCGTGTGCCTAATTGTTATCTTTTGTGTAATGCCGAATTTACTGATATGTTTCTTCCTTCCTGGCTGTAAAGCTACAATACTCTTTAAAGCTCCAGAGTCTGGAATCAGCATAAATTGAGTGTTTCTGCATGAAATTGCATCTGAGTGGGGTGTATGTAGAGAGGATTCAGCCCTGTAAAATCCTGTATGCTCTGTGATCCAGCTGAACTTATTAACGAGCTAAAATTGAAGGATGTAAGTAGTTTTCCTGAAGACATGGGGTCATTTGGTGTTTGTTACTGGCTTAGGACTGGTACTGTTAACATATTGTATTATCTGTCCCTTAGTCGATATAATTAAAAATCAGCAAATCTCTTCAACTGCTAAATATAAGACTTTTTTTGGTTAAAATTTACTCTTTCCAGTTGTTGGAATTTAACCATTGTGGTTAAATGCTTACTAGCATAGGAAGGAATGACACTTCACTTGCCTCTTGTTACTAAGTGTATACAGGTTGCTATGCATCTCTATAGAACACCGAGAACAGGTTATAGATAAAATTAAATATAAAAGCTTTTAACCTAGATGTAGTAAATTTTTGGCAATATTAACATATGCAGAGGGAGGGCCAATAGCTGCTGACTGCTTAGTTATGCAGATTACTATTCAGGGCCTAATACTATCTAGTGATTTGGTTACAGCACTCTTGACCCTGATGTTTTGCTTCACATTTTTCTTGTAAATGTTGCTTTCGTAAAGTTGCCCTAATAAATTCTTTCCTCTGTTTTCCAAAGTGTCGCTTTGCCCCTTGGCTATCATAGGGAAACAGCTGTGATTTAAGACATCAGCTTTGCTATTAACATCAAGCGGCTGCATAACAACTATGAATCATCTTTATGAATGTGTTCTGACTAAATCATAGGACTCGTTAGGTGTGGATGGATGGATATCTGAGAAAGTGACATAGGTAATAGGCTGTCTTCCAAGATAATGAAAAAGTTTTCACCTTCACTTTTCTTTAGACGCTTGCCTTGGAAATGGTGGCTTTCTAATACAAATACTTGCAAACACGTGGCTGAAAACAGGTCCATCACTGTAAATCCAGTCATATGCACAAGACTGATTCGTATGATTGAATGGTAATTATTCACCATTGGGACTTCTGTAGCAGAGTATTTTATCAGACAAAAGCAAATTAAGTTTGTTTGGCTTCTTTTGTTTCAAGCTGGAAGTTCTCTGGCATCTGATGGCCAAGAAAGAATTGTCCCTGGTGTTCTCTGAGGAAGGCGTGGAGATTTATTGTAATGAGTCGCACAGGAATGTGCATAAGATGAATTTCCTGAATTTCCGTTTTGCCAAGCCCGCCATTTAATTAGCATACATTCCTTCTATCCTTCTACACGTGGTCTGTGTGGGAGAGTATTTAATCTTTTCTGTATAATTTATTTATTTCAAGGAAATTATTTTATTCTTCTATAGAAGAACCCAAAGATATAAGCAGATTGCCTCTTGGCCAAGCCATATCTCTTAACCCAGCAAATACAATTCACGCCCCAAACGAGCTGGGTTAATCTGCACTTCTTGATAATTTTTTGCTATTATCAGATTTTTCATAGTTGCTCTCTAAGTACCAATTTTAGTTTGATAAAGCTTTCAATTTATTTGCTGCAAAGAATGGTTATTTAACAACAAAAAAAACCCCAAAATCAGTCTGAACATTAGCTGCCTTGAGACACAAACTCATTAGAAGCACATACTCAGATTGATTGGGCTGATGCAGATGGTGATGATAATAATAATTGCATTACAGTAGTGCCTTAGGATCCTAGCTGTAAACGAGGTTCTCATTCTTGTAGGTGCAGAACTAAGATCCGCTGCAGCCCTGAAAAGCTTCGAAACTAGAAGTGAAATGAGAAACAATGAGAGCATGAATACAAATCCTCCCTTCCATAACAGCAAAAAAAAAAAAAAAAAAAAGAGACCTGTTTGGATCCTAACCAGATATGCCAAATTGTGTTCTTCAACACCTTCAAAAGAAACAAAATATCTGTCAAGATGATTAAATGTTTAAAATAATTTAAGCAGAGCACTCATATGAAACACTGTCATGCAAGAATATGGCAAGTTCTGCCCTCCGCTTTGTGGTAAGCAGTTAATAAAGAAACGAAGTAATGAATGATGCAGGTCTCAACTGTAGTAATGCACATGGTGCTGGTAATAAGCAGGGAGCACATATGCCTGTTTGAAGGATGAATTGAGGTTTATACCGAGCTATTGCTTTTACAGTCAAGCAGATGTCAGTGGGCTTGCTTTACAGCATATTATGATATATGAAACTGAAGGCTTTTGAGTAGTAAAAATTACTCCTGTCAATTCGTCTTTGGGTATGGCACTTTGATATATCATTCACAGCTTAATTATATTGTCGTAGTTGAGAGATTAAAACAAAAGTCAGGTTGACTCTTGCTTAAACCTCTCTCTGAAATAATGCTGGTAGGTGAAGGGGGAAGAAATCCATAAGATCTATATAAAATTCCATTATAATGTATTGTGCCATCAATAACAGGTTCCTTCCATGATGCAGTTTCACGTAGTGCAGTTAGAGAGATATTCATCAGCTATCAGTCACTACACAGGAGCACAAACAACTAATATCAGATGTATCGGGAAAATAGTGAGAGAGCAGGAATTGTGCTTTGTGCGAGCCTCGGAGGGGCTGGGGTGTGGGTTCTGCCAAAACCCACTGGAATTAGGGCAGCTGAACAAACACACAAATCTGTTGGTGCAGGTTTACGGCCTGACTGTAAAAAGTGTTTGACAACCCCATCCGGGAAGTCTTTGTTGTCACCTTCACCGGCGTGGAGATGGTTACCTGTCTCCAGAAGGGAGCTGTTGGGCGGTGGGAGCCGGGGCCCCTCCAGCTGCCCTCCCTGGTTGGAGGGGACAGGAGGGACTCCCCTTCCCATCGGCGGGTTAGAAAGACTTTTTTGGATGTCGAGCTGGGCTCAATTTGTTACCAAGGAGATGTGTGATTTTGTGTTTGCCTGTTAAATGGCGAGCTACAAGTGACAAAACAAACTCTGTAATCCAAAGAAGTTGCAGTGTGTCATTTAGGCATGCAGATTTTGAGGCTTATTTATTATCAATTATGTTGATTCGAGCAAACCCAATCAAAACCCAAAGGAGTATTTTCTGTGATCTCAGACTCTCTGTTAGTCTTTGTGCTTGGGTATTTTATCTGTATAAAATAAGTTGCTCTTACACGAAGCTGTTTGTTGAAGTGAATTGCAGAGGGGTACCTAATAAAGGTCTACGTGGCATCCAAAAAATCTGTGCGGTTAAATCAGTGTTGAAATTTTTCAAGATGTTGTATTTGGCGTATTACTCCTGCACCTTGTGTTTCTGGATGATACTGTAACGCATATACAAATTAAATGTAATATTAACGATTACTGCCAGGTGCTGCAAAAAATATAATTTAAGCACCAGACAAATAAGTGTAACTTAGGATAAAGCTGTCAGTATGGGTTGTCGTATTATTCGTCGCGTATGTTTTATCTACATTGATTCAAATGAAGGGTTAAGGCATGCATTTTATTTATTTAACAACTTCCTGCTGTAGCTGTAATTTTGCCCATGGGTGGCTTTCAGAGTGACAGCTTGGAGGGCAGAAAGGTTGTTTATCTTTGAACTTCTGGCTGAGAAGGTACAGGTGTGGACAGGCAGAGGTGCAGGCGATGATGCCAAGCGGTGTGTGCTTGGTAAAATTGGCTATTGAGGAATTTTTTCATTGAAAGAGGTCACATTCAAAAACTGTGGAACTGTTTCTGTGGATGCAAAGGTAGAGCTGCTCTGTATTCACCTGCCTGGGGATGTGGCACACGCTAACAGTACACTTTACATATATGCAAGCAAGTAGATTAATGAAACATAGGTAAAAAGTTCAGACATACAGTCGTCTTTACTTGCTTTACCTCTAAAAGATTAGATTGGCTGTCATAAATTATTAATCTGAACCTTCTAACTGTGCCAATTTGGTGCCTCTGCCTGCCTCTTCTGTTGTTTAGTTTAATGAAATTGTTATTGCTTCCTTCACGTGTTAAAGAATCTAGGTGATAAAACAAAAGAAAAGAACGAACCTTACCTGATTCCATGACTACCTGAATGTAATGAAATGCGTTTGAATCTAACATTTTCAGATATTTGCTTTGCTAAAACAAATTCTTTCCATGTATGCAAAGTACTTGTAGAATTTAGGTAAATACCTTTTTACCCATTTTACAAGTTTGGGAAAAAAAATCATCTAGTATGCTATAATTTTGGAAGAATGCTGTAATGAACTGGTAGATTGCCACAGATTGCTTGTAGAGTGTGTGGTGCATATATAGATGAGAAAATTTTAGGAAACCTTTTGATCAAAGTCAGAAAACAAACCTTCAGCATTCAAAACCCAGAAGTTCAGCATTCTCGGAAAATGAAGATTCTCCCCCCCACACTGAGACCCCAGTTTGAATGAAGGTAGACCTGTGATTTGATACTTAATATAGAATTTGAGGACCTTACCCTGGGTAGAAATCTCTTTGTCATTATTTAGAAGTAATGTGCTGCCCCTGGAGGCACAGTGTAAATTCATGTAAAATGTATTTAGTGATGTGATTTGGGTGCATTAAAATAAGAATTTGAATTTTTTCCATTACAGTTAAAGACTTGTTGAGAATAGCTATCTTTCCGAAGAGCTTTTCAAGTCTGTTCTTATCTTACTATTTTAATTGTCTAGTGCTGTATCTGTGTGCAAAGATTCCTTTTTCTTTTCTGTAATAAATTTATGTAGGATGCTGCTGAATACAGGTGTTAACGTGGAATTGCCTGGCTTGACTTGGTGATGCTAATGCCTTTTGGGTGAGCTTTGTCCATCTGACTGAGACGTAATAAAATCAGTAAATGTTTCTCTTTGTGTGGGTAATTTGCTTTCTAAAAAAGGAAGAGGTGGAGTCCAATGTTGTGTAGTGATGGTTGGCATAGTAATATTTTTGTTCCTTTAGAAAAGCATTCACTGGGCAGGAGACCAGAAGCAACAGTTTACCTACTATTAATCTCTCAGTGGAATATTTAATCTTCTCTTTTTGGGGGATTTGCTAATAATAGTAACCACCAATGTCTTCTGAAGGAAAAATAAACAGATTTGTTTATCTGTAGCAGGTTGTTGAGATTTTTCGCTTTCTTCTCTCTGTATGTATTTGTTATATTTTGTTTGTAATAAATTAATCTTGATTTCTTAGAGAATAATTTGTACAAATGAATGTTTCTAATGAACTTGAAGTTGTCTGTACCCCATTTTTTGGCCAAATGCTATTTTACTGTTTAGCAGACATCCTCACATTTTCCTTTTGAATTCTGAACAAACATTGCAGACAGATGCAATTTAAAAAATATTTTTTGGAAGAGGGTATGGATGTATATTCCAACATATTGTATTCTTAAAGCAATACAGGCAACTCGGAACTTTCAAAGATGATGAAAATGTGAGCGTAGCCCTTGCAGGTATCATTGCGTTAATGTTCCGGAGATAACCTGTGTCCCACAGACAGCTAATCTGCAAGAAGGTGGGGTTCTTCCAGGTATTGATTTCAGTACTTGGTCCTTTGGCCTTTGTTTTTTCCTTGGGTAGCCCGGTGAATGCTAATACTGTCTGCCCTCTTGAAGCATAACCCATCTCATGCTGTTGGCCAGCTTTGCCACTCCTCCTTGCATGCCCGCTTGGGAGGTGGGGAGCTTGCACCCATGTGGATCTGCTTGGCCCTTGTCTCGGCTGTTTCCAGGAAAGGATGGTAGAAGGTTGGAAGGATTTGGGGTTGGGAGGGCACTTTTAGTTCAGGTGTTGTTAGGCACAGGTGAAGGAAGTTTGGGACTAGTTTGTCTCAGAAGAGGTGACCTAATCTGACTGTGTGTTTCTCCCCTGCCACACTGACTTCTGTGGGTTTGGCTAGTTGTGTGTGAGAGGAGAATCATTTTAAAGGTAAGTTACTGACTAAATAAGTCTCTAAAACATTTCCATTCTTACACTGTGCTGAAGGTTTTTAGCAGGTTTTTTTTAAATTTCATTCTTTAGTTGTACTTTGTAAATGATCATGTTTAGTTATTTATTGAAAGTCTTCCTGATTTTGTTAAAGTTCCTACTAGTTCTGCACATTAGTGTTTTTGATTAGTCTTTTTGACAGTAGGAGTTCCTTGCTCTGCAGCCCCCTAGTTTTCTTTTTTAGGCAACTGTAAGATAGATAACTTCTTAAGTAATAAGATGAGTTCATGTGTTAGTTTATAAGTAACATATTTGATTATTTTGATGATGGAGGAAATATTTCTCCTACTGTACATGATTTCAGCAGAAAATTTTAGAACTGGACTAAACTATAAGCCAGTACCATTAAATATTTCTGTGGAGAATGCTGCAGGTTCTTGACTTGCTGGTTGACTTGATGGGGCATCTGGGCTCATTCCCGAGTTTGCCCCAGAAGTTTCCTGTGAGCAAAAGTCTCTCCTAATTTGCCTGTTCTAGGCGAAATGGGGGGTAATAATCTTCTCTTAGGTCAAACCTGACATTTAGCAATGTCTTCAGATATTGAGAAGAAAAACAGGTTTTGATTGTCTGCCTATGCTTGTAAATTACTGTGGAATTGCTACAGTAAATTACTGCACTGTAAAATACTGCTTCTCAGTGGTTTGGAAGATTTTTTTATGTACATGCCTCACTTAAAGGTTACTGTAACATTAATCAGATTTATTTGAAAGGTATTATTAGATTTTGTGTACTCTCTACTGAATAGTAGCATATCCTTAGCAATGATTACTCATAAATCCTGCAATTATTCAAAGAATAGCCTCATGATTAGTAGCATTGACTGTGTTATCCTGTGTTATTACAACAGTATGGAAGCATTTTCATAATAACAAGGGATTTAATTGGTACAAAGACTTATTTGCAGAATACTAAACACATTGGTAAGCAAGGCATTTGAATTGTGCATTGGAGGCACCCAGAGTATTATCAGCTAATTAGGTACTGGGAGGGCATATGTAGTGTTAGCAAAGGCTGTTCAACTCCTGAACACAGTTGTTTTTCAGTATTAAAATGGCTGGAACAATGATTATAAGTTTTATGTGACTTCATGTTTTATTACCTTCTGTGAACAGTTTCTAAAACATACTTTTAAGCAGTTTTCAGGGAACAGTGCACGATTGAGTTTCGCAACGAAGCTGATGATCTATAGCTAGAAAATGGTGTAGGAGAAGTGTTTACATCAGTAATAGAATGGCGTAAATATTTAATCTGTTTCCAGGAAAAGCTGTTTTTTTTTAACGAGCAGATGTATTTTGTCAGGTGGTGGGAAAAGTATGTGTGTAGGTTGATTGGTCCAGGTAAAGGAGGAGATGCGTTAATGGGAGTCTGATACCCTGGGGAGTTCTTGATTATTAACCTGCCAGTTTTAAATTCCATCTGTAACATACTAATCAAATGCTTGTGACAGTTTAAGCTTTATTGTCACCCTTAAACCTCTACAGAAGGAGGATTTCCTCTGAAATCTGGTTTGTTTCTTACACAGCTGTTAATTATGCCTAGTGATATGTTTTGTTAGTTTTTCCTTCCTTCCAGGCCGGTGTCGTCTGCAGACTTCTTTTTGCTTCAAGTCTGTGATATTTTATCCTCTTTCCTTGCTGTTCCTCACTGTGCATTGAATTTCTTGGCAGAAACGGTAGCCCACACAAGTATTCTGTCTTTTGTTCAAACTGTTGATTGTTTATGACCGGTCAGCTGTCAAAACCCTACATCTGCTGGTACGCTGCAGAAGTTTTCCTTGCTCAGAGGCGGAGTTTATTTTTCTAAGGAATTAAACATTTTATCATATAGGCGTGGTGTTGAAAGTAGATAAAAATATATTACTGATGCTTTGCAGAGGAGGAAAACTGTTGCTAAGCAGGACAGAGTGGATTGTCATTTCGTGAGCTAATGCCTTTTTCTTTGCAAGTGATTTGCAAGGCATGGAGTTGACTCTCCTTGCCCAGGGCAGCATGGGGCAACACCGTGTCCTTGCTCTTTCCCTTTCCGGGGTGTAGAAGGGACCCTCGGTGACCGTACTGGCTGGAGAGACGTGGTCCCCTCTCCTTTCCGCTCAGGACTTGACTCGGTGGAGCTGGCTACCTAAAATCAGGGCCGGCTGAGGACTCGGCTGCACCAAAGCCATGCTGTGTCCTAAGGAGGTAGCGGGCACTGGCAGCAGAGGAGTGACAGTAAGAGAGAGGGGAGAGCACGTCCCTCTTGCTTCACAAACCAAATTATACTCGTGCAACAAAACAATCTCAAAATGGCAGAGTTAGCTCTTCGTTGTGGTGCTGGTGGGCTATTCACTCGTCTGTTTGAAAGCAGTGTCAGGAACCCCTTAACTCCCCTTACCCTGCATGGAAAAGTCTTTTTCACCTATTAGGCTGAGCTGTAATGCATAAAGTGCTTGGGGGGGGAATATATTTCACAAGTACAGCCAAAGGTAAATGACTGCCAAAGTGTTATGTTGTGAAATTGCGCTGCTGGCAGACCTGGTGGAGAAAGGATCTTGCCGACTTAATGGTTTTATGCTCTTCCAGCAGTTGGTGTGCCAGCCTTTCAGAGCATCGTGATACAATTTACGTATCTAATGTCTGTAATTAATGTGTGAGCGCAGTATCATTTCAAAGATAGAAGGTGATGAACGGCAATAAGGCATTTTATTTCTGTTATGTATAGTGCTCTTCAGCCAGATTATTGTTAAACCCAGATGTTTTATGTCTTTTTGATAATAGCGCAGGGTGTTTTATTCTTGGTATTAATTGGAGTTACATTTTATAAAGCAGAAATTCATTCTGTCCTTCATCAAATAAGTTAAAATCACACTATTTGGCAGTTTATGACTCTAACAGCTCTTTCTTTTTAAAGAGTTGTACAGAGGGAAATTCAGATTTGTCCTATATGTTCCTGGTCTGGGACAGGCAGAATTGGAGGGGAGAAACATCACACGCCCACAACTATAGCTATATATGTATGTAGCACATAGCTAAAAAAAAAGTCCTAGACCAGTGTATTTTTACTGTTTTGGTTGAAGAAGCTATTAGCTGGTAGTACATGAGAGAGTTTTAAAAGAAATTGATTTGCTTACTAACAATGTTTTCTTGCTTGAATAAGAGTTTAATCATATTGGTGGGAAACAAAATTGATGAACCTTTAACATCAGATGCTACAGAAATAGTGATTAGAAACCATTTGCCTACAGTTTAGAAGGCAGAAATTTAGATTAAGCATGACTGAAACATTAATTTAATCTGATTCTGTTGAAGTCACGGGGAAAATCTGCTGCTGTAAAATTAATCTTACTCCTCATTTGCAGTTATGAGAAGGGTAAAATAACGTCAGTATAATTCTACTGTAAAAGTCACCAATGTACTTTTTTCTCCTTCGCACCTGATGCAAGCATGCTTCTCACTTATGAAACGTCGTCCTCCTCCTGTCACGTTGCTTGCTTTCTGCCACTCCCTATCAACAAAACAGCCTAGATTTAGCTTTCCAAAGCCAAGTGAGATCCCAGCAGTCAAAAGCCTGCTTGGAACAGAATTTCACAACAAAAGAAAAGTGTCTCTCCCAGCTGGTCTACAGGCTTGAGCAGGAAAGGCAGAGCAACTGTGGTCTTGGAGCTGTTTCCTGAAAGAACTGCAAAAAAGCTCAAGTCGTGCACGGTCGTTTTGCTCTCTTGCCAGGATTCTGGTCTGGGCATTCAAATCGTTCGGACTTGAACTCAGGTTGTCTTTTCCCCTTTGTCTCTTTTCCACTGGTTTCTGTAACATGGCTAAAGTAATCACATGGGGAGTCTCTGTCTCTTCTATTGATGCTCTTGTGTGTTGTACAAATACTTCAATGTTCATTGAATTATTTAAAGAACTTTTGGGTTTTTGTTTTGTTGGTTTTGGTTGTGTTTGGATTTTGGTTTTGTGGTTTGGGTGTTGGGTTTTTTGTTTGGGTTTTTTTTTTTTTTTTTTTTTTTTTTTTTTTGAGAAAGGCTCTTGCCTGTTGACTCAAGCACTCACTTGATAGGAGGGGCACTCTCATTCAATAAAGAATTCATTTCTGATTCATAGAAAAACGTTTCTGGCTGCCAAAACCAACAATAAATTAATGAGTTCAGTCTCTGAACTAAAAATCTGATACTGCGTCCTTCATTGTGCAACACCAAAACGGGAACTGTTGGCGCTCAGATTTCAACACCATCCTTCCCAAAGCTCTGCCAATGGGTCTGTTAGAGGAACCCTAACAGAGTCCGGCCACAATGTATAGTGACCTTTTCTAGCAGAAGTCCCAAGAGACGTGTGGTGTCTGATAAAGCTCATGAAACAGATTTTGTATTTCCTACTACCAGCAAGATCAAATGTTGCCTAATGTACAGTTACGTTTTTGTACTTAATGTGCTTCTCTCTTCTCCTTTTGTCAGGACTGGGCCATTGGGCTGGTTGGTGGGTCCCTTTTCCCGGCTTGTAATTAGTGGGCAATAAACCGCTTCCATTTAGGCCAGATTCGCTAAGGTAGGCAGGTTTTTCCACTTCTGTTTAAGGTCCCCACTCCCAGTCCCAATTCAGCAGCTACTCTGAAGATGGTCACCAACGCACTTTTGTCCATCTGGGCTGATTTTCCTGCACTTGTTACAAGAATCGCTGATTTGCTGAGAAAAATAATATCTACTGGGGCCTTAGAAGCTTTATCATCTAACTACAACAGTATGTCATCCTTCTAACACCTAATTTATATTCAGTTACGAGCCTGTTCTGGGGTCTTTGTGTAGGCTGAAGTATTTCTGTGAAGGCTTAAAAATGAAGAGGTCCAATATTGTGATAGCTTTGCAACAGATGTGATGAGAGCTGGAGTGTCGCTGCTAAGTTAGCTACTAGGCAAGTAAGTCTTCATGTAGTCTTTCATGGGACTGGCCAAGGTCTATGCAAGACACTTCTGGTACCACAGGGAGAAGGTATTGACCATGCGATTCATCTCTGATTCCTAAGATGGCAGCAGTGTATCGAACAGGTTATAGACGTGATCGACACGCCAAGACCTGTTTGTTACTGTGGGTTAGCAGAGATGCAGTAGCCGGCCATGTTTGCACAAATGCAAAGTTATTTGACTTGGCTCAACCTGAAGTGACAGAGGGCTTCGCTAACGCATGTTACTTCGTTACCTTGCATTTTATGAGCTAAGACCAGGTGCCTGGGCTGTTACTGAGGCTCAGTTGATGTGGGTAATACGTTAATCTGTGACAACTTTATCATGTGTCTGAGGTCTAACTACACTGTCTAAATATCTTCATTAGTGTTTGCAGTATACTGTACATACTTGCATGCTAACGTGTGATTTCTGAAGGTCAGATCTGTGGAAGATTACGATGCCTACATAGATAGATGCTAGTGCAAGTAAAAGCGAAGCAACAGGAGCAGTTTTAACAATGCTGGCTTCTTACAAAGGAAATACTTTGGTGTTTGTGTGGAAGTTGCATTACAGTAGAAATTGTGCACAGGCGATAATCCTGAACTGAGATGTGCCAGCTCGCTAATGCCAGGCTTTCTATTGATGACATCTGTCATCCTGTTAAATAGGGGACTTTTATTATGCGTCTGGTTTGGTGATTTAAATCCATGAAGGACTTGCTGTCTGAAAAAACTGTGCTACATAATGCTTTCAGGTAACTTACCCAAATGGGTGCGTTTGTTTTATGTTTAAAAATGTGTCCCAAAAAAAGTATATTGCTATGATAAACCAGTGCAGTTATTCATCTGTGGATTACATTTATTACAGAATTTCTTTAAAGGGAAACAAATTATTTCATTGTTCTCATCTACCAAAAAATATCAATTAGCATGCTAGGCTAATTAATCTTATAAAAACTAACCATCAAATACAGTGCGTTTCCTCCCATAGGAGCACACAGTACTTCTAAAGGTCACCATTTAGCTGTGCACCTCCTTTTATTACACTTTCTCAAAAAAAAAAAAAAAAGGAAAAAAAGGACTGGTTGAGTGATGAGAACTCAGCTCTCTCTAATGCTTAATAAACTTAACCTTTATCATGGTATTGAACTTGATGATCCTGCATGAAAGAAGAGTGCATGCTGCTTTAGAGGCGTTTGTGCTGACTGTTAGTTAATCATTTTTATTTGCTTTATGGATACCACATGGAATATTTATTAAAATTCTTCAGATCATGGTAAATACGAAGAGAGATTAAAGCCGCAGAGTAGGAAGGGTAGCTCCTCTGCAAGGAGGATGTGTGTGGATACAAGTGACCACAGAGGACGCGTGTTGACTCCAAAAAGATTTCTTCATGAGCAGGCACCCTGATGTCTGATTCTGGACAGACTTAAATTCTTAAGGTGCAGATAGAGCTAGGTATGTGATTTATACAGTATTTTTATCCAGGGTTATGCACTGTAATTAGTGGTTAAAATTTGACATAACTGAAAAGAAATACTGAAATTTTTCTGCTTGTATGCTCATATTAGAAAGCCTGTGGAAAAACAATTATTTTGAAAAGAAAAAGAAGAGTATAAAATATAATACTTTACATAAGGGTATTCTCAAAGCCCATCAAACTCAAAGCTTTCAAATTTCATCTCCGATCAGGCATCTTTTATTGCTGCATTGTAAGGAGCTAAGTATCTTTGCTCAAGTAGACTATAATTCTTCATCATATATGGTGTGCTGAGTTGCTCTAGGAGGTAACTAGAGAATGATTTTTTTTTTATTACTGATCACGAAGTAGTGCCCAGAAACTCATAGGTTCCATAAGCATTTCTAATGATCCATTAAAATCATGCTAACCATGATAGATTGTAGGATGCTATGTTTTATGTCACGATCCTCATCTGTACTAAAATTAAGTTCTTGTTTCCATAATTGAATATTAAATTTATTCTATTCCTTGGTGGACTAGATGCTTAGCAAGTATAAATCTGACTTATTTGCAGCAGGTGCTAATCTTGCCCAAAATACACGTCCTTACTATGGCTCTTTTCCCAAGAAATTCAAGTTACTTTGCCACATTGTGCTGACTGTGCAAAAATGGGCCCAACCTCTAGATTGAACTGAAATGTTGTGTGGAAAACCTGTGTTCCTACTGGCAGGTTAGCTGTGGGACAGTGCTGTCTGTGCCACATTAGGGATTAGGGTTCTGCAGACGACTTCTCAAACAATGTTGGACCATCACTCAGAATTGAGAGGAACGTAAAAGGTATCAAATCATTTTTCCTCATCTCTTGCGTGTTTGAGAAGACAAAGCCAAGCGTTGCTGACAAAATGGAGAAAAGGCACTGGAGATGACAAGTGTGGTTGACCGGGCAGTGATGGAAATAAGGCATGAGAAAGATAACGAGTCCCCTACGATTTGTTGTCTTCTCTGTTCTGCCTCTGGTTTCACATCGATTTTTTTTTACCTTTTCCCAACTTGTTTTTCTTTTCCATAATACTGGTATTATGGAATAATATGTCGCAGATCAAGAAAGTCTGTTCACTCCCTCGGGGATCCCAGCATAAGTATTTTTGGTTGCTTTGGGCTGAGAAGCGAGAGCAGGGGAGGGCTGGTGCCAGCGGTGAAGAAGACCGGGTGAAGAAACAGTTGTCCTCTCAGCCGCATGCAGCAAAACCAGCCACTGCAACGAGCGTTAAAAAACAAACAAACAAACAAACAAAAAAGAAAAACAACAAAAAAGACCCAACCCCTACCAGCAGTGGTAGCGGTTCCTCTTTGAAGACACCCCACCTCCGTATTTGTTTTAGGGATGTCAGTCATTCATAATATTTGACTTGCTTGTCAGTCAGTACCAGCCTACCCTCTTCATGCAAAGAGGGACCGGAGGAAGGGCTCCTTCACGTTAAAGCCTTTTTTGTCACTGTCGGGTTTGGTACAGAAAACATCCATCAGCGTCACTAGTGGGAGGAAGTTGTGCTGTCTCTGTCAAAATCCAGTGCTCCTGGTTCGTGGATTTTTGTTGTTGTCGCCTTATACTCCCCCAGGATCACTTGCCTGACACTGTGTTGGCTTCCAGGGACACAACGTGTGGCTCCCTCCAAAAGCTGTGAAGCCTGGTGTTTGCTCTCCATGAACAGTGTCTTCAGAAGTTGGAAAGCTGCTTTCTGGCTGAGTTTATTTCCCTGAGAAATATAAGTGCAAAACTTTTTGCTGCCTTGCGTGCCTTTATAGATGAAGTAAAATGTGCTGGCAATTGCTGCTTTAATTTTTGTGTGGGCAGCTGTTTCATTTATATAAGTATTACTCCTTTTGAGAAATTGCTAGAAGATATAAAAGTTTAAGTTCTCTGCTGGAACATAATTCTGGCGTTCATAAAAGACTTGTGTCTCCCAGCCCCTGTCAGCATGCTATGCCTGTCACAGGCTTGAACATGTCTTGCTGCTCTTCCTACGAATCTAACTCTTCTGCAGGCACCAGTTGACAGCAAGGAGTCAATTACTAACAAAATAAATTTAAAAAAAAAAAAAAAAAAAAAAAAAGCAAAGCCTCTACCAGTTGAGCCTTTTCCTAGAAAATGGGGAGAATAAATTGCAATGGCTGTGTTCTCAATGAGGTCATCTGTCAAATCCCAAACAACTGGTTAAACAGACTTAATATTACTGGCAAGAGGAATAAAAGGAAACATGGTAACATCTCAGTTTGGGATATTTGAACGTGAGCAAGACTGCCAGCCCTGAAGAGCGCTCTCTGGCTTTGAAGGACGACCTGAGGTAGCTACCAGCTCTTCTCCCCTACAGACGACTTCCTTTGCATGCCCCTTTGGTCTGCTAAAATGTGCCTGGGGCTCAGTGGCCCGTCGCACCCTGTCCGGGCTCTGGGAGGGGGCTTCTCCACAAACACAGCTCGGGGCTGCTGACCTGCAAGGTAGGTCTGGGTTCCCGGTAGGCAGATCTGCTAGGAGCTGCTCCGGTTCACACCGAGTTGCTTCTTGCACATCCTGGTCGGTGTTTACGCCGTCTCTTCCATTAGCCGTGCTCTGGCTTGCTGAGACTGTCGCCCTGCACCTCAGTCTGCCGCTCCCTTGCTCTGGGGCCCGTGCAGTCCCTGAAGGACCTGCAATGTTCTCTGCAAGCCTCCTGAGCTCTGTTGTCACAAAGGAATAATTTACTCAATATTTCCTTTGCTTATTAAAAAAAAAAAAAACAAAAAACAAAAAACAAAAAAAACCAAAAAAAACCCAAAACAACAACAAAAAAAAAACCCCAAAACAAAAAACGAAGCAAACCCACCATTTTGCAACTAAGCCAGCAGAAGTCCTTTACCGAATCCCATTTTCCACCATTTCTTTATATGCTGAAGAGATGGATTTTAAGGACGTCTCCATGGTAGCCTTTGCTCGTTCCTGTTTCCTTCACAACGCTCCAATAGCACTGCCCACCTTCCTTGGCTGTTTTGGGCATTTCCCAGATAATTTACTAAGTGTAAATTCAAATAAACCCCATTTGGGCCCGATCCAACTCTATACATTGCTGCCCTCAGGGAGGGACTACTGCCTTCTGCACAGCCCAGACCACGAGATTTATGCAAACTGTGTTTCCGTTGTGGTGGCTAAAAGCAGCTTGCTTTGAACTTTCTGGATGGCAAAAGCATGTGACTTCTTGCGGGCATGTCAAGTGTGAAACACTCTGTATTAAAAGCAGATTTAGAGGCACATTACTTTTGAGGTTGCCTTCATTAACTAGAAAGGTGCTGTTACTGAAGGTGTGAAAGTTAAACTGATAATTGTGATGCTTGAAATGTTTTTTGCCTATCAGATATTTGGATATTCAGTGAAGTGGCTGTTTGTATCGTAAATATTTAAGGGATGTTGTTAAACCAGCCCTAACTCACTGTGTCTAGGCTTTCTATAAAAGGACTTTTTTTTTTTTTTTTAGCTGAAGAAGGGACATATTTATCAGAGGGAAAACTCTGTAAAATATGGAGAGTTTCTTTGTGACTTTGTAAGAAGGAAAGGGGAACCTCTTTGCGTGTAGGGTGTCCGTTTTCACCTGCTGCAAGTATTTTATACAGCTCTGGCTGTAAGCTATCAACAGTACTTTTCCGTGGCTTGCTACTTATGTGAATAATCAGCTAACAGTCTCTTTTTCAGTGGGTTTGATTTCATAAAATTCGGTACTGGAATGGTATTACAGTTTGCAATTATTTCAGAGTCAGCTTTAATATAAATTTTTATAGTATGCTAGAGTGAAGCCACAGCCTGAAATAATTTTACATCATAAGTGGTTCTAAATGAAAGTACTTGCAGATTATTTCCATCACATTTGTGGAGGAAAGAATCTATTCCGCCTAAATGATATTTAAGTCCATTACCTTATGAGAAAACAGTCATCTCAAGTTTTAGCACCTGAGCGGTGCTGAACTTTAGTGATAGCAATAGGCAGGGCAAAGTGCCAAAGAATAAAATCGCTGCCTTCTCAGGAGAAACCTCTCTCCGAACAAACCTTTGGAGTCCCACTACTAGGTCCTGGATAGGCAGAGTCCAACGCACTGAAGCCTGGTCATGCAGTATCTTGGCTTACCTAACTTTTGGAAGCGTATATGAATTTTTTTAAGTTTTTTTTATATTTATAGATATATATATATATATAGACACTCTTAAATATTTCTTATATATATTTGTAAAATTTATACACGTCATATCCATTCTTACAAAGGTGACCATAGTGTTTTTGTGCTTCTGAAATCATGACCCAAATCACTGCCTTGGGAAGTTCCCAGATTTCTGATTCGCCTTCTCTACACGCTGCTCCTGCAGAGGGAAGCAGCCCGGTTTGGAATAGCTTTCCTATGTGTCATCTCGCAGATGCGACGTGTTCTGGTTTCAGAGCTCAGACAAGCTGTGGAGGAGAAAGGGGTTGGGCAGGTACCAATCCTTTAAATGTCACGGGACGTTGGCTGTGCGCCTACCAATGCTCGGAGGAAGGTAATTGAATCATGATTATAGACACTGGAAAAATGACAAAACAATGCAGCCCCAGTTATAAATTTGATTATCGAAGTTCATATGGACATGTCTGAGTTGAGGTGGGAGAAGATAATATTTGTGTGGGTGCTTATCTGTTTATTGCTATGGCATTAAATAAGGGTATTGGCCTCAGGATCTCAGGTTGCCTGTTCACATTGAGCCACGCACCACTGACTTTTGAGACTGGGGTTTTTGCTCGCGTAGGTCAAGGAAAAGAAAAGTTGTGTTTCCATTTATAAATTTTTAAATGTCATTTGATTTATGGAACAGTTACTGGGAGGAAAAAAATTGTTTCTTATGGGTTTCTTTTTGGTTTTTGTTTTTTCTTTTATGGAAACCGGGTAGTTCAGATGATACTAAAAAGCATGTCTGTAGTTTTCTGTAATGCCAGTAATGAGGGTGGAGAGGGAACTAACGCATTGCTTTCGTTAGGATTTGGGAAATCCCATATCTCTCAGTGCATCGCTTGTATGGCATTTATGATTTGACTGAATTGCAGTATTTAGATTTTTTTTTTTAATGGCAGTTTTAGAAAATTCCAAGTAATACATGCCAGTTATTTTCTGCAGTGGACAAGGTCTTCTGTTGCCTGTCTTCAGGCATGGTGGAGACAGAGCCTTTGGTGTCTTCCTTGATGCATGTGTATTCTTCGTCCTACTTGTGAGTTTTTTTTTCCCTTGGATTTTATAGATCACACAAATACGTATGCGCTCTCCTGTATTTTCTTTTGAGGGCTAGGCTGTTCTGAATGGCAGCTATGGCTTGCTAGGAAGTTTCTGAAGAGCCATAGTGTTCAAGATTCATTTTGTTCACTTACAGCATCGATGTAATTGCAATGTATGTTGGAACAGTGCTTGGTGTTAATACCCCCCCTACCCCGCCCAGGTATTAAAGAGGTAGCTTTACAGTTAAGCAGAGTTTTAAGCCATCTCATTAATTTTTATTTTTCATAAACCAGAACACAAAAGCAATAGTAAGGAGAAAGTTATAATTCAGGTAAGGAAAGTCATCGTTCTGCATAGGAAAGGTGAAACAAAAGCTGTCTCAGATATTCCTCTGAACTGTAAAATCTTGACTGTCTTAAGAAATGAAAGTATGCATGGAGAAGAGGTGATATTTTTTCTTACTTTCTGTAGTTTTGTTTTGTAATAGCTGCCAACAGATTGTCTAGGCTGACAAAATTATATATCCAACAGTACAAAGTACAGGCTTTTGGTTGTCAGAGCAACCTATATATGTTGGAGCAATGGGTGTAGGGTGGATCTAGTGATATATAACAATGAGAGATGAGAATCGAGCCTGTATTGCCACCCACGCTAGACATATAAATGGCTTTTATGGAGTGGTTTTTTTGATGTGTTTATTAAGGTATGAGAAAGGAGGCGAAAGCGAGGTTGTCTAACGGTGTGCGTTATCTTTTAAAATGATATAAGCGATAAGAGTTTTTAAAAGTAGTATTCCAAAAACTGCTTCAGGACGTTGTTCTTTAGCTTGCTTTCTCTTTCAGCCAGTAATGACGATTGTGTATAGTTCCCTGTATTTGAAAACATTCTTCCTTTAAAAGAAAAAAAAAAGAACATAAAGCATTAGGAATTTTCCAGTTGCATATGCCAGGCTCTTTCTTTTAACATCTACTGTTGGCTTCTGCAGAAACATGTTATGGATGTTCTAGAAAGTTGCCTTTGAACTCGCTGTACCAATAGTCCTGAAAGGATTTAGCGTGGTGTGGAGCTGCCGGACGGCTTGGGCTGCCAACCCTCAACTTCAACGTGAGCAAAACACATCTGTCTTTCCAAGGCTTCTCTTCAGTGGGGTTGTTACTGGTACAAGAACTGAACAAGTCTTAAGTCATGTCACGTGTGGGGAAACATCATTTGGGGATGCAATTTTGATTTGAGAGTTGGCTCTGGGAATGCGGCTTTTTTTTTTTTTTTTTTTAGCCTTAGGAAAGTTGCTCTTTTATTAAATCTTTGGGCTGGGTCTTTAGCAGTAATCTAGTTTTTGCCTCTATCAATTGCTTCTGAAGTGGTAAGTCATTTGCGTGGGGAACGCTAAGAAATGCTCGGTAAATAATGGCAGATTTAGCAAATCTTTGATGGTGCGCATACAGTTCAGGTTGGGTGAGCACGACTGTCTGTCTGCACCTTTCTCTATCCAGGCTCGGATGATCCTCGCTTCACACGCTAAAAACCTGTTAATTGCTCTGGGTCCCTCCGTATTGCATAATACAGCATTACGTATCTAGCTGTTCTGGTTCAGCTATACAGTAGCACAGTGTATGGCTGTTTAAAACATGATTTAGTGTTGTACTATGGACTTGTAAGCCATAAACTTGGTGCTGTAGCTCCCCACTAAGCCCTGGGAACAGCAATAGCACTCTTCAGAAAACGCTAAGCTGCTTTTCAGATTTTGTCGTTCAGTGCTTTCATTTCACTCAAGCTTTTGTATATCTGCACTATTTGCATTTTAAAAATCAAGAATAAAGCTGTTTCTACGTCTTTTATGTTGTTAAGTTTCCTTACAGCACCTAAAACAAGCCATGGTTTCAGTGGGAGGGACTGAGCAGTACTGCAGTGGGAACAAAGAGAAACGCTGTTTTTTCCCCGTACTTACTCTTGAACTCTGGCCTCCTTAAATTCAGTCCATTAAGTCTTGTTCTCCTGAAAACCAGAGAGATCAGTAAAACAGTAAGATTAAGAGGGTCAAAATCAGAAATTTTAGTGTACACTGAAAAAAAAAAATGAGTTTTCACCCATGAAGTGAAACAGCTACATTTGCATGCAGAAAAAGTATGTGCGAGTGTCTGCCAGTGTGTAAAATTACCTGTCGTAGTAACATATGCGTATGTATTTTGTTGAGATATAGTAGGTGCACATGAAATCTGCCAAGAAATTCGTGCTATTTAGGATGCTCAACTTTTAGTCCATGTCTAGAGATGGATATGTAGCAGTTTCAGAGTTGTCATATAATATATATTTGGTAATAGAATAGTATGAAACTTATATTAAACTATCAAAAATGTATTTTTAAAAAATGTGATACTTTTGTGTCTTTGCCAAAGTTTGTGGGAATGGTTGGACTTCCATTAATGGCCTCAGTATTTTGCTGTGTTTTAAAATTAGATTTTAAGTGAGAAAAGATGCTTATTTGAATTCCTCTAAGCCGAAGTGACCTTTATGTTCTCAGAACTTGTTAGAATGGTATTATGTGCTCAGCTTCCGTATCAAAAAAATAAATGCAAAAAAGAATTAAAAAAAAGCTGCTGATGATTTGAACATGCCCTGTCTTATTGAAAGCTAAGAGATTGAAGGAAGGTGTTTTTTCTCTTGTTTCTCTTTACAACATAGCTATCTCTTTAAGGTAAGATGCGAACAACTCTGTAGTACTGTTGTACATCTAAATTTATGTGAGAAGATGTCTTCTCAGTTGATGCCAGATCAACAAAAGAGTATTATTTTAATAACAAAACGGCAGATTGGAAAGATATATTGGGGTTTTGGTTTTGGTTTTTTTTGTCCGAACTGATTTTTTCTAACTCATTTTTGTGAGTTACTTGGAACATTTTTCAGAAGAAGCTAAGGTTGGGAGGAAGCTGTCGATGTGTTTGAGGCAGAAATGGTTCTGTTCTTCAATGTCAGCAGTGAAAGCAGAGCAGATTATTAATACGTGTTTATACATTTTGACTTTAGAAGCCAGTGTTGCTCATAGAAGAGAGTTGCAGAATTTTTATATTGTGAGTAAAAGTGTTGAAAAAGGATTGAGTAGTCAGACATGAAATAATCTTGGACCTCTCAGGAGTCCGCGTGAATACTGACTGTTATTAGTTTGAGCATGTCATTTCCTCATGAAATCTCAGACCTTTGAATTTCTTCTTGGACAAGCAACAGGGATGACATTGGGCTTTGAGGGGGAGGGTGTTTTTCTTTTGTGGTTTTTTTTTGTTTGCGTTTCGTTTTATTTTTTTTTTAACGAGAGCATAGTGCTTTATGAAATCGTTCTGCTGGGTCAGCAAAAATTTCAAGCTCTGGATCCGCAGACCTATTGCCAACAATTGCTGAAATATTCCCTTTCATGCAAGTGGATATTGGTTTATTAGTCCAGTGGCTCTTTTGAAGAGGATCAGTCAGATCAATTGGAAAATGTCCTCACCTGTATAGAGTTGGAAAGGCATGTGCAGGTGTATAAATCTTGCGTTTTGGTGTGTTTTCTTTAACCCATCCACTCCCAATTAATTAAGTGGAGGACTAATGAGCTCTTCTGTGATTTTAGTACCTCAGCATGTTCTGGTTGCTGGTTCAGTGTGAAAGTGGGTAGTATAAGCATCAGTATAAAGGAATTCTTGGATCATGAGATGCAGGAAGGTAATAGCTTTCCTCCCAAAGCTGTGCAGAAATCACTGTATGAATGTGAGACGCTAAGACCGGCCTGTAGCGCTTACATAGTATAGCCACAATTCTTATTTACATCGATTACAAATGGAGTTGCTGATGATCCTACTCACCTATTAAGAAACAAATTTGCCTGTTTTTCTGCAATGTGAGAAGGGAAACTAGAGGAGATGTAACACTCTTCTAACCTGAGCTTTTGAACAAGTAACTGCTAAAATGTCAAATGCTACCCAGGCATGTTCTGTAGGAATATGGTATTTCTGGATGTTTGTGTTACTGCACTGTAAGTGTTAACAAAAATAATAATAAGGAAACATTGAAACTTCTTGTACACAACTAAAAAAAAAATTAAGAATAATGCGAAGAACTGAAAGCCTTTTTTTAAGTTCTTAAATGTTATTTTTAATTTTAGCAGGTTTTTTGTTTCAAACAAGTGTCCTTTTACGTTGCACTGTGTCCCCTTAAATTCAGAGGCTCCCTGCTAGTGTAATGCTCCTTCTCCTTCCGAGCATGGTGTCTGCCTTCATCGTGCTTCATCTCAGTGTGCCACCTCTGACCATTAATGCAAATTGGAGGCCAGATAAGAGTTGCTCTGGATTTAAATTGGTGCAACTCCCAGCAGAATCTGTCTCCAGCTCATATTAATGACTGCAAGTGGGAGAAGCTGCCTGAACGGATAGAAAGCTCTAATGAGACCATGTTCCTTCACCCGTAGCCATATCTGTGCCACCTAATCTCTTTTCTGTACTAACTGCCGAAGCAAGTTCATTTAATTGTATTTTCAGTTGAATTCTGCAAAGAGCAAATATGAGAATAAACAAGGAATCATGTTTGCATGTTCAAACGTCGTTCTCTTTAAATTCAGTGCTTGCTTTTTTCTTGGTAATTGCACTTCAATTGCTCCATGGCACGCATGGCTGCTCTTGGGGGGCTGGCGGAAGGCACTCTCTTTTTAGTCTTGCTTCTTGGAGCACCTTAGGCATTGCAATATCCCACACCCGCCGGGCCTTTTTCTTCAGAGGAAGTTCAAATAAAGACCAAGAAGTATCTGTTCATCCATACCGCAGTTAATAGCAGAGTGAGATTTCCGTGCAAAGACACTGTCTGTCAGCAAAGCAAATATAGTACATTGTGATTTTTGTATGCTTGACTAAGGGCAATATTTATTTCATCATTCGAGAGCTTGCATGAAGGATGTTATTCCCACTGTGAGTGTCAAAAGGGATCTTGAGCATCTTGCAGCAGATACCCTAAACTTCCTTCTTTGATGAAGTACCTTTTGTCAGCAAGTGTGCATGTTGAAAATTAGCAGTTCCTTCAGCACGAAAACTGTGACATTGAATATAATTGAGGAGGTTAGTGTCGGCATGTTCGTAAGTATTACCTGTCATTTGAAATATGACAGTGCTATAACTGCAGGACCCTGGGGACTTCAGTGCGTTGGCACTGCCATCTGACTGCCTCGGAGTCTGCGAGAGCCTTCCGAGTGACTTCGACCCCGAGATAATTAACATGGCCCTGGAGGCTTCTGCCTTTTGCTTTTCTGCACTTGTTGTTTAATAAGATGTTTGTTGCTCTGCTTGTCTCTGATGCAGTAGTGTGCCTTTAGGGACGCAGGGTCCTTTGCATTCTGTGGCAGTTAGTAGGTTTAGGTAATGCCGTCTGTGCATCCGTTTCTCTTATTTCCAGCAAATTAAAATATTAACATCAATTAGCCAGCTATACTTGGCGGCTTGCTTCATTTCTGAGAGGATGCCCATATTTATGTGACATGAAAACAAGGTGGTGGGGGGGGAAGAATGTTTGAAACCTGACTTGTCTTCTGGCAGTTGAATCATATAATAATGTCGAATGGTAAAAATGACATCGTAGGATGCAGAAGTGAAAGGCAGCATGCAACGCTTCGGGGGGCCGAGTGAGGGCCGTGGTGGTTGCTGTCTGCGAGGTGCAGCCTTGGGGTGGAAGGTTTTCATCTGACTGCGGTGGGAGAGACGGTTTCTTTAATCACTCACATTGGTTGGCACCATGGTGGTGTAGTCCATAAAGTCTTTGTGGTGCGTTACTGAAAGCAAAATGAGCTTTAAATAAGAAAGGGGAAAAAAGCTGAAAAGTTTGAAGCATCTATGTGAAGGCAAACTGAACACAACTGGTTTTACTTTTCCCCCTCTGTGAAATGGTGTTTTAAAGGGTTTTGAAAAATTCATCTGTGTTACTCCAAAGAGATTCACGCTAATAAGCAGACTCGCATGGCTGAGCTTCTTTTTGGATACCGTAAGAACTCAAAGCAACGCTAGATCTAAATAATCCACTCCAGCGGATGGCATTGTTGAGCCAGGGTGCTTTCACAAAGGTGCATTTTTATCCACAGCAAAAGCTTCACAAAGTCATCTCATTTTCTAGGGCATGGTCTGTTTCAAGGAAACAAACCTTAAAATATTCTCCTTCAGTTTTTTTATACAGTTGACTTTTTTCTAAAGGTGTTCATTTCTGACGGAATACAACAGATACAATGAGCATAACCTGGTGTGTGCAACCTCAGAGAGCTGAGGTTACGGCATTTAACTTTCATTTCATTATATAAGAACAAATGAAACTGGAAAGATGTCTCATTACACCCATTTAGTTTGAAATACTTCTAAGCTGTCTTGCTTGTGGGGAGTATCATTCATAATTAGACCTAGGAATCAATGGAAGATAATATTGAACGGTGACTTTGGCTCTTTTAGGGAAATGCTTTTACTGGAGAAGCTTGGAAAATGCTATCAAATAGAGTTGCAAATATTGGAAAGATTAACATATAAACCGCAATCCACCTGTAAGGGCTCACAGTGTAGCAACATATTTCAGGTTCCTTAGTGTATTATTTCCAGCCACGCTAATACAGAATGAAAGCAGGAAATACAGCTGTTTTCTTCTAATAATCCAGTGCTAGTTCAGGAGTTAAAGCCAATATGACTGAAAGCTACAATATACTAAAGACTCATTCTCCAGTTCTTTTACATTATGAATATAAATATCTTTTCAGTTATAGACATTAGGCTTTCATTGTATAGCCCACCATTAGACATAAAACATATGAGAAAGCTGTCTACATTAGGCTATTGAAATTGCACTGATTTACAGCTCTTCTGTACCCTCACTTTGCAAATATTAAGGGAAAAGTAAAAGGAAGGGGTATTGAGAATTTTATATAAATACATTCGTCTTTGACTTTCATTTAGGAGTGCTATGTATTTAGCTGACATGGCCTTTTTTTGTTGTTTGTTCTAAAGCATGACTCCAACATTTGTTGTTTAGTTATAACCTGGCTGTCTAAAAAAGTGGTAGTGTGATACATCATTCTTCTCTAATATAATGCCTTTAAGAATAGAGTTGTAGATTTGTATATACATCTTGAAGCGTTTGGCTCCCTTGGGAAAGGAAGGTGCTAAACTTAAACACAAACACACATTTACTAGGAGGACATTTAAAGTAACTAGTTGACTGCAAAATCACGTAAGAGTATTTGAAGAATTCCAAGTTGGTCCTTTTCTCACTTAACAACTGTTACTGGAGGGGAAGAATCATTTTCTCAATAAAGATAATTAAGTGCAATATGTCGATCAATTGCAGCTGATATTAAGTTAATTATTGCCTGAATTTCAATCAGCAGTGACAGAAGACTTAAGCAAAAGAATATACAAACTCAAGATCTACCAGATGTGATCCAAAACTCATTGGAGCGAGTAGGACTGCTCAGCTAGCCTTGGGTCGCGGGCTGCTGCTTTTGTTCTGCTTTGGCCTCTGCTCTGAGGCATTAGGATTTTTAATGGGAAGTAGTTAAATAGGTAAATAATACCGTAAGATGTCAGAGGGCTTCCAATGGTGGAAAGAAGCATACTGTACAGATAGATGTCCTTTTTCACAAAGCCATTTATTTATCAGAGACTGATGAAGTTCTGTCTATTTTCCCAGTAAATGGTAGAAAAGAGCCAGAGTTAAATGAGTAAAATTAACAGTAATAAAGTTAAGGAAGCATGAAATTAAAAAAGTGATTGCAGTAATAAGGTGTACAAGTTTTTCAGGAAAAAAAAAATACCCTCTTGATTTGGCGAAAAACAATATTAGTACTATTTATTAAAGAGGAATACATTTATATTATCAGTATCTCCTCTGTGAGGTCTACGTACTTTTTGGATTTACTTACTCTATTCTATTTTATTATCTCAAACTAATGCTAACTAATTTGTCCTCCTCATTTTAATGATAGGTAAGTATTACTAGCTTAGCTTTGAAAAAGAAAAAAAAACCTGAAGGTGAGGCTTTTGAGATAAGGGGTCAGAATTCAGTCAGAAGGGCTTTAGTTGTAGGTGCTCAAGGTTGTCTAGCTGGACGAACGGTGTAGAGCTAGGTGTTTGCTGATACCTCAAGTAGAATTTAGGTACTTCGGTTTGCAGTTTTATGGAGTGACAACTCAATGCAAAATGTGTATGTGGACCTTGAAACAAGCTCATCCCTCCAAGAGAGAGCATACTTCCAAGGCCGCAGAAAAATACTTATTCTTGCTTTTTTTCCCTTTTGCCCCCCCCTCCCCCCCAAATACTCGTGTGCTCTGCACAATGCTGGATGACTTTAACAAGGGGGCGGAAGAGGAATGAGTGTGAAGGAATATGAGTGTTGAGGTTACAGGTTGCAATACAGTAGTTCAGCACTATTCTGAGGGATGGGTTTGGGTTTGAATCGTCTCAGGAGCTGAGGCTCCGCAGAAATCGCTGACCTCTGTGGGCTTGCGCTTACTTCAAGAGAGAAGCGGACAAACTGAGGGAGATGAATTTCTCCATCCGTCCTAGAGTTCTTCCATGCAACATCAGGCATAGCCCAGATCTCTTTACATCTTTCATGTGAATCCTCCCCGAGTGTCAGATTTACTTATTTCCTCCCCCTCCACCAATTTTTGTGGTTTACCAATGGAAGGACCAACGTAGCCCAGTAGAATTTTGATCTGAGACTAAACAGCAGAACAACAAGTAAATCGTGGCTTGTGTTGTACAAACACAGTGTTATGGCAGTGTTAGGTTTTTTGTGTACAGACACGATTAACACCATTTCACCAAAATAATATTTCTGAATAACTGTTGAGATTCTTCTTCCCAAAGATCTTCATTAAAATGCAGATAGAAATATCCCAATAAACTTAGAGAGAGAAGGTATTCAGGGGAGTGTTATTT
Organism: Fregata magnificens; assembly: GCA_013389945.1. Classification (NCBI taxonomy): domain Eukaryota; kingdom Metazoa; phylum Chordata; class Aves; order Suliformes; family Fregatidae; genus Fregata; species Fregata magnificens. The sequence continues at coordinate 155,480 of WAAD01008859.1, forward strand.
TAATAAGCTGTTTTCATGAAAATAAGGTTTCCTGGTGAATTAGTAATCAAGTTCCCCTGAGATGCTCTGCTTTCACAGTTCTCCAGTTGGCTGGTTCGTTTGGTGTTAAACAGCTCTAACAGATCCGGAGAAGCTGAAAAGCTTGATAAGGTCAGAATAGCGAATGACTGCTGAAGGCGCAACTTATTCACAAAGAATGCATCTAGTTCTTTGCATTTCTATTCGGCTTTTTATCTCCATGTTAGAGTTTCACATCTTATATAGAAATGTCAGCACTTTTTTTTTTTTGAATATTGAGCTTTGCAGAGCTGATCTTTATTGTTTTCTTGATTCTTGCCCTTTTAATAACCTTTAAATTTAGGTCCATTTCTTGCTGGCAGAGCAGCTGCTTTGCCATGAGGGTTTGAAAAGGGACTCTTGTAGAAAGAAGAGTGTGTTCCGGGCAGCGTTACGTTTCCCGTGTGTTGTTATCCGAGTCGCATCAGCTCAGTGGCACATTAAGTCATAGGCTGTCGTGGTCTGTTGGTGTGGAACAGCTCCCATGAACTAGCATTGGGTGTATCCTATGTAACAAGCCTGTCTTTAGGCTGACGTACAGCATTTCACATTTGGAGCCAGGCGGGGATGTAGCTGATGTTTCATTTCTACTGTTATGTCCATTTTTTTTTAATGCACATAACATAAGTAGCGCTCGGAAAGCAGATACTGTCGCTTTTCATGCGTGCTAAAAGGGGATAGTATTTCTTTAACAAAATGTATTCTGGAAGGAATAACAGATTCCGAAATGCCATAGCCTGCTGCCCTGCGAGAGCTCAAGACTTTGTCCTGTGGCCCAACAGTTGCGGTCTGGGGAGAGGTTGTTTCAGTTTTGGTGGCATTTTTAAGACTCACTTCAGGGCCCAGATCAGATGTTTCTTAGATACCTACTGCCATTGGCGAATGCCTCGTTTTAAATAACACACTCGCCGAGTGACCTTTGAAGAAAAATCACTAATTTCTTTGTTTAGAGGGCATGGATTTCACAGAGCGGTTTCTGGTAACCGGAGTACATTACTTCTGTATCAGTGTCACGCAGTCAGAAAGTGGCACTTTAAGATAATGTGACCTTTAGAATAATCATCTTTCAGTCCTTTCTTCTGTCTGCAGTACTGTGAATCTCTATGTTAATTCTTAATGCTTTCTGATGAAGTAGAAATAACACAAAAATGAAGTATTGGCGTTATTTCCCTTCAGCTATATAAGCTGGTTTTCTTCATAAATGGCACAGGTGTCATTTTGTCTACGAAAAACTTCTGTTTGCTGACTGTAAAATGTACATCTGTTCTAAAATGTAAATTTAGTAGGCATTTGCATATTTTATAAAGGAAAGAAACTGATATAATAATGGGTATCAGATGCTTTCCAGTGGCTTTATTGGAGAAAAAAATGGACAAAAGTTGCCCTGTGAGCTTTGTGCAAGGTTGTCTGTCACAGGAACAGAAAGTCACTGTGCTGGAGCAATAATTATTTGAAAGGAGAATATGACACCAGGTCTGGGTTAGACATACAGATTTAATTTGACTCCTTAACAATACTATCTGCTAGTACTTTTTTTGCATTAAATTCCTCACGTATTGGTTTTGAGGAAATGCCCCAGCTTCAAAATTTTTGTTCTTGATCAGATAGTCCTCCGTAGGCACTCACTGAGTCAGAGGTTCCGCTTGGTCTCTTTCCCATCTTCTCTCTTGGAGCTGCTCCATTAAATATGAGTCATCCAGTGTGCTTTGGGTCAAGAGAACAGGCTTCTATGCTTCCATAAATACGTTTCAGTTTTACAAATGAAGTTTGTTTGTTGTGGGTTTGGTGGTGGGCTTTTTTTTTTTAAACTACCAAAAGATTTAGCTGAAAGCTTTCAATCCTGCTGGGTTCTTAACCTGATGAGCATGCTGCTTTTCAGCAGTTGCTCTTTTTCCTTTCATGTCATGAGGCCTATAGCCGTAGGAAAAGATCCTGCTACTCGGAATAGGGACCAGAGGTATGCTTTGATTACTTTTTCAACCTCACAGTCGTGATATAAGTCCAAACGGAGTAGCAATATAATAGCAAACTACAGCTCGGTACCATCACTTGCACTTTTTTTTTTAAAAAACAAAACTGAAGCAAGGTTCACGTTTCACTGGAGAGAAAAGTGTTTTCAGAATAGAAGCTGCCTGTTCAAAACCCCATGCTTTTATGGAGCAATGTTACAGTAATTCTTTTATGTTGTAATTGTACAAAGGCTGTAAATTTTAAATACTTAGAAATATTTGTAAGCATGTATTTAAATACTATTCTGACTTATCACAGAATCCATGTATAAAATCTCAGCGTTGTTAGTGTACGTGGTTAACTGAGTAAAAATTTTTGCTGATATTTGAAAAGCTTAACGTATGTTAACATTTTTGAGACCAAGAAGGAAATAAAAAACCAAAACTGAGTAGAACATTTTATGGGTTTTGTGCTTAAAATTTGGAAGTTAGCTGCTGTTAAACACAGGATCTGTTTGAGTCTTGCATGACTTGTCAGTTAATTTTTTTTTTTCTTCTAATATTCAGTAAAAATTCTGGGAGAAAGACATTTACTTTTTAAGCCCCCTTAAATTTAAAACTGAAAATTTACAAAAAGGTCAGTCTTACGGGGGTTACTTTTGATATGATTTTTTTAATACTCCTTGCTTTTGATTTCTGAAATCAGAAACCTTGATTGTTTATATTTTTTTCTCCCCCAAAGGAAGAGACATTATATAATCTAATTGGAATAAAACCCCTTAATTTTCCCTAATGTTTTTATATCATTATTGCTAATGGCAAAATTTCAGGCCTTCCAGGGTCTCCAATAAAAATCTACTAGCTGCGAATGTTTCCTACTGTGGATGTATTGCAGAACCTTAAAAAGCACAAATAATGGTAGCTTATTCTCATAAACCTCTTAATAATATTTTAAACAGATACCAGACACGTTGTAGATGCGTCGAGTTTGTTAAAGCTAATACTTTAGCTCAGGGAACCCATTTGGCACTTCAAGTGAATCTCCCAGATGGTAACAATATCATTAAAAATTAATTGTATAACCACCGGACCTGCCTTTAAAGACTTTTGAACTGCTGAGGCTTTCTAATCGTATATTGTTGCTCTAGTTCACCAGTGAAGCGAATCCAATGACTTTTTCGGCGTATGGCCTACTTCTGTTAATGAAAGTACAATTTATTCACTTCAACATATAGATTGTAAAACTAATCTCCTAGTTGACACATTATGCTCTTCTGCATGTTTAACTTCTCTTCACTGAGCCAAAAAAAGTATATAGTAACTGAGAAGGGACACATCGATCAACCGGGCATCATTTAAAATCCAATTAGAGGTTGGGACTGTAGTCACCATTGGTGTCGAGTACTGAGCCAGGCTCTTCTCTGGTGTGCCTCGGCTGAGCGAAGGGGAGTTACATCTGGTGTGGCTTTGCCCCGTTATGCTTTATAGGGGTCTTTAGCATTCAAGGGAGCTTAAAAAAACAGGAGGAGGGGGAGGCAATTTTTTTTTTTACAGAAGCTTGTTTAGTATTTTCATCCTTTCACAATTTTTCTTCCCCCGAAAGTCTGGTATTTTATTTTGAGATAAAGCAGGTGGTATCTGCCCCAAACAAATGTTCAGGCCCTCTCCTGCGCTGCTTCCATTGTAATCATGGCATCTCTTGTTATTTTACCATGAGACATAAAGTCATGGCTCCTAAGTGTTTTATCAAAGTATTTTTCAAAGCCTCGGCAATGCTATTTCATTGTGAAATCTGAGGGCTACGGTAGAACCTGCTACATCAGTTACTCCAGTATAAACACAGCTGGTTTTTACTGGTAACGTTCACCCAGCATATAGCCACCCCGGGGTGGGAATGAGGCAATGACCGTGCTGTTGTATCACCTGCTCCATCGCTTACCGGTCACTGCCATCGTTCCTTCCTGGGGACTGACTGACACTACGGGGATTGGCTCAATCAGGGTATGTCAAGTATCGTCTGTCAGGATAACAGCCCATCGGATTATTGCAGCTAGGGAGGGAGGGAGGAAACTGGAAGGCTGAATAATAGCCTTTGTCACCTGGCGATGGTGTATGGGTGCATTAGAGAGAAACTTCCTACCTTGGAGTAATAGATTTGCTTTTAGGTTTTTTTTTATTTTCTTTGTTTAGGGGTAGCGTTCCCACTTCATTACCATTTCATTCACTGATAGAGCTCTACCTCTGGGCTTTCTCAGTCCTACTTACTACTATTCGCTATCATGAAATAACTTTTAGATGGTGAAATCCATCAGAAAGCATCAGCGGCTGAAGCAGTAGCGCTTTCGTTTGTATTAGATCTGTCACTGTTGAAGGTGGACGAAATAGATGAGCTGGCTTTTGGTCTACTTTCCGCTCCCTTTCCGAGGCAAGGTGACTCATTTTGGCCTCCAGCCTGGGGCAAGGTGGCCCTGAGGCTGCGGTGACAGCCAAGGCAGCGAGGATGCCGGGAGCTCCTGCTGCCGTTCTTGTTCAGACTGCTCTCCGAGCTGGCTGTGCCCTAGTAGACATCTGCATCTACCGTGACTATCTTTATATTCATATAAATATGGACATCTCCTTTGTGTAGGACTCTTGTACTTCAAGTTTTTTCTGGAGGGCAGAAGTAGGCTGTTTCTCAGCTGGCTTTATGCTAGCAAGTGCTTCCCTTATCCCATTCTGCAGCTGCCCAGCTATAGCAGCGGTAAGGCTGTTTAGGGCCATTTTAATAGTCAGAAGCCTAATACTCTCGCACTAAATATTTAAACCTGCCAGTTATTACTGTCACTTTGATGTTCAAATAAGGTATTTGTTGCCACAAAAATAGTTCAGCAGTAGTGTAGTTTTGTAAGTAAATACCAGCTAATAATTTGCATTTATTCTGTATATAGCTATAGAAAATGCGTGCGCATATATAGTTTTGTGTATATATATTTGTGTATATTTAAGTAAACTGAATAATTTATGTACAAAATATCAGCCATTCCAAAAAAAAAAACCCAAAAAGGTCCCAAAACCCCCCCAACAGCATCGATGCAGTAGGACATGCAGAGGATTCTAATTAGACTCTGACTTCAGACGCTGTCTTTTCACAACACTCTGTTGTAGGCAGACTGAAAGGTAAGTTAAAGGTTCATTAAACAGCATTCAATTAAAAAAACCCCTAATTGTGTTATGTGGTAAATGCACCATTACACTCTGAACTACTGTGTCATGTTTATTAAGATTTGATTTGCACTTCCTTTTCAAGTGACGAGCACAGCACAGAATTATATGGTATTTATATATTGTTTCTATTAGGAGGCTTATTTTAATATATTTTTCTCAGTTTATCTGGCATTTCAAGCTACAAGTCATAAACCTGGTTGGAATAATGCTGGGGATTTTGATGTTTCTACATCAAAGTGACCTTTTGTGATGTTTCTGTTCTGTTTTGTTAACTTATAGGGGAATAAATTGTGAGAATCAAAAAATAAAATTAAAAGAAACAGTTGTAAATACTTCACCTCACTTCTTTTATGCCATTTACATACCCAATAAAAACTTGGGGGGGGGAGCATATTACAAAGACAAGGTGACACTCCAGTCAGCCGTGCTGCTGTTTTTCTTCTCCTGTGCATTCAAACAGAGAAGCCGATCCCAAGTTGGAAGTGATTGGGTGTACAATTTGGAGACAGGTTATCTTCTTTATGAAATTCAACATTAAAAAAAAAAAATGTTTCATATGTTATTTTATGGTATTATAAAATCCAGAACCCAGCTTTCATAATCCATTGCTGTATTGGAGTTTGCTGAGAAATGGAACTAATCAAAAAATAATACAGTGGAAGTTTGCCTTATGAGCTGCTTAAATCATAAGACTAGGGTTTTTAGTTCAAATTAGGCAGTTATGGCATTTGTAGTCAGAATTAAAATAACCCAATAGATTCAACTAGTGATTTTTATAATGTTTCTTTTATATGTGTCTATATGCATATGTATATAAAAATTACTAGTTAAACTTTGTGACTCAGATATAGTGACCCTTTGAGCTATTTGACCTTTACATAAAGAAAAAATACACTGTTCTATGACAAAATTGAAATGTTATGTGTACACTTGTATTATTATGGGATAAACATTTCACAACCATTAATTCTACCCTCCACCCAACCCTGCCTTTTTTTGCCGGTATCTTAATGTCTCCCTAGAAGACACGTCATAAAGCCAGCAGTGACTGGAACATACTAGCTGAGTCTCATAGTGACAGTCCGCCGATTATTCCAATTCATTTGCATTTACTTCCTTACACATTTATGCTTCAATTTCTGCGTGTAATGCAAAGGGTGATACATCTCTGATGTACTTCCAAACCCTTTTGGTTAAGGTGATTCCTACTGACTTAGCAGACTGCCAGTCAAACCTGATGTACTTTAGCATTTATCTCTGCATCTTCGACTTCTTCGGAGGTAGCAGTTCCTTTTCTAAAACAATGAAGTTGCTATAATAGCACTCAGTAGAGATCCTCTTCTCTCCTTCAGCCTTCATTGGCATATGTGGTATGTCAAGTAGACCAACACAAGCTTATCTTTTTTATTTGTTTTTATTATTATTCTCTCATTTTCATTAAAATCACTCAGCTTCTGGTTTACCTTTGGTATTGTACTTGTGTCATGCTTCTCCACTTCCATGTGATTCTGTGCTTCTGCATGAAGTGAAGAATTAATAAGATTAACATTTCTTCATTGCTTTCTCACTTTAGCAGTATCAATGTCCTGTGCTGATGCAAGAGCAGGTGTTGTGCGTACATCTTTCTGACCTCTTTGTACCTGCAAAACTCATGATAAATCTTCTGGTTGTGTTATATAATTATAATTATTTGTTTGTCTTAGGCAACTTGCAGTTTATGTTCCTGATTTTTTTTTTTAATCTTAAATGTTGCGTTAGGAATAAAACGTGGTATAGAACTTCTTGTTTATTACTGTTTCCAACTGCAGAATAGGTGGGTGGAAAATCGTTGCCAGTTCAACAAAAGCTATTCCACTGCAATTAAAAGATCAGACTGGACATTGTTTATTTCTTCCCTCTTTTTTTTTTTTTTATTTTTGGAAAAATGTTCTAGGAATTATGTAATTAAATTATTACCTGCTGTATTACCATCTGCTTCCATGGTTTTGAACCGTTTCTAACCTCTGTGTGTGTGTACACTTCATGACTTCAAGGAAGTGCCAGAAAAGCAGCGAATGTACTCAGCAGATGGACTGAGCAGCTCCCACCCTCCAAGCAGTCAGTCCTGATTGTTCTGGGTACATTTAAGCATATTTTCTCCGAGTCTAATTATTTAGTTTCAAAACATGGCGGGGAGGTGTTTATAGTTGTAACAGTAAAATTTTCCTTCTGGGATGAAGATTTACTCAAGATCACGTCTGTAGACAAACATTGCGTATTTTCTTAGTAAGTTCGTGCACTATTTTATTTAGCTAAATAGTTGTATCATTACCTTTTAAGTAAAAAGTATTTCACCTCAATCCTTGCACTACAGTATGCCGTAGGTAAATCTTAAAAAGGAAGAAATAGATCTGGATGCTCATAGTAGGCCTGCCAAAAAGTGAAATTTAGATTTCGATGCTTAAAGCTTCAGGTATGTGTTTATTTTCAAGTATGGTGGTGTCTCATTCAAAACAATTAGAATATTCAGAGGCTTAAAGTTTGAGCATGTTGTCCAACAAAAAGCAGTGTATGATTTCAGTTTAGAGGAGAAACTGCAGACACGAAATTTGCATGGAAGAGGGACAATAAAATCTGGCCCCAATCAAGTAACAGAAGAGCATCCTCCCCAGCCTCAGTAAGGGCAGGGGTTATTTGAGTGTGCATATTTATAGATAATGGGTCATGAAGATCTTTGAAAACATCCATTGGTTCCAGGTCTGATACTGAGTGAATTATGGTTTATTGGATTGTTGCTCTAACACCAGCCTGCGCTACCAGGAAACTGGATCCCTGCTAATTGAATGAGTTGTACTGCTCACCGCTTACAAAGTGCAGAGCTTGTTGCCAACAAACTGACTTTGATCTTCAGTTACTTCTCATCTCAGTCTAGTGTCGGTCTTTATCGTTTTTTAAAATAGGGAAAGTAAATAGTGAGAAGTCTTGGTGGTCATTGCCTTATTAGTTTAAAAAAACAAAGAAACAAACCAGAAAACAACCATAATCATTAGATAATAATACAAGTTGCGATGTGTGATGGAAAACTATTGCTGACTCTATTCTGCTGGATTTAGTGTGGAGTTTGGAGAAACTGAGCAAACTAATTTCCTTTAATACAGGTGAGAGTTAAGGAGCCTCAGCAGGCCACAGGAGGAGTTCATTATGTGTCAGAAAGAAGAAGCGATCCTCTCAAACGCATGTAGGCTAGGACTTTCATAGACTGTTGTGCGATCATTAATAATCTTAGACCTTAGTCACAAACTGGAAGTCTTAACGGGCTCATTAAAAGAGACTTCATTCTGGTTTTGTTCAGCTGCGTGAAGTCTAAGTTGCGATAGGGCTGTAAGAAGTTTTCTGCACGCTACCAATGTTCTGCAACTTTTCCAATTTCTTACTCATTTTGCAGTCATTTTGACCTTGGTAAAACAGATTCAGACCATCTTCAAAGGCATGTAAGTACCTTTTCTCAGTGCTATATTCAAAAACTCTGAAGTTAATATCCGCTCTGTATTTCATACCCTATATATTTATTTTTCTGATTCTCATTAATTTAATTAGATTGCAGTCCTCCTTTGCTCTTTACTGAGAGATCGCTATGCAGGACAAATACGTTTTAACTTTGATGCCTAATGCTAGACGTGCGTACTCATAGGTATCTACTCAAATAAAAGTGCCCGAAGTAAAGTATTCTCCTTTCCCTGCATACAAAGTTCCCAAAACAGTCAGTAAAATTGCTAGGAGTTTTTGATAATCTACATCTCTAATGAGAAAGTCATCTCTTTACTTCAATGATAACTACTTCAATGATACATAAAAGTGCTTTAGAATAGAGGTCAATGTCTTTTATCCAGATTTTGTTTTTGAGATCACCCAGCAGCTTAACAACCAGCCCGGATATAAAATTCAGTTCTCCAGCTCTTTGTAGTACTCTGCACTAGGTAGCAAAGTTTATGGGTATTTAGCCAACTGTCTTTTGAAGTGTTGCATCTACCTGTTTTGACATTAATCCATGAAAATAAATTCCATATGTAGCCCAAATATTGGTCTTTGTGGGTCCCAAATTACAATGGCAATAATTAAAATGTTCAGTTTGGTGTCCCAGATGGTAACTAGATAATTGTATTCACTGCAATTATTTTGGACTAAGTGTAGCAGCGGAAGATAAAAATCCAGTATGGTTTTGTAACGGCGGCACGCAGTATTTAATTGGTTTAACTGTAGGCCTGATTATTTCCAGGAATTAAAAGGAAAGGAAAAATGGAAATAGATTACAGGTCCAAACAGATTTATGGAGAGTTTGCATGTTACTTACATAGAGATGTGACATAATGGTCACTTTGGGGTTATTGTCGTCACATTCAGTGTGGTAGGCTTTGGGCATGGCTTTGTAATGGTTATATTTGGGATATTTTTGATAAAGTTATGAAAATCATAGAATCATGGAACACCGGGTTGGAAGGGACCTCAAGGATCATCTGGTCCAACCTTTCTAGGCAAAATGGGTAATGGAACTAATTACTTTTGATCATGCACGTTCAGACCGTACCCTTTGTAATATGTGGTAGTGCAGCTAAAGCCTCTGTATCTGTATGAAGCAGAGCCATAGCCTGATCCTTTTTAAAAGAGAATGAAAAATAAAGTATTTAATGTAATGATTACACATGAACTGTAATGCAATTGTAATGATTTTATTTGTGTTATTATAATAAAACTAGTTGTTTCAGGCTGTATTTTGGTAGTGTGAATATTCTGTGATAAAGCAGTGTTTTACGACTTACTGAGTTTTACATTTTCATGCCATTTGCCTGACATTTAGTCTCAAAACAGCATTACTTTTCAGTGCCATTGAAGATCATTTATTTTTAATAATGTCCCTGTTCATAAATAAATTATGAAAGCTATGAGATGTACTTAAAATAGTTCACCGTGTTCCTAAATAACTTTAATACGTACAGAAATTATAGGTATGCATGTGTATCAAAAATATAGGGAATTCTGTGCGTTCACTGTTGGGGAAAAAAAAGAGCATTCAAATTTTCAGTCTTCGATTTCTGTTAATGTATAAACTGTTTTCTAATATCGTTTCTTGATTCATCTTAATTACAAATTTAGTCACTGTAAATTTTTCATGAGCTTGGGTGACTTTTCACTAGAGACTGATTTGCCTCTCTTTCCTTGCTGTAAATCATGGAAAAACTTTGCACTCTGAAGCTCACTGGAAGACATTTCACTGTAAAAACCAGTAGAGATGAAGAAAACACTTCTGCTTTTTTAAATTGCATGGCCTGATCCTCTTCCTGTGGAAGCTCATGGGCACCCTTTGACTTCATTTTTTTTTCTTTTCCTGAGCTTGGAGCTTGAAATTAGGTCATGTATGAATAAAGCTGATTAAGTTGTTTTGTGAGGGAACTGTTCCCGCTAAAAAAGTAAATTTCATCAAAATGCACGTTTTAGTGGGGAAATGTTTATTTCTATGAGCAATAATTAACATGTAAAATAAAGCAAGGGATGTTCAGTTTTGAACGATGTTTCTGGGGAAACTGTGGAAAAACTAGTTTTCCAGTTCTGAAGTTGAAGGAAATATGCATAGAGTTGGGGATCTGTGTCAGTATTTCTATACTTTTTGTTAGTTTGATATTTCAAAAAGGAAGGAAAGACAGGAGAGGCCATGGACGTACTGATAGTCACTACAGCAATCTCCAAAATTTCTCAGAGGCCTCCAGAGAGACAGAAGCAGCACGCGAATGATGATGGGTTATACATTTGTTTATTTTATGAAGTCTTTTCTCCTTCCTTCCTTCAACTTCCTTCAAGTATTGCAGTAGAAAAGAAGGCAGGCAATAGGACTATATTCCGATCAGAAATATTAGTACAATGTTGAAAATACTCATATAGGAATTTGCAGAGATTATATCTAATATAATAATAGATTATGATATTAATCAGAGTCACTAATAGCGTGTTTCTTGGAGTCCTTTTCAGAGGCAGTTATGGATAATATTTTCGTGATTATTGTGAAATTGTGTTCTTTGGAAATTAGCTTATCGATTCTCTTCATTTTGTGGGTTGCTTTTTGAGAACGTTGGTTTCCTAATGGTTCTTAGCTCTGTACAAACAGTGATTTGAGAACTGGTGATTGAGATTAGAATTAGGTTGGGAATAAAGTCAATAAAAAAGTTTTAGAGATCCAACAACTTTGAAATCTCCTTGAAACTCTCAAGTGTTTTTAAAACAACGTTGTCTCAAGTAGCGAGAGTTTCCATCTGTTTCTGTCACTGGGAAAACGCAGTGGATAAAGCCCAAGCTAGGAAGCAATGAAATGTATTATTGCCAGCTGAAGGAAAGCCTAAATTTTTGGTTTGTTTGGTTTTGGTGATTGTTTTCCTCCTCCTGGCTGAAGGGTTCATTTAATAGGACCTCTTAGAAAGGGAAAGTTTGCTTGGTCAAATCTAGATCCTGCTGTCTTGTTAGGTCTTTCAAGAAATTGCTATGTTCTCCATATCCAAACCTGCTTCTACAAAGAGTCCTGGTGGGAATGCTTGTGTTTTCATCTTGCTCCAACTCAGCTGAAGTTATTGAAGGGTTTTTTGGAGATGCAGGGTAGCATTAGCAAGGCATTGTACAAGAAGTATGTGTGACCAAATCTGAATTGAGGCAACCCTTATTTGTATTTTGGTACATAAAGATGCCACAGAGAAGGATATTTTGTACACATTTTGGTGATGTGCAAATGCAGTCAAAGGCTGCAAAAAAAAAATGAGCCACACAAATGAAATGCTTCATTTATCAGTGATTCAGGAAATCTGCATCATTCATGTGCTTCAAGGGTTACAAGTCAAGCAGTTTTTAGCAAGCTGCTAATCTGCTATGCTTGCTATACAGTTATAGTTGCTTGCTATCCCAGGAGTTTCTGGCAAGTGCTCATACAATCTGATTAACATGGTTCACATACAAAGGGCGCTGGCCTGGGGACTACCGCGTCTCATTAATGGAAATGAATTTTTCATGCCATGGCTGCTATGTCTGTGTGTTAAGACTTCCGTTTCTTTTTCCATTTCTGGCTTTTTACTGTGGGTTTTTGGCTTTTTGTTAAGCAGAAATGTCCATGTGAATTTTAACGACTGGTTATACTACAGGTTTGAGGTTTTTTATTTTTGCAGACTGATGGTATTTTTACTAAGAAACAGATGTATCAGCAGCAGGAAAAAAAAAAGGAGAGAAATGGCATACATTTGTGTTCATATTGAACTCTTCAGCTCTGATTGAATGCTTGATGTGTTCAGTTTAAGGACGAGACGACTCGATCTGTTCTTGGCAGCAGTCCTGCTTTGAGTGGGAGGTTGGAGCAGGTGACCCCAGAGGTCCCTGCCAGCCAATGTTTCTGTGGTTCTGTGAATTGTCAACTTTTCAGTATGACTTTCTGGAATTAAGAGAATTAGTGTAATTGATGTATCATCTCATCTTTTTAAGAAGCTGTAACGTATTCTACTGTGACATGAGTACTGTTTGGTTTTATAGCTGAAAGTGGGGAAGAGAGGGCTTAGTCTTCTGTCAAAGCTGTTGCTTGGAGTGGTTTTGGATTAATGTTGCTTTTTAAAGGAAATTGGAGAGAGGAAGCAGTAGTACGTATTAGCTGGTATGCAAAGTATGCTCAGTGACTGGTCACCCACCGCTGCTGTTCTGTGGCATTTGCCAGTTAAGGGTTTTGGTGTCAGCAGATTGTCATTTTCTGATTAATATTACTTTGTTGAAAAGTTCCTAGACATTGCTAGCGGTCTTGTACAAGAATGTGTACCTGAACATGAGTATCCGGCATCTTACAAGACCATCAACACACATTTAGCTGATGGCGTAAAGCTGCATTACCATAAACTGTGAGTCCTTCTGTTCATGCACGTTCCTGCTTTAGATGGGAAGTGCTGAAATACCTCTAAGCGTCAGTTATATAGTTTATAGCCTACTTTAACTCAGTATACTAAGCTATGTGTTTCTTGAATATGTCCTCTTTGTTCTTGTTGTAATGCACACTTTGCTTATCTTCAATTGCTAATGTCTCTAAATCAAAAGGTACTACAGCATAAACAATTTAAGCTCTAATGGCTATGCACAAACCCTGGCCTAGTCTAAAAGAACAAGAAGGTTTACTAAAAGTTTTTCCTCTAAAGCAGCTGATCTGTTTATTTTAGATTGTGAAGTATGTATCATGCTCCTCTCTAAGGCTGCTCTGTTCACAGTCAAGAAGTATTATGTTTACTTTTTAAGAAATTATTGCTGAAGAAATTAGTACAGACTAACAGTATTAATAACTGCTCAGAGTTCAGCCTAATAGCAGTCTATGATAAATTCTGCATATACAAAAGTTTAACCGTCAACTTGTAGGTGTCAAAAGCGACTATAGCAGGCTGAGATGGACAACTGAGAATTGAGGTAGTCTTTAGGATAATGGACTTCTCTAGTTCACTTAGTGTAATACCTTCATCTTCATATATCTCAGCAAGGCTGAGAGATTTCTGTAAGTGATGATTGGGAGTCCGTCAAAGAGAGGCTGAAGATTAAACCATAGGCTAAGCAGCTGTGCCTCTTCTCCCAAGGCTGTGGTCACAGCTGGGTAGGACTTGGCTGACAAGAGCATCAGATCTAGCTGCTTTTTGTGACTTAATCCCAGAAGGGCTAACATCGAAGTGTAAAATTATTCTGGAAAGCTACTGAAAGCATACGTATTACTGATATATAGAGCTTTCCATATAGATTTACTTCATCACAGGTCCTAAATGTGTTTGCAGAGTGAGTGATACTCAACTGAAGGAACAAATCAGTTTTTACTTTAAGATGCTTCCACACTGAACTCAGTGCTGGCTGCTGTGGAAAGGCTGTGCCAAGAGCGGCAGAACTGCCTAACAGATAGGTGTGCAGACGAAGCAGCAGAAAGAAGGGATTCTTCCTTTGATTTTTATCCCCAGAAATCCACTGAGGGTTCCTCTGTTGGCCTGAACTAACACACCTTGGATTTTCCTTTAAAGAGAAATCATAAACTCATTTCAGCATGTAGACACTGGCGGATTCAGGATGCTGAATGACACACCATGTTGACTATGTGTGAAATAACGTGTTGTGATAAATTCACGGGAATTGTACACCATGCAAAATTGCACCTCCAGGCAGACTCAAATGACCAAGCTCTGACATTTCTCAAACTTGACAGCTTATTTCAGTGGAGATTTAGAAGAAAAAAGGTCGAAGGACACCAAACATATTACCACTCCACGTTTCGCCTATAGCTATAGCAACACTAAATCTTCTAATATTACGTCTGATGGCAAATTAAGGTTTCCTCGTTTAGGTCTTAGAAACAGGAGTAATGGCTCGAAGGCTTCCCAACCACAACATGCGGAAACAACCTTGCATTGTATATATAATGTGCAGCAGTTGCTGCAGCTTAATGGCTTCAGCAAATGTCCCCTTGCCTGGCCAGGAGCAGGATCAGGACCGATAACGCCTGAATAGCTCGATTGCCTTCTGACAGGCGTCTGGAGTGTCAGCGTGCCTCGGCGTGTGTATACGGGTGTATAAATGTGCTTTCATAAACATGTTCCCATCTTGGGTTGCAGCAGCGGTTGCCACGGCAACATCGCTCTGTGTACTTGAGCTTTAACATTCAAGGGTTCACCCAGAAAATAAATTTGGCGTGATTATGAAGTAAACTTGCTTGTTTTCTGAATTCTTTGGATACAGATCGTTCAAAAAAGCAGAAAATTATGTTACTGCCTTACTCTGTTTTCTGCTGTAAACCATGCACAGAATCATTAAAGCTGTCATCTATCAAAAAATATAGTAAAATTCCAATAATGTTAAATTGTAAATGTTGCCATCTTCAGCTCCGTAATATGTTACTTTTAAGGGCTCCGTGTCATTGTTGAAATTGATAAAACTCAATAAAACCCCACTAAGCAAGAAATGAAAAAAAAAAAAAAAAAAAAATTCTACAAAATGTACTCTGGTAAGGAATATTTTTTTTTATAAGTACTGACCTGTTTTTCTACAGCAAGTTAGAAGACCACAGGATGGTGACAACATAAACATATTACTTGTATGTATCAGTATTTTAAATATATCCTTTAAAAATCTGGTTTTATCAAAAAGATTACTTGACATTAGGGCTTCATATGTCACGTGTATCTCTGATTTCCATGTGAAATCTTAATAATAGGAAGATTTATCTTCTGTAACCAGATGAGTTTGTGAAATTCATGCTAAGCTCTGAAAACCAGTTTAGATCATCTGATCTTGCGTATCGCAGGGAGTCTGCAGATGAAGTCTGTTCTGCTGTCCCCCGCGCCACTATCAGTTCTGGTCTCTTCAACAGCAGACATAGAAACAGGGTTTTGAGAGTACTTGTCATCTCCAGCTGGAGCCGTAGCTCTTGTACGGGAACAGAAATTGTGCACAGGTCAGTCACACATGCAGGTTTTATAGAGGAAGCCTTTGTCTGTAGATTTATTCTTTTTAAAACCAGATTTGAAATATTGGTTTTTTTAAATTGCCTTACCTCATATACAGTCATTTTTATGTCTGAGATCATTCTGCTTAGAGATGACATGCCCTAAAGTGCCTAAGTCGCCTAAGAGCTGGTTTCCTTTTAGAGGAGACATGAGCACATCTTATTGTCTGCAATCTATATTTTTACTGAAACTCAGTCTTAGGTCCTGAGCGTGTCTCACGCTTGCAGGTCTGCTGCAAGCTGTGTCCTTTTACCAGGGGGCAGATCCCTTCAGGGGATAGACTGAAATTGCAGGCTGACTCATGTCCATCTCTTATCTTTAGACTAGACTATGGCTAGATAATCTTGTATCCCAGCTGCTCCGGAGTCAGTTTGGTTTTTTGGGGTCCGTCCCCCCCCAGCAGAATGTGTTAATATTTTCATTGCTATATTTTGGCTTTGATTGTTAAAAACCAGAAACGGAGTCTGTGTTCATGATGAGGCCAGATTCCTGTTCGTAGCTCATCTGTAAAAGTGACTTTGTTTGTTTGTTTGTTTGTTTTGGTGGTCTTTTTAAAAAGACATGGGTTGAATCACATAGTATTTTGTAATGTTGGTTTGCATCTTTTGAAGTATAGTGGACTCCCATTAGCACGGCTTCTTAAAATGTAGTAGCTTGCAAGTATACAGTTTCCAAATTTTTAAAGTTAAAATTACTTTTTTTTTTACAATAATTTAAAAGTGATTGATTCTAACGAGAGAAAAGAGATTGGAAAAAAACTGAAAAGTGCCCAAACCAAAGATGGGCAACATAAAAATTTCCAAAGCAGAAATGAGTCATATAAAATTAACTTTCTTAAGAACTGCTAGGGCCTGTTATTGCAGCTATCGCTGTCAGCATTTTCAAGTTAAACACCATTTACAATAATTTTATTTCACATCAAATTCAACTATAAGCTTGAATGCAAATGCCCCAATAATAGTTTTTGTCTTGATAAAGCGTTGTGTTCTATTTCTTTCAGAGGCAATTATAATGTCTGGGGAAATGTAATGCAAAATATATTATTGATGAAACCTTGGATTTAGAAAAAATATATATGCAGGCAAACTGAATAGCAGGTTAGCATACAGGCAGTTGGTATGGGGAGATATGGGAAAAGGGAAAGATTAAGGTGTTCAAAGGACAGTTTTGAGCGGGTTGATTGCTCTGCAAGAAGAGGTGGTTGCTGCCAACCATCCCAAATCCCACTGGGCGCGGGGGGGGGGGGCAGAGGAGTTCAACAGGTGGCTTCACCCAGGATCCAGTGATGCTGCAGTTTAGACCAAACTAGGACAAGAACTGGCTGAAACACACGGCTAAAATTTCTTCTTTTGAGGGAAACATAGTCTTACTCTTCACAACCTCATCCCTTCTGAATGCGTTTTGTTTGCTGTAATTGTATAATGTCTCCAAGTCCCTGAAATCTGAAACAGGGATAAGAACTCCAGCACTTTTTTTCTGAGGGAGCCTCGGTGGCCGGTGGGCTTTCCCCAGCCCATCAGCTATTGTGATTCCCTGGGGAAGCCAAGGAAGAGATGCTGGAGCAGGGTGGCAGCTCCAGCAGTAGGGAAGGGAGGAGCGAGGGGCTTTGGGACAGGGTTGCTCTGGAGGAGCAGGGCCCAGTGTGCTGGGGATGGGGATGGACAGGGGCTCGGGCAGAGGTGTGGGGAGGTGAATGGCGGGGAGGTGGTCGGGGCAGGAGAGGTTAGGTGGTGGGGCTGTGGCCTAGTGCAAATGAACAAAGACGTAGGGCATCACTTCTTCCCCTTATACCTCGTTTAAGAACAGCGTGTAAATGCACATACGCAGCACATCCCTCCTAGCGCTGGGAGGCCTGTTTCTCCATCCACTTTTTTGCTTTTAGAAACACTGCAATCCCTTCCCAAGGAGAAGGGCGGGATCTGAGTGTGGAGCCCAAAGGAAAGATGAGAGATTAATTCATGGACGAAGGAACCAGTGTGTGTGGGGCTTCTGCCTCCTTGTTTGAGACTGTTGTTCTGATGTTTGCAAATGAGTGTGGTAAAGAGTGAGCAGCTGGAAAACTGAGCTGTTGCCCACCTGAGCTGGAGGGAATAGTTGTTCTGAAAATGGAAGCAAAGCGAAGGCAGCAGCGCAGCACGTACTGCAAGAAATGCACAGGCTGCGTAACAGAGCCATTTATACTGATCCGATTACGCTGCAGTTCTAATAAACCTCCTAGGTAGGCTATGCATATATCACAGATGCTGTTAGCTACTATAAGTTCAGTAAATATTTCTGAGTTTTGTTTCCGGCAAATAGGTATTTGCAAGCTAAAGATGTCTGAGGATGGAAAAGATCTATGTTAGCAATACATGCCCGGCATATTAGAGACCAGCTGAGTCTGCCTCATAGTTATGTGATAACTGTCTGCTGGGTGAGAATGAGCTTCCTTAGCAATTCTTCTTTCTCCAAGTCCCAGGACTTCAAAGGTTCTGAAAAGGCAGCAGTACCCATGCACACCGGGATGGCTCAGGATACTATAGCTGAAGCGGCTGATGTGTTTGATCACTGCTTTGATGGGCAAGTTAACTCTTGCTTCCAGCTGGACATCATTGTGCGCAAGCCTTAGCAATGAAGGTGCATTCTAGACCCTGTTCTTGTCATGTAGTCATCCTTTGTGCCAATATTAATAGTATGCTGGTCAATGCGGCTGTTCATGATGTAATAAAATTGGTGAGAAATTCTGAAGAAGTTAGAATAGTCTACATCACTCGTGTGTGCCAAAAAGGACTTTTCAGTGTTATATGAAGACAGACAACTTGGACTCAAAGATTCCGTGTTCTGCACGCCTTCTTTCTCAAGTCTGATCTCTCTGTTGTCTTCTGCTACAGCACTGCACGTTTTTTCAGATTGTATTCGTCTTGAGTCAGCTAGTGAAACGTGAGCAACTGGTAAGTTTTGTCATTCGGCTTTATACGGTGGCTGTGCAGAGTGACAAGGAACTTAATTGTCCTCCTGTAACTGAACTGGCTGCCAAGCCCATATCCCAAACGTGAGGGAAGGGAGGAATCATTACTGCAGAAAATTAAGGAAGCGATGATGGAAATATCACATTATTCTTTTAATTACAGTGTAGTGTAATGTTGCTGTTGACAAGAGCATCATAATCTCTTCTGCAAACAACTTCTGTCAGGGATTTATAACTCTGAAGACATTTGTTTAGGCCTGAAACTTGGCATCATCTCATTTAACGAAGTACTAAGTTGTTGTCACATACACTTTGAAGACTTGTATACGTGGTGGGTGTTGATTTCCGCGATAGCTACAGCTATTTGCCCTTCAAACAGATGACATTATATCTGCTTCGGGGGTTTGCCTAGGTGCAAAAAGTTTACAAGGACTGAAAGCAAAAGCACTCTGTATAGAGGATACAGAGAAGAAAATCAAAGTGAAAGAACCTTTAAAATGAGATTAGCCAACAGCCCCGGATTTCTGGGTTTTGTGGCTATACGAAGAAGCCACAATGCCTTTAGTACAATTCCTGGGTAAAGCTTGCCTTTTCAGGAATGAAGGCTAAATGGCCCAAGAAGGCGTTCGCTATGGGCAGCATGTTAACACTCGCCACTCTTCCTGCTGTGAATGAGCCTGCTAATCGTCTCAGCTGTTTATGAACGGGATTTAACAACTGCAGCACCAGTCACAAAGAATTTGCTGTAATACATTTGTATTGGTCTTTCCTTGTTGGTTTCATAAAATGTTCGTATAAGCTGACCTTTCTGTTGTGGAGGTATTAGAGAGTGGCAGTGGTACAGATGCGACACCTTTCATGTAGTCCTTACGTAGTTTTCAAAGGCTTCATTGATAAGGGATTCAAGCAGGAAAGCTATCACAAAAAAAGTTTCTGGTTGTTTGATAACAAGAGGCACCTATCAGACCGGATGAAAATGTGTTGTTTTTCAGGTCAAAGAACAGGTAGATAGTTTTGAAATGGGCTCGTTAAGGCAATAATGATCTGATAAAGCTGACTCTCCTGATTTCTGGTGTACAGTTAATTGAAAGGATATTTAGCATTGATTTGATACCTCTCTATAAACATTCTCCTCACAAATAAGCAGAAGTCTAGAAGCACACATCAACTTTATTGGTCATCAGCCATGCTCTTAGAAATGCGCATCAACTTTATTGATCATCAGCCATGCTCTGTCCAGTATTCCAGAGTTTATGATTCCCTTTGCTGTCCCTATAGAACAGCTTTAAAGCTCAGTCGGTGCACATTCAGACTTCTGGCATTTTGCAGTTGCTCTTTTATCTTTATAATAAAACATGTATTTAACAACAATTAAATGTTGAAACAGCTTGCTGGCAGATGGGATGGATTTTCTATCTCCTGAAGTTTTCAAAAGTGTCATTCAGAAATACGTTCATTTTGTGGTCTGTGTTATAGAGAAGACTGAACTGGAGTATCAGTGGTTTTCCTTGACTTCATAGTTTATCCGTATTTCTATTGTCTATTTTTCTGTTATTCTCTGTAGTGTTTTCTTTATCCTTCTAATTCCTACCTAAAATTACATTTAATACATAATCTTTAAGTCAGGGCTACTTCCTTAACCAGCCAAATACTAAATAGAACTGGTAATATAGATTACATGGCACAAATGACTCGTGCCTTGAGAACCAGGAGACCCCTTTCTAAAATCACTGTTGGCATAGTTCAGTGCACTGCAGGCCCTAATCTCAGATACTTCATGGTAAATGGTGCTGTGTCCTTATGCTTAAATAATGAACTTGGCAATATTAGTAGAAAAAGTGAAGATGCTAACTGGGGTTACTCCTGCATTCTTTGCCTTCTTTAACTAAAGCACTTGCGTTGCTAAGATGATCCCATACACCAAAGGCTGGTCTCACTCAAATATAAAACTGAATTGAATACTGATTTTTTTTGTTTTGTTTTAGTTCATTTAGTTGTTTGGGTTTTTTTTTTTTCTTCTGGAGTGAGGTAACTGGTTTTGCTGCTTTGTGTGAAAATTGAATCGCTGAGATACTAAACTGCGGAATGTGGTTACTACTCATCTGCATTAACAACCATTTAAAGAAATTTCATAGGAATTTTTATTATGTGCTTAAGTGTGGATTTAAATAACCTTTATTAATACGCTCCATTGAACAATAACATACATTTTTAAAATGTCATAAATGCGGAGAAAACCTAACTACCACAGATATGCAATGGTCACCATTTATAAGCGCAGCAAGATTAATATTTGCCTGCAACTTCATCTGCAAAACTGCCTTAATTCCTGTTCTATGGGTAATATTGCCGTAATCTGTTATGGGTTTATTTATTTGGCTAAAGCAGTTTGTTAAATGACTGTAGTAATTCTAGAGTCAAATTTATGTATTTATGGAATACGGTAATGGTTTGTTTTGCTTTTAAAGGACAAAACACTTGCCTTTAATTTCTAATAAAAAGCAGTATGAAATGGAGTCGGAAAGATGAGCTTGTTGGGCAGTTGTTATTATCTAGTAGTGACCTCTGTCATTGATGGTTCGCCAATTAATTCCTCCACCAACAAAACAGGAGGAGACAGAGTGAAAGGGCAGACAAATAGTTTGAAAATTGGTTAGCTCAATTTTCCAAAGAATACTAATAAATCACGTGATGACCAGTTGGTGCTTGGTAAGAAGCTTAGTGCACCAGGGATCAATTCTGGGGCTGATATTATTAAATACCTTCCTTAACGACCTGGATGAGGAGATGGCATGCTCCCTTGAGAAATCTCGAGGTGATGCACAACTGGGGGGGAAGAGGTTGACCTGCTGGGTCATAGAGCTGCAGTTCAGAGGCACCTTCACAAACCTGAGGGTCGGGCTAACAGAAGGTCCGTAAACTTCAGCCAGAATGGCTTTGCAGGCTTAAGCCGTTTGTTGACTCAACTGGAATTTAGAGACTAATATTTGTTATTATTGAAATAAGTAATGCAGCTTTTCACACTAATTTAAGATGCTTTAGTTCGGCTCCCGCTAAACTCTGTTGCTTCCACTGCATATAGAAAAATTTGGATGGCAGGTGGAGCATTGATTTGCAAAGTGTATATACAATAGCTACGCTTGAAACGCATGCCTCAAGTATAGGCTCTCTTGACTGTTCCTAGACTGCCTGACAGTTATAGGTGAGGGATATTTATATGGCTGTACAAGGAAATAGGATCTGTAAATTGGTATTGTATAGCGCAAGGTAGTCTTTCAGTGGACAATAGGCTGTTTCATTATATCAGTGCTTTCTAACGGTTTGCTCTCTTCAGAGAGCCTCAAAAAGCAAAATTCTACTCTGTCATTAGAGTAGGTTCCTCTATTATGTGGCCTCAGTAATGTTATCTGGAGGTAAGTCTTGGAGAAAGAAAATGCCTTAAAAGGTAAAAATGGAGGGATAATGTAGTGGTGTGGGTGTCAGTCCGATATCCGTCCCTGTGAGAGGTTTAATATCTTTATCTTCATTTTCTTCTAATTGAGGAGTGAGTCTGATGTTTGAAAAGCCCTAAATTAGAGATGCTTATGTGATGGAGTAGCTGTTGTCAAAGTATGGAGGAAAACGGCACCCTATTGTTGCAGTCTGTTAGAAATGATTTGTTGAAAATTGACTTTGAATGTTTGTACTGGAGGTCAGAGTTCCCTTTAGAGGGCTCATACTTCCATAGAAATATCTAGAATTGCCACAGATATGCCTTGCTATTAAAGGAATGATTTTGATATAAATACTTACCTGGCAGTGCTTTTGATTCATTAAAATGGGAAAGATAAGTGGAGCACAACAGCTGGGACAATTTCTAAGTAAATTCATCAGTCATTCAGGAACTATGCATTTAAAATACCTATAAATAATAGAATGCTCTATCTAAATGGAAGCCTTTTATTGATGTGTAAGTACGGTGTCACCCTGAAATTTCTTTTTTTTAACTTATCATTTCCTTGTGTTTAGAATCGGATCAGGCAAGTTATATTATTTCTACTTTTTCAGCTCTATTTTAACAGCATTATTTTGTATGGTTTGTGAAATGAAATTGATACACCCCATTGTTAAGCTTTACAATTACTTTCAGGTAATAAATAATTGTTTTGGAAACTCTGTGCCTTCACTCAGTTTTTTAATATTCTCTTGGGGGCTGACAAAATAATAGGATAACTTTTGTGTTTTGCCATTGACACTTGTAAATCCCCTTTATTCATATTCTTACAATATATTATATTCCTTTCAATATCTTCTTTCCCCTCTGACGATGTTCATGGCACTGCTGATCCTGCAAAAGACAACAGGGAGAGTGAAATACTGGGAACCCAGTTTTTGCTTTTTATTATATATGTTTAGTTCTCCCAGGTTTACAAAGAATAAATAAATTGTTTATGTGTACATAAGGAAACAAACATTTAGGGTTTCTTTAAATTTTGTTTTAATAGATAAAAGGATGGCCTATCATAAAGTGAATGCAGACCAGAGAGCACAGGGGCACTCTCCGTACCTTGACAACGATGAGCTCCAAGCCACAGCACTGGAACTGGAATGGGACATGGAAAAAGAGCTGGAGGAGCCTGGCTTTGACCATTTCCGACTGGATGGTGCAGTCCAGCATCACCTGGGAAACTTGCAGAGCCCTGACCTTGATCTCCAACCCATCCAGCCATCATCTTCTCCAAAGGGAAGATTCCAGCGGCTTCAGGAAGACCCCGACTACGTCTCACACTATACGAGACAGGCACCAAAGAGCAACCGCTGCAGTTTTTTTCAGATACTGAAAGTATTTTGCACTGCTTTGATTGTATTTATTTTTGGAATTGTGATAGGATATTATGCACGCAAGAAATGCCCTTCTTCCCCAACGTCTCAAGAACCAAATAACCTTCATATCTACCATGAAATTCTCAAGGAAATCAAAGCTGAAAATATGCAACAGATTTACAGGTATGTACCTTGATGTCTTTTTGTCTAAATGCAATCAGGTGCCAATGTTAAGACTTCTTGTGATTTATATGGAATCTTATTTACAAACCTTGACTTTTTCTGTGTGTTCAGTTTACTCATGAAGAGGCTTGGGAAGTTTTCATAAACGGATATGAAACTAGAGTAATTTTGAACAATGTGGATTTGTGTTAGTCATAGTTTTTGCTTTAATAACATTCTATTGCTAAATATGTTAAGATTAATATATTAATATTAGCTTTAATGTACATGAATTGAAAAACATAGGTAATTCAAACTGAATAGAAATATAGGCGATAGACCAGCTGTCCTAGATCCAGTCAATTGTCAAATAACATTGTCGAAAAGCAAGATTTTTGGATGGCGTTTTGTGATATTTGGTGCTTTAAGAAATCCCCATCTAATCTCTGGCAAAGAAGTGAAACCTGGCTTTTGTTTTTCAATCTATACTGTGAAATAAACCTTTAGTCTGTATGGGTTTAGGGGGGAAAAATTGAACTCTGAAAGACTGATTTTTTTTTTTCTTTAGTACCTGTTTTATGAATATAAAATGTTGTAAAATATCTACTGACTGGGTTTGATTTTAATTTTTTTTTTTTCCCCATGTGGAATCTTTTCACTGCTTTGAAAGTTTATATAACACATTGGTATCAGAGTATAATCACTTTTCTGTAGCAGTGAATGTGGAAGAACCTTGGTTTTCCTGCCAACTTTAGAAATTTATTTCTATATGAGGGGGGAGATGAGCTTATTTCTGGCTTCTGGAACTTCAAGTTCCTTTTTCATGATGAAGGAAACGCATTGCAGATTTTTTGATCAGTACCAGTTCAGAAGCAGCAGAACTTACATACCTGAGGTTAGAAAGGGTTGTTGTCATGGACATCCAAAGAGTTGTTCTTGAGTAAATCAGAAGTACATCGGAAGTAACCACAGAAGTCTTCTAACATAGTTTGTCTTTTATTATATTTGCTAAACCAAGCCTAAAATCCTGAAGCAGTTAGCGTAGCATGTTTTGAGCCAACATTGTTACTAAACACCAGGGAAAAAATAGGTATGAAGGATTTCGTGTCAGTTCCCGTGTGCTGAACTGACTCTATACAAATCTAAGTATTTTCATAATGGGAAAGGGTATAGGTGATGAAAAATGTTGGTTCTGAATGGTAAAAAATCAACCTCTTTGTCTTCTCAGAGAGTAAATTGAACTGAATTCTGTCATTAGGCTTAGTCATGAACAATGTATTGGAATAAGCTAAGCCCTACTGATTGGGTATTACACAAATTACAGCAAATTGCAGAGAATTCTGTCAGTCTCACGATAATACTCCAATTCTTTGTGTTTGGGGACCGGGAATTGCTTGCCATTTTATTATTTCAAAGGGTGGTTTAAAAACATCCCCTTTCAAACTCTTCATCACTTTTCAAACTATTTCAGCTAGCTATTAGGATATTAGTGAGAATCTGGACTTTAGGTAAAATGAATTATATGAATACTTTGGAACTTATAAAACTTAGGTAGTTGCTGTCCTTTAATTAATGTAATTCTTAGCACTTGGTAATTTTTTTTCCTACATAATAGCATCATTTCAACAAATGTAGTCAAGCATTAATTCAGCTACCTATCAACTCAGTATACAAATATATAATCAATGCTTGTAGTGTACCGCATTACCCACAAGATTTCTCTTAACCCAACATTTTGATCGGAGATGGCTTTTATCCCGTGTTGTGTTAAGTTGCTTTCCCTCAACATCTGTTTGGCAAGAGTCGGAGCTACTGCAATGAAACCTGCGTCTATGTAGCCCCACGAATATAGAACACGCAACATATGTTGCTTGGGAAAAAAAAAAAAGCCCAAACCTGACAAAATCAATATATGTTATTGTAAGACTTCTTTTAATATAATATACTTCGAGTTACCAGGAATAAGTGGCAGCTGCTTAGCTTGCCATTTCTAAATGTTACTGAGAATGACATTAACTTAATTTTCTTAGCTTACTACTTAGATCAGACTCAATAATGGTAAGGGATTTTGCTAACGGTCCTGATAAAGGACTTAGGAGAAAAATGTATAAAAGACACAGCAGTGCCAGTCGTATCGCCCAAGCAGACATGACTTTAATGTGCTTGGAGGTCTGGAGTGGGAACTTCCTCGTGGGATGAAATCTCCTGCAGTCAGATGAAGCTTTGAGGATTGGGCTTCTAAAGAGGTTGCGGAAGTGCACCAGGGGACTTGTGTTGATTTTGCTGGGATTTGGACTGGATTCTGTGGGATTTGAGTGAAGCCTCTCTGCCAATCTGTGTGTCGTGGTTTAATCCCAGCCGGCGACTGAGCCCCACACCGCCGCTCGCTCGCTCCCCCCCAGTGGGATGGGGGGGAGAATCAAAAGGGTAAAAGTGAGAAAACTTGTGGGTCGAGATAAAGACGGTTTAATAGGTAAAGCAGAAGCCGTGCACGCAAGCAAAGCAAAACAAGGAGTTCATTCACTGCTTCCCACCGGCAGGCAGGTGTTCAGCCATCTCCAGGAAAGCAGGGCTCCATCACGCCTAACGGTGCCTTGGGAAGACAAACGGCATCGCTCCCAGCGTCCCCCCCTTCCTCCTTCTTCCCCCAGCTTTAGATGCTGAGCATGATGCCATACGGTGTGGGATATCCCTTGGGTCAGTTGGGGTCAGCTGTCCCAGCCGTGTCCCCTCCCAGCGTCTTGTGCCCCCCCAGCCCCCTCGCTGGCGGGGTGGGGTGAGGAGCAGCAAAGGCCCCGACTCTGTGCAAGCACTGCTCAGCAGCAACAAAAACATCCCTGGCTTATCAACGCTGTTTCCAGCACAAATCCAAAGCACAGCCCCATACTAGCTCCCATGAAAACTACCTCTACCTCAGCCAAAACCAGCACACTGGGTTAGGAGTGGAGGATCCTGTAGGATAACAGCAGGCGTTCCTGTCCAGCTTCTCCATTGGAGGCTCTGGGTGAGAGCTCGTGTGCTGCTCTTCTGTCAGTCCCATACTGGCCATCGGCATCAGCCAGGTCCGTGTTAAGCATTTTTCCCAGCAGACATGCTAGAAATCATTAGGTAAGAAAAGTCACCGTGTTGGCTTTTATTCCTTCAACTTTGCACCTTGCTTCCCATGAAACGCCAATGCTACAGAAATTCAGTGCAATTTAGCGCAGCGTAATTACTGACCATGGCCAAGTTGCCTAATTAATGATACAGCCTAAGTAAAGATTATCTCTGTAAGCCTTTTTGAACACCTCCCCTGCCCCCTGTAGGGAAGCGTTTACAGTGTTGATGATAAAAAGTAGAAATCGGTTTACTCCTGATGTTTCAGAGGTTTCAGGAGGACTACAGTTGTCAGAGGTGCCTGAAAGGGGGAAAGGAGTCACCACAAAAAACTGAAGAGGTTTTTCTTACCCTGCTCGTTGCGTTTCACATGCGGACAAAAATTGGGACAAATATTGTTAGTAGTATTCAGTCAGTAAATCTGACATTTTAGAAGTCTGAATACTAAAGTTGGTCACATAAATATTTATAAGAGAAACATCCTGCTTCATAGCATGGGCAGAGTCAGCACTGGTAAGAACAGACATAATTCTGCAAACATCACTGAGCTGATAGGAACCTAGTAGAATTATATCTGTTTGTGCCACAAATATGACTTCAGTTTTCTTTTGGAAGATATATGAAAAGGTTTTAGTTCAAGTCTGGTGTAACTCAGCTCCCACAAGCCTTCAGGGTGAATTGAGAAGGGCATAAATCCCACATCCAAAAGAGACCAGGTAGAAGTCAAGGTACAGAATACCTCGGGCACTGTTTAAATTTATATCCATAACCAGCAGAATTTACTGGGGCAGCACAGATGGACAAAGCTGGTAAAATTTATAGGCTGAACGTAGGCACTCCCCTGGGCCAGCGAGGTTGAGACTCCGTGGCAAGATTGAGTTCTCAGAGCCCTTTTAGAGAGAGCGTCTCAAGAGGGCATAGCTGGAGAGTAGTCATCTGTGCTTTGAGTCCGTGGTCTTGCTCCATGTGGAATGTGTCTGCGGCTCTGAAATACAAGTGTTTGAAAACAAGACTTTTCTTATTCTAAAGTGATGAATGCGTTTAGATGTGGGAGTCTCTGAACTTTATGATAAATGCTTCTGGTTGTAAGAGGCAAGCTTTCAAAAATACAGAAACACCCAATGATTTTGCTAAGCATGCTGTTGAATTCTCAAAAGTAAACGAGCCCATTTTTCAATGAAAACTGACATTTTTAAGCTACTTTTTGAAATGGAGTTCAGATTTCTAATGTCACTTAAGTGCTTTTGAAAATTCAGCTTTTTTTTCCTTTTTGCCGTGCAGAAAAAGGGGGATGCTAAAGTAGCATGTCTTTATCCTGTTGTGCATCTGCCAGATGCAGGTTAGCTATCCAACGGTCATTAGCAAATAACTGAATTATTCAGCAGATTCATATTTATAATGAGTAGATTGATTTTTTTTTTTTCCTTCCCCAAATTAAAGATGAATGTGCCATTTGTGCTGTGTAGTGTCCCCTCTGCCTCCTGGGTGTTTTTTTCCGTTGCCCTACCTTCAGGAAAAGTCAAGGGAAAAAAAAATCTGAGACACCCTGCTCTGGAGTTAGAGGGAGCGTTGTCACTGACTTCAAGGTTACTGTTGCTAACTGCCAAGATTTTGGTCATCATATATGTTGCTAAGCTTTTATATTTTAAAATGGTGAACATTTGAGTTTTGTGCAAACTGAACTTTGAGTGTTTTCGGTTAAGGTTTGAGTTGAATAGTATTAACAAAATCTAAAGGGACAAGGCAGTAAAAGCACAAAAAGTAGCAGAAATACAGTCTCTTCAAAGCCCTCTAATATTGTGATAACTACTGCTATCCAATTTGGTGTCTTTTTCTGAAGGAAAATACCTTGTGTTGCATCTTTAACAGTGCAGAGCATTTCAATAGGGGGAATACAAAAGGAGATATTTTTATTTTATATGAAACTATTTCAAATTTGTTTTTCCAAAACCAGGTAAAAATGAATCAATCCTAATCTGTTTGGAAAATGTAGGGCTATCATGTTTATTTTACAGGAAGTTATAATTTTGGGGTTGACTTCTGTAAATTAAACCGATAAACAAAGATTCACGTTGAATAGTAAGTGTAAAGAAAAATCGACAGTTGCGTTGGTGTCTAATTCTAGCTGTACCTTATTTATCAGTATAGTTAATTCTCTCAAACACTATTTTTAAAATTCTGATAGCCTTATACTGTGTAATTCCTTTCAACAGCCGTATGTCTGTTGCTATCAGATTCACAGTCCTCTTGGATACGTTTTTCCATGCTTAAGACTGGGGTGCCACAGACAGAAGAGTCTTTGCTTTGCTCTTCATCCAGTCTATAGGGCAGCTCTTACATTGCAACTCTGCTCTTCGTCCTGTATATTCTCACTCAAATGCTTTCTTCACTATCATTTTTTTCCCCCCCTTGAGCAATAGGGAGGTTTAAATCCCTTTGTAATACATCTAGTTGTAACTAAGTGTCCTTTGGAGGCACATCTGTTCCTTCTTCCAGCCGGTAATATCACCTGCAGAATCTCACAAATCCATCTCTGGCAAGAATTGATTTGTCAGCGGTGCCTGGTGCAATCCATAACTTCAGCTTAATTCTACAAAGGGCTTTGGGAGAGTAGACAGCAACCACTCTCCTATGCGGTCATGGCCAAAGAAACAAAAGTGCCTGTGCACGAGAAAAGGAGTTTACTTGTTTTTCCTGAAAGTGAAGTGAGACACTTCCATACCCAAGTGTTTCTTGTCCCTGATCAGTTATAACTGGTATTGTTAAAACGCTGGAGCTTCACACCTTTTTAGCTGTGAAACACAGACCTATCAAGCAAAGAGAGCCCAGAACTTCTCGGGAAAAATTCAGTTGTGGAGATTTGGGCTGAATTAAGTTTACAGGCTGCTGCTTGGCAAAAATGACTTTGCTGTCCTAGGAATGAGAAATCATGGCAGGAGCAGAGCCGCTCACTCTAAAGGAAGGATACGAGGAGAGAAAGGAGGGGTCTGGTGACTGCTTCCCTTAGGAAGGACCCATTTTGTCCCTACTCCTGTTAACAGCTACTGTTAATTAAAGCTACGTACTGACAGCTGCGTGGCTGACGGTGGCAGTCTGCTGGGCAGAGCACTGCTCACTTCACTTGTGATCTGAGCGGTTGTCTTTGTGTCCCCTGTACACAGTCAAATTCTGGTTTTTGTCATGCCAACTGTTGAAAAATGCATTGCAAAAAGCAAATCTCATCAGGAGCTCATCCTGTTCCCTCCGATATATCAGTCTCAGATATTTATTGTATCGCCATAAAAAAATGCAAGTATTAAATCTAGTTAGACTGAGTCTTAAGTCCTGCCTACTACATCTTCAGAAATGGATGTTGGCACGTTCCTGGGTAAGCGGGAGCTAAGCGAGCTCTCTAGATTTATTTCATTCCCACACTCTGTAATCACTTGGGATTCTCGTTATTCATGTGATAATTTTGAATGTGTATTTATAAGTACAAAGCCCCTTTTGAAAGAAGATAAGAGTAATGTCAAACAAGTGAAAGTTCCCACTTCTCCTCCTGCTACCTCCCCAGCGAAGAATGGCTCCGAGAACATGGGGAGGTGTCTTTTGTGGAAGAAAGATGCCCCGCATGACCCGAATGGTATCTGTGGAACAGCGACTTGATAAATTTAGGCTCCAGATACCCGCTGATGTCAAATATGATTTTTTTTTTTAAACCAAAAAATAGGTTGTATCTGTACTTCAGAGGTGTTACTAGAAAGGCTTGTCTGTTTTGTAGCTTTCTTTGGTTTCATTCAATTTGCCTCTTTTTTTTTTCTTTTTTTTTTCTTTTTTTTAATTTGCCAAACATAGCTCTTTCATTTGTTTTTCTGTAGATGAAAGAAGGAGTCACTATATTGATATAATGCTTGACAAGGAGGTGTAAGTTTATTCCTATCAGGGTCAGTTACAGCATACGCTTATAAAATTCGTCTTCCTTTTTGAAGAAATGTCTTAGCTTATGGCTTACTTAACATTATAAGGACACATTTCAAGTCCACCATGTGGTTCACTGAGAACAATTTTTCTTCTCGGTTGATTATTTTTTTAATGCTACCCATAAAAACATATATTGATTTTTTTAGATGTTTGACTTGGGAAATCATTTACAGTAAAGTCTGATTTTTGTATTATAACTATGTCCTTTGTAAATGAAGTACACAGTGTTGCCTTAAAATAATTTTTCTAAGCAATACACCAGTGATATAGTAATGAATTAGATCCATTAAGCTGTATATTCACATTGGCATAATAAGTAATGAGTCCCTTGATAAATTTCCTTATCTGTCACAGCCCACATGAATGGCTTATATCTTGCTGCTCCTTTCTCAAAAACAACATACAGTTCTTTGCTAGGGAAAATAGAAAGAAAAGCACAATTGGGCCAACTTACCAGTTCAGAAACTCTTTAAAAGACAAAAAAGTATTTTATTTTGCCTTTGAGATTGTAAGAAAATAAAAGAGAGCTTGCCAAACCTCTGAGACCTTTTCTTACAAGAAAAGAAGCGGGAGGATTTGTGTGCTGTATGTGATGTCCTGGGGTGGACATCATATGTCATCAAAGTGACAGCTGAGAATGATGCTTTTGAGTATTTTATTATGAGTGTATCATTCCAGGATGTGTATTTTGTGGAATAACAAATTGCATAGATGAGCTAATTTGGAATTTTTGAAGGTTGTTTTTTTTTTTTTTTTTTTTACTTTATTCTTTCCATAAATCTGCCTTTTTTGTAGTACAGAGTCTGTTTCAATGCAACATTCACAGGCTCAGGGTGGAAATTTGAGAGGGGAAGATGGGGACAGCTCAGTACTGCTGAGAGGTTACACGGGGCACCGGGGGCCGAGGGTCACAGTCCTCTTCTGCATTAGGTGGAACAGGACCTGACGCCTGAACTTCTCCCACTGGAGTGCTTTCCTACGCCACGTCTGCGTCTTGGGACAGCGCCTCACCTTTTCTAAGGAAAAGGAACACTGGTTTTTGACAGGCTACAGAGTGTCAATGAATCTTGCTCTGAGTTCCTTATTTTTGGATTGCATAACCTTGCTACTTTTAAAATTAGAGATTACCTTGCCGAAGTTGCCTCAAACTCATCATAGCAGAAGTGTGGGTAGGGTTTAGAGAGAGAACCAATTTCTGTGGCCGTTAGCTATCTACCTCTTTACTATGCCTGCTGAAAAGCGTGGGGCAATTTAGTCCCAATTAGAACAGCAGTTCTGAGTGGTGACAAGTACTATTTTTCCTAATAGACAATGAAATGAGCTGTGCCAGCATGGGTGAGGGAGTAATTTGCATTTTAAAGGTCTAGCGCACCTTGTTCTTGCCTGCTTGGGCTAACGGAGGGATCAGGGAGGGTCTGATGGTACCTTGAGTCTTCCTGTTTGGTGGGCTGCCCCGGGGACATCTCGCTCTCCCCTTTGCCTGGAGCTGTTTGGAAAGCTCAGGTTTTCAGGGGATTGTTTCTGTTTCAGTATGACAAACTGGAACAGAGGGTAAAAAATCTATGGATTTTAAAAAGCCATACCTTTTAAAAAAACTTTTGGTGAGTGGTAGGATTTTACCTGCGAAAGAGAAGTACTTGACTAGACATTTCTGAGTGATTCTGACACTAATGCTGGCTAAAAGGCAGTATTTAGAGGCAAAAGACTTATTTATGTTGCCATCCATCAGTTTTATGGATGTAACCAAACCATATTTCTTCTAACAGAAAGAATCTGAAGGAAGAAAGCACACGGCCTGTTGAAATGACAACCGGTTTTCATTTTAGGCCAATTGCTTCCAATGGGGAAATAGCAGAGGAGACAGAAATCAGACAAAGTTGTCCTTCACTGTCCAGTCCTTGCAACTCAATACAAGGAGAATCAGCAATTTTGGCTAGTGGTCCCAGGGACGTACTTATAAAGATACTGAGAAACAAACCTTCCAGAACAAAACCCCATAACAATTTAATTAGTGGCACTAGATACGCCGACTATCTACTAATTGCCTGAACAACTGTAAGAGTTTGCTCCTGCTGAGCTAACTGTAATGGCTCTCAAATTCTCAGCAATTGAGTGTTCTGAGAGGGTGGCTGTTTTCTCCGAGGAGGTGGTGGCACAGGGCATTGCAAAAGGTTGTCTAGTAAAATTTCTTAAGCACCAAACACTCGCAAATTCCTGTTCAGGATGCATTTCTCATCAGCAGAGTGTAAAACTGAAGTCTGTTGGTACTCTTGAGATACGGCGTTTGAGTGGAGTGCTGCAATTCCATGGTACGCACCGCAACAATTAGCAATTAGTTTCCTGCCTGTACACATAAATCAAATTAACAAAGCCTCGGGGGGAAAGAGTTTTCTCAGCCCTCTTTGGTGGTGCTTTGACATCCAGTTCCCTACGGTCAGCACCTATGACAGCTATTTACTAGAAGCCTGCTAATAAGTCTGTTACCAAATTTACTGAGAGCAGCAGGACTGCAATTTCTTGTGCAGTATTAAGTTACTGTTCATGCAGCATTCGTAACTGAAGGCTGCTAAGGAGTGTTGCTAGGAATCGATCGGAGATAATGAAATTGATATTGTCTGAATAATAATCAATTTTAATAAGTCTTCTACAGTAGTCTTGCATTAAGAGGCTTCTATTTTCCATTCAATTCTCTTTGAAAGCTGATGAGTTTCTAAAGTGTAGTAGCTGCCACGCTGAAACAAATATGAAATGAATTGAAAAGTTGGGGCTTTTCCCAGTAATATTGAAACTTGTACAGTGTTAGACTTTTCAAAATTGAACAAGTTGGTTGGCTTTTTTGAATTTCTAGAGTACTCTTTATGGACAAGAAGTTAAATAATGCAGGAGGTCTGTATGTATGCCTGATTTTTCTGTCTCAATAACGGGTAATCTTTAAACGCGAGAAGTCTCATCCTTCATATAAGCTGATGTTTCCCTTGGATGCGTGTAAACGACGAAAATTTACATATGTAAGATTTCCTGATGAACTAGTTCCCGTCCAAATTAAAATACTGACTCATACTGCACTTATGAGTATTTTTTCAAGGGTGAAAAGGTTGAAATGTTCCAGTTAGATGAAATCTTCTCTATCTGATATTTTTTTTTCTTTTAGTAAAATATGAAAATTGAAAAGTGAATTGAAATGTCACTTTCAAAGTGTTCAAGCGGCTCAGAAGTAAAATTGTTTGGAAATCTTGTTTCTTGGAAACTTCAGGATTTTTATTCCTAGTTGGGGAATTTTGTGTGTGTGGTGACATTTCCTGCCAAAGCAATCTCTGCTTCTCAAACAGCTTGATGTCTTCATTTAGCTTTTGTGAAAATTGGTTACTTAGCAGAATGGAGAAGATTTAACAACTTTCATCTTTTCAGCTGGTGTGGTTTTTCTCGCTTTTCTGTAGTTTCACAGAGACTTCCTTGTACCAGTGCTATCAGAATCATAAAAGCTCAATATATGTAATAGTCCTCAGATCTTTCACTTTTAGTGAGCAGATCATGCTTGAGGGTTTTGTTCATTTTTACCTTTTTTAATGGGTGCTCAAACTTCATTAGCCAGCAGCTAATTAAATGGGTTGTGTGTGGCTTAAGGGAAAAGGTTGCTATTGCTGTGGGGGTTAGGACCCCATCGAAGATTGACTTCTCTCCAGCAAATTTCAGAAAGCTCTTCGGAGAGGAGTTTGTATGAATTGTAGTATTATTCCTGAGATCTGGGTCTAGAGAAAGGAAATAATCTGGGATGTCCTTCCTTTGGAAGTTAGGGTGTAGCTGAAGAGTGATGCAGTAATCCTCCTATATCATACAGAACGGACCAAATGACCGAAGTTATGAAGTGGGCTACCTCGACTCAACTATCCAACACTCGTGTTATGCTCTATGCAATAACACAGTTTGCTTCTGCTCAAGTGATGGAGTGGAGCCTATAGACTGGAGAAGCCCAGGAGTTCTCTAAAACGTGAAGAGGGGAGACAGTGGGAAGCAGGAGTGATACTTTGAAACGGATGAGGAGTCCATGAAAATGTCGGTACGCTGTTGATGGAAATTGTTTTCTTTGTTCCAACAGGGCAGCTGTGATTTAGCAGAGAGCTCGCATATTTACAGTATGATTGTGGTCGAGGCAGGAACATGTTCCCAGCGACTCTGGAATCTGTTTCCTGTTGAAGGCTCCGTGAGCCAACGCGGATGCAGTGCAGATTGAGACCATTTAATTATTTAAATGGCTGGCTGAGTGCTATTTGCGAGCAAAAGGTGGTTGCTCTGGGAAGAGCCTTGTTTCACGGCCATTTGTTAGTAATAGTTATTGAATGCTTTTATTTTTAATAAATGCCAAACTAGGTGATGGGCCTTGTCGTGTGCGTTATTAAATAAATAGACAAGCTTAGAAAAAGGCCATACGGTCATGAATAAAGTTTCCATTCCCTGTCAACTATTTAGGGAACAAAGCAAGAAACTGAATAATTCATGATACGCTTAGTGCAAGGCAAATGGAACCTGCCGCTGTGTTGCTAGCAGTGCAAATAGTGACTTAAAAAATACAAATGGTTTTCTTCCGTATGGTCACGCCTGTTTTTCTTTGCTAATATTTCTAGAAACTATTTAAGAAAATTAAACCCTGAGACAAAAAAAAAGTTAAGTCTCCATAGTTCCTCAGAATCCTAGCACAGACCCTGTGGGGAATTTTATTCCTAAATTATTCAGCGTATGTGCTAAAAAGATAGACAAGACATTGTGTTTTGGAAGTTAATACAGGTATTCTTTTTGTTCTCGTGGAAAACTTTTTTTTTGATTGAAATAAGATTTGTAAAGACTGTTTCCTATAGACAGAAAAAAAAATATATTTATATAGCTGTCTATTCATTTATATATGGGTGTTTGTGCATATGTGAATATGTAGATCTAATTTTGTGTAGTAGCTGAAGTTCTGTCACTTACACTTCTCAAAACTGTCCTAGATTCTAGTGCTCAGCACCACTGACCTATGGTCGTGGCTGAAACCTGGTTGCCGTTATAATCCCGGGGCCAGAAGTACTTCTTGTATTCGGAGTTCCTTTGAAACTGTAAGACCTGAAAATGCTCTGACGACTGTGTTATAATGCCCAGAGAGTTATTAAGGACGCAGGAGGATGGGCCTCAACTCCTGATAAAGTTACTTGTTTAGCATTTGATGAGAAATAAGTATAGGTTGGGGGGCTTATCTCACTCATATTATAATAAGTAGTATATAAAATAAAAGATTGTTAGTCAATTACAGCGCAGAAGGATTTCCACATGAAAATGAATACCTGGGCTTCTTAGTCTGGTCTGGGAAAAACAAATACAACAAGAACCAATGGCTGAAAGATCAAGCATTAGATTAACATAAAAGTATGCAGCACAGATAAGGTCATGAATGGAACAAATTTCATTATGACTTTGTTATGTTGTTGGATGTTCTTTAGCCAAATTGTTGTTATGGTGTTCAACACAAGGCAAAATATGTCTGTGGCACAGGGAAGGCGAGGTGAGATGATTTAGTGGTTTCTTTCTAATGTTTTTTTCCAATCTCTGTGTTTCATCAGTGTTTTCAAAGGTTTTATTGAAGCATACTGAGATCAGTCAAATTTGTTACATGTACAGGAAAGATCTTGGAGTGCAAGTTTGAAAACCAATAGTACTTTGGATATGGAATGAGTTCCTCAGAAGGTAGTGCTGTTCGCTCTTTTTCCTAATCATAGTGGAAGGACAATATGAAAAATTTTCCTGCTTCCAGATACAAACCCAGAGTATGGATCCCCCTTTTTTTTTAATTCCTCAAAGGAATAGGGATTTTTCTGAAATAGGATTTTTTTTTTTTTAAACCAAGAAAGTTAACTCTGAATTTTTGACCATGTTTTAAAATTACAATTGGCATCTATGAACTGAGAGTTGGCATATAGCCCATATGTTTTGGTGTCCATACCTCCGAGTACCCGGAGCAGGAGATGACAGCTGGAGGAACACAAGAGGTGATTTCTACATGTGTTCTGCAGCACTTGTAAAAACTTTTAAATGAAAGCGACTGCGTTAATGCAGTGTATGGCCAGTCTTGTTATATTATGGGTCAAGTAAACTAACAAAAAATCTTAAAAGCAGATTGAAAAGATTGCCATCCAGTCGATGGTCCTGGTGGCAGCGTGGCCCTATTCTGCTAACCGTCCCACTGCCTTCACGTGGGTTTCCGGCAGAGAAGAAAGCAGTTCTTAAAATACGATCCAGAGGCTCAAGCCTGCACTGATGGCCTCTGCCTCTTGTCACCTACGGTCAGATGAGATCGCATTCTGCAATTCTTTATCGACTGGCTTCTAAAAAAAGCGATGATGGTTTCATGTGCTAGAGGATGCTAGCATTAAACTCCTAAATTTTTGGAGTTACCTCTTCTTTTCCTTTGTTATTGAGCTGTTTTAGCTAGGATGCCCAAGGGGGTTTGATATTAATATTCTCTTTTGATAATAAACCAAACTAAAACAGAGGATTCGGGCTTTGGCGGTCGCAGGAGCTGAGGTGGGGCTGCTGGAAGGCGCGTGGAGCTGTTTATAGCACTGTGAGGTGGTTGGGCATTATCTGGGATTTGCAGCTCTCCACAGGCTAAACTTTTTTTTTTTTTAAACAGACACTGTTAAAACAAGAATCATTTGGTATTATTTTAGAAACACAAAGCTAAATCAATTAAATCCTACTTTGGTCTTACGGTTTTGGAAATTGGTTTTACATGCTTTCGTCACATCCTGGCTGGATTAATCTAACTCTCTTTTTACAGTTTTGCCAGCGTTGCCGCTGCGGGAATTGTGTACAGATTGCAGCGGCAGCAATGATCAGTGGCTCCCCAGGAAGAGCAAGGCTTGCAGAGGTTTAGGTCTCTTTGGTCTCTCTCATTTTCTTCTGACTTAGTATGTCTTGAAGTTAAAAAGGTCTCACTGTTTGGGAAACAGTTAATTGGATCAGGGTGAGTCATACCCAGGATTAAATGCTGACGGTAGGATCGGATGCCTTCTGCTTAGTTGAGGTAATTAAGACTGACATTAAAGATCAAATTATCCCTTACCAAATTAGGGTAAGTGGGAAACTCTTCAGGGACGTTCCTGCCTAGTGCTGTCCCTGCCATGCTGAGGAGCTCTGGAGCACAGCTCGCCAGCGCTGTTTGCGGCAGGCTCCCCCATGCCCCAGCTGGGCACGCTCCTCCCCGGCATCTTCAAAACTGGTCATTTCCCAGATTGGTTGGGGTGGGGTGTCAAAATTTTTCTAGCAGGACTGCATAATTGTACATACCGAATCTAAATGTCTTGCTGCTTGGCTGCCTTTCCTCAGTTACCTTTCCTGAACTGCCTCAGGGAAATCCCTGGGTCCTGCCAGGGCATCCTGGCTGAGCTGGGCACGCTCCTCCCGGCAAAGGGCGTGATGCCACCAGTGTCTTCGGACTTCTGAGGGACTTCATCTGAGCTGTCTTTGCTCACGTATGTTTGGTTTCTCCAAAACAGCTGACTCTCTTTGAGATCTGATCCTGTTTGCTTCATCTCAGATAAGTGCAGCTGACACTTCTGCAGCACCTTTTAGAATAGGATGATAAATTTCTTTACACGCTTACTCAGAAATTATTTTATCCTCCA
Source organism: Fregata magnificens (assembly GCA_013389945.1). Classification (NCBI taxonomy): domain Eukaryota; kingdom Metazoa; phylum Chordata; class Aves; order Suliformes; family Fregatidae; genus Fregata; species Fregata magnificens. The sequence goes on from WAAD01008859.1 coordinate 193,830, forward strand.
AAGAATTCAGGATGTTTGCATTTGAAATGCATTTACTGAGTAATCCAGTCTGCCCCAAAAGAATTAACTTTAAGATTAGGTTATATACTGGATCTTTTGGTGCATAAAGACATTTTAACACCTTTTATTTATTGTATGTTAAACACTAGTTGCTGGCTGCATTATATTATGTGACTCATAGATCAGCAGAGATGGAAAACAGATTTATCTAAAGATGAGTCTTAAGTATTTGTTACGTGCTGTTGTGCCACTCATGAAGAGTGGCTTTGGGGTGAGACTAGTGATATTCCACCAGTAATTCAACACATATTGCCCCAAAGGAAAAGTTGTTACTCTTTCTAGAATGAGGGGAGAGTAATTTTACCCACAGAAGGATGGTAATAATTGTCATAAGGCTTACTGGAGTCGTACATGAATAGTTTCCTAGTTTCTTATGCCAGACTATGATACAGCATGTAAATAGTGCCTCATAAAAACAGTAAGAAGATAACTTTAAAGAAAAAGTGTGACCTTAGCGAGAATGACAGGGCAGCTATTCCAGAAGCAACAAAAGCGTATCATAGTACTGTCTGTTTGTAGTCCTTTAAATAGATGACTTGATAGTAATGGAAAATTAGCGTTCTTTTCTAGATTCACCTCCAGGCAGAAGATACATCTTTATGCTTTTTTGTATTGCAAACAACGTATTAGCTTCTCTTTCAATTGTGAATGCTATTAAAGTTTGCCAGAAAAGCTCTTATTTTTCTTTGCCTCGGCCGATGTTTCAAATCATGGAAATATTAGATGTATTCAAGATTTGTTCATTATTATTATAGCTGAGAGGGAGATAATCGATCTCTGTTAGCATATTTTTGAGACAGTATTTAAACTGCCCTGGGAGTATTTGAGAATACATAGTAAAATCAAATTATTTTTACTTACAGTATTATTTGAGCACTAACTTTGAGAGAGACCGTATTCTAGTATATATGGAAAATTAAAGTGAATATTTGCCTACAGGTAATTATATGGCTCTGAGTGTATGTAGTGGAGGAAAGTTCCACGGAGAAGTCTTTATGTGATGTTGAAGGCAATATAACAAAGTTTTCCGTTGTTTTTCCCTGTTTGCCAGAAGAATTTCAGCCCTACTGGCAATCTTATGTCTTACCAGCCTTGAATACATGGAATTGTTGAAGTACAGCTTCACAAAATAGTTATCTCTCTAGTTACCTCCTCAGAGGAGGCTTAATTATTTAGGGAAAATGAAGATTGGATGAAGACAAGAAAGGCTGCGTGATGGTATTCTACTTGCATTCCATTCAGAATGTGTATTCTATTATAATGTTTTGATTTTATCGGATTAATTAATTTTATTTGATTTGTCCTTTAAAAAAAAAAAAAACCTAAACAAAAGACAGACATGAATTGTTACATGAGGATTACTGTGCACTGGGAATCAGAAAAGTGTGAGTTCATGCTGTTTGAACCCTTCTTTAAAGAAATAATGAAATATTTTACTTTAAATTCCTTTTTCCCCTGAATATCGTGTAGAATTTTTCTCCGCTTCTTGTATCATCAGATTTGAGCAGAAGGGAGTAGTTGACTAAATATGGATTCAGCTATGGCTGGGTTTTAAATTACTACGGTTCCAGTTATAGATAGAAAGAACTTAAAAAACATAAGAAAGATGAATTATAAATTAAAATGAATTATACGTATCATTTTAAGCAATATACTGGAGATCATGAAAATGAAGCTGTGGTTCTGAGAGGAGTAGAAAGCCACGTGATGGACTAAGGCAAACGATGTTCTTTTTAAGTGCTCCTGAAATACTTTCCCTTGGTTTTGTCACTGAAAGGTAGCCCCCCGAGTTTGCAACTGCCTTTGAGATGGGCTAAATATATAACTAAGCAGCATGAATTTAACTTAGTCCTCTTTCAAAGTAGATTTAAACCTTTGTTCTTGATTCCGATTTCAGGTTTCCTAGTATGCACTTATTTTCCTGAATTTCCCAGAGCTCTTCTGAATGTACAATCATGTAACTGAGTTCAGAGTCTTTTTTTAATTTAGTCTTTATAAAGGCTCTTTGGAGTCTTTTATTTAAATTTTAATTATTTATGGTTAACAGTGTGACCATTTTAATGTTTTCTTTTTGTTAGGTGAGATGTCTAGTGTGTCTTGGCACGCCTGAGCAATATGGAGTAACGCACTGGGATTTATCTTCCTTTAAAAGAAAGAAATTAACAATTAGCTATGGCTATACATAATTTTTGGACAGGCCCCAGGAAGATCAAATTAGGTTGCTTGTAATGTTTATATGCACTTGTTTTTTGAAATCTTTTAAAAGAAATACTTGTGTGCATAGAAGGACCACAACCACTAAGACCGTGAAAGTATGGATTTTAAAAATCTGGTTTGTCGGGTATGTAGGCTGGAAACTCTTTGGGGTGGTGAATGCTTTTCTTAGCTGTATATACAGTGGCCAGTGGTCTGGAGTCGTGAACTGAAATTCCTCTGGTTTGAGCCACTAAAATGCCAATAACCAGCAGTAGTACTACCTTTGTTTCCCTAAAATTAATGCCTGCACGTGTAGCTTATGCTACTTAAATTTTGAATGCACACTTAGCCATAAAGTGTAAGTATAAAATGAGAAACTTGTGCGCACAGGATTGGAGGGAGGGTGAAGCTACTGCTGCTAAGGAAACCTTAATTGCTGAAGTTCAAGTTAAAGGCTGAATATTCAGAATTGTATCGGAGACTGCAAACCCCCTAAAACTTACTACTTATGCCACTTAAAAATGATTGGGCACTTCAGTTTAATTTGCTTGAAGGTGAAGAGCTTATAAGATGTATTTGAACCTAGAAATAATTCTGACAGCTAATTTTTACATGCATGAAAAAGAAGTTTTATAGTGGAAGCCTTGACTTTTGGTATTGTAGAGCTAGAGCCCTACTGTAACAAAGGCCCTAATGATTTCTGACTTAATTATGTGTCTGAACACTTAGGGTGACGCACACTCACTACCCTTTAGAGATTCATGTCTAAGTACCAAATACTGGATGTACTCTTTGGCTGTGAAACCTGCTTTACTTTACCTCTCTGGCTGCACAGCTCTACTAAGATCTAGGAGATGGATTCTCTTCCTGTTGTTATTTCACATTTAAGTTAAGCACACACACCCCACCCCCCCCCACCCCCCCTTAATTTATAAATAAACGGCATAAGTTTGTTAGACCTTGTTTGCTGATTGTGTAAAACGCCTTGGGGCAACTGTTAGGAAAAGCCCTTCTGTATTTGTAGCAGTGTCCGTCTGTGTGCCCGGCAGTGCCTTAGTCAAGTGGTTCCCAACATGCTTTTGCGCCCCTGGGGACCCACAGTGCATTTTTGAGGAGGAAGAGAGGAGCTGGACCTTTCAACCAGGTATCTCCCTCTTAGGTGGCAGGAGAGCAGTGCTGGGACTGGAGAGATGCTGCAGCAGCCGGAGTTGCCCTCCAAAATGCCACATGCCTCTTCTGGGAAAGGGATGTCCCTGGGAAGGGGATGTCCTGGGCTGGCCTGAGGAACAAAGGAAAGTGCGGCCAAATACAAGAGGGCAGGCTCGTCTCTGGCTGGTTGTGGAAACAAAGTGGTGAAGGAGTTGTTGGTAGAGACTTGTTCTTCTTATTTGGTTTTGTATTAAACCTGTCGGTTTAATAATTAAGGAGTGCAACGTCAAAAAGGTTCTGCATCAGAGGTGCTTCAGGCACGTTTTTGAAAGATTGTTACCCTTTGGCTACGGTTAATTCCATTTTAAATATGTTTATTTTCACTTAGAAAGTTCAGCTAGAGTTTGGCTTGCTTCCCTATTGAAGATAATTTGATTTCAAATTGCAGCAGTTTAGAGGTATATACAGAGAGGAAACATTTTTCCATAAAAGCTGCACTGTATCTAAATCATCCTATTCAGGCAAGGAGTTTGGTGCAAAGTTGCAAGTTATGTCTTAAGGGTTGAATGATTTATGGTTTTGATAGAATATTTTAAAATTCTGCTGCACGTGCCTGTTTTTTAATAGCTCATGTGTCATCCAGCTGGCACATACTATGGCTGTGTATGAAAGCAAATGTTGAAGGCTTAATGGAAATAGGTTTTCAGAAACGTGTCGTGACGTTACTGGTTTTTGTGTCAGACATGCTAAAACTGATCTGAGTTCTCAATAGGTTGGCAGAAAAGTCTCTCTCAGACTACGTTGAACCTGTTTGGGTATGATGCATTATTTGCTGATGCTGTTTCCTTGTTTACATAAGTGGATTTGCATGGCTTGGTGCTCCAGATATTGGACTACAGAAAACCACCTGCATCTGCCGAGGTATCGAGACAAAAACTCTGGAGGCAGGCCAGGTTTCTGCAGGGCTTCTGCTTACGTGGTTGACGGTAACATCTGGTAACGCAGATGTTGAATTCTAGAGAGCCATAATTATTTTGAGAGTAGGGAGAAGTTGTCACACGTAGTTATTATCATGCTACTATCACAGGTATTAGAATCAAAGAGATGATTTTGTTCTTTGCTGACAGCATATGTTTTCTCAGCTTTGGAGATATGCTATTTTGACGCCATGCAATATGCAGATTAAAAATTATCTTTTTTTTTTTTAAGCAGCTTGAAGGTTAAAGAAGAGCAAAGAGACTGTAAATGCAGAATGCTGTGCTCCTCCAGAGTACCAGTTCCATTGCAATTGTGATTGCTGCCAAAACGTGCTTCTCACTGTGCCCTGGTGCCCCTCGTAAATAAGCCTGTTGGATTTCGTATTAGTGGAAGGGAAGTGCCTTAGCTCTGTTCATCTCAGGTGTGAGGGTTTTGGTTTTGCTTTGGTTTGGTTTTGGGGTTTTTTTTGGGTTGGTTGGTCGTGTTTTAAACTCCCTGAATAATTTTCAGGCACAATGTTGTTGGAAGGAATAAGACAGCTGAGATGTTGGGAGTTTATATATTTACAGGGGTATTACAGAGCAGATATTTGAATCTCTACTGAGAGAGAGATTTAAACTCTATTAATAGAATAATTCTGGAAATTTTAAATTCAGTTGGCCAACTTGATATCAGGAATTAACATCCATTTTTATTTGAATCTTTCATTGAAACAGGAAAAAATTGTTACTTCTTGATTTGTTTACGGTAAATACCAAGTTTTCATCTTAAAGCTTTGTATTTGGACATCTGCACGAGTGGAAATGAGCATCTTGTGAAATTTCTCAAGTTTAGTCTGATGCACAGTAATGTTTTAATGTTTTTTTTCAAAGCTTATGTTTGCAGTAATAACATTTAAAAATTTCTTAAACAACACAAGTTTCTGATGTGGCTAGGAACAAACTGCAGTCGCTCGTGAAATCTCCCTTTTCCCGAGGTCTACAGGAGCCCAGTCGAATGTACTTAAAAAAATCTTTGCACTATCTAGGACAAGTTGGTTTGTTTTTTTTTTTAATCTTATGCCTGCATATGATAGATATGAAGAGAATTTGAGTAAGGGGGACCAAATATGAATAAGAGTCCCAAGGTAAGAATATAAGTACCATAAAGTTCTCCTAGTGTCTTATTCTGTGCAGTTGAAATCTGAAATTAGTAGTAAGAACAATTTTATAATAATGTGTATTTATTGAGCATTAGAAACGGGTGCTTTGTTTTCTATAAAACACAACTTTAATCATGTCTTACTAAAAATGGGTGTTCTTTATTTGAACGTCTGAATCCTTTGCCTGAAGTTACTTGAAAGTGTGTTAGTATTTTTCAAACTCATCAGCTTTCCTATCCATGTAGCTCTGCAAGTGCTCATGCGGCCAAGAGGAAGGTGAAATCTCAAACAGGTCATCATTTAGTTATTTCTAAAATTGTCTTATTTTGCTGTCCAGACCTCTGTACTTTTAACTTGCTTTTGTCCTCAGCTTACATTTACATTTTAGGCTGCACTTACTGCCTGATGAACACAGGGAGCTGCTGACTGTGCTTGACAGTCACTAAAATAATGGAATGCCCTTCATCTTCTGGGGTGATACTTTTATTTAGTCAAGATGGCTTTTTACCTGCTTTACTAACTAACCAGTGCTCCAAGCCCTCCATGGTTTCTTGCTTTTCCACTGCGGTGCCTGTACGTGGTTTTACTTTCTAGTGGCTTTGCGTTCCTCACGTCATCGTTTCCTCCTTCGCGTGCCGCCGGTGCCCGAGTTTCCCAGGGTGAGTCGTTACGTGGGTTCAGCTTGACTTTGATGCAAGCATTTTATTATTTTGCAACGTGTTGCATAGGAATGGTTACCATGAGACACATGTTTTGTAACTTTCTGATATGGTTTGTTGATGCAACAAACTTAAGCAATTTAATGTAGTTTTCTGCCCTCTAGTTTTACTGCTGCTGGATGAAAGGGTCTGTTTAGTTTTATTCTCCTTTTCTTTATTTGTCGAGCGCCGTGTCTTTGAACTGTACTTACGCAGTGCACTGGCTCAATTTTTACTTTTGGATGCTTCTCTGTTGCCCTGATATAACTACATCAGTTAACCCTGGACAAAAACTTGAGTCATTTTTACACCTTCCATGGAACGTTTTCCCCTTGATTGTATCACTGCGTGTAACCAGATGAATTCCCATGCTACCTTCCGAGCTGATACGTCAACACCCTCCTGGGACAATTTTCTTGCCCCAGGCCATTCCTGGCATTCTCTACCAGCTTTTTGTCCTGGAAAGTGTGGTGGCCCTTTCTTACTCCCTTCCATAAAAAAAAAAAAAGACATTTGCTAAGCTTCTACATTAATATTCTGCAGATAGTTCCTATTCTACCTTATTTGAAAATACTGCACTATTTCAGACATACCTGAAATGATTTGCATGTTTACACGTGATTACATGTTCATGTTGTAATAGCAGCCGATAAATTACACTCTAAAACTGGATGATCTCAAAACATTGTTCCTAATGCGGTCCTGTAAATTACAGGTCCATTTGATTGCACTGGAAACTTGCTTGTGACAGCATGATTGAGATATATATCTCCCTGTTTCCTTTTTCCTTTCTTCTTAAATTTGGTCTTAATTTCTGACTTTGTGTTTGAAGTGTTCTTTCTGCGATGGAGAAAGCATCAGAACAGAGCAACACAGCAACCACCTCACTAGTGAACTGCTCAGGCTCTCTTTGTTGGGCAGCTCTCAGCCGTAATTCCCATTTCCTTGGACAGACCACCGAGTATGTGGATCTGAAGCAGTTGATTTGTGAGGCCATTCTTCAGTTTGCTTATTGAGTTGTTTTAAGCTTTGCTGCTTCTTTGTAGTCAAGAAGTTAAAGCCTTGGAGTACTATCAGATATGCTTTATGAACTTGAGACTTCACGTGAATATATTTTATCTTTACTTGTGATCCTGACTTTCCTTCTGGACATCTGCATACCCATATGAGGAGCTGTGCAACTGGGAAAATCTGTTTTAGAAAAGAACCAGAACTGGGAAGGTTTTTGTTCTAGGATGGCACTTACTGTCTTACTATCGTTTTTCAAAATGAAGTAGGAGTTGCTTCTTTGTAAACTTTTTCATGTATGCCAGAGAATATTTGAGAGCTGTTTTTAAAGACTAGATTTTGCTGCAGTGGGTCTGCTTAATTTATCTACCAGTTAGCCTCCCTCAGGGGTATCATTGCCAGATGCTCTCTAACGCTCATTAAACTGGAATCAACATCCTTATAGAATCTATAAAGATGGTCGGTTATGCTGCTACTTCAAATAGGGGGAAAAGACCCTATTGCCAGCACTACAGCAGTGGCTATAACATGTCGCAGCAGACATCTTGATTGCGATGGTCTTCTATGAAAAAAAATTAAAGGACTAGTGAAGAAAAATGAAGTTTTCCAAATGCTAACAACATTTTTGCCTACTCATAATACTCATAACACTTCACACATATCACATTGATGATGCAAAATATTCAATTTGAGAAAATGTGAAATTACATTTTCAACAGCAGCAATATATTGGGTAACGTGGTAAATTCTGCCCAAGGAGCAATAATCTTGGTATTATGTCTAAGAGAAACATAAAAGCACTACTTATTATACCTGTAATTTCTATCTCAATTATGGAAGGTGGGTTCTGAGAGTGAGATAGCAGAGCAAGCTCTCCTGAAGTCAATTTTTAAATTGTTTCTCACTTAAAGGATGTTCTGATTTCAGACAAAGATTGAGTAAGAATCTGAAAGCTTAAAATATAATACAAGGTTAAATTATGTCGGTATCAAACACTTTTAAAATCTTTTACTTTTTTACTTGAGAAATGAAGAAAATACAAAATTAGCGACAAAATTTGAAGCACGTATTTCATAATTTAACTATGCCCAATAATACAAAAAGTTGTGGACTCCAGTTTAGCAACCCATGACACTGTTAATTAATTAAAACCAACAGCAACAAAAAGCAAGAAGATAAACAGTAGGCATTTTCAGCATCATCTTAACTTTCACAGCTAAGACTGTGCAAGTTAGCCCCACTTCTGAAGATCAGTAAACTTCACAGATCAGGCATGTAATTGAATTAGTTTACTGCCTCCTGTTCCGTGCCAACGCCAAATGCATCAGAGCATACTGGAAGAATTCACAGTCAATAATTATGGCTCAGTTAATGGTTGTATTATGCCTTGAGGTAAAGTGTTTCTGACACTTCTGCAAAAAATTTTATTTTCTATAAGGCAAATGCGTATTTTCATTAGCCTTCTAAATGCACCGTTCCTTCCTAAATGTTGCCTAGCTGCTCTCCACAATATTTTCATTAATAATAATTAAAAAAAAAAGCTTTCATCCATCATTTCTGTGATAATTCTGCAGAAAAGAGTTTAGCTGGGTGGAGAGGGAAGAGAGCATACAGCCACTTGTGGTGGCGGATGTATCATCTCTTGGACCAGTAGCACCTTGAAGTGGCCTTGGAGATGCTTCCTTCGGAGAAAGCTTTTGGCCATCTGTCATAAGGAAGTTTTGCCGCTTGTATAATCCAATTTTTTTTTTCCAATCACCAGGCCTTTTTATTTTTTGTTGAATCTTTCGGAGACAAAGCCAAACTTACATGCAGCCTGGGTGTTCCTGGAAGCAGTAAGAGTTGAGCTGCGTCTGCAATGGCAGTTAGAAATTATTTTAATGTCACCCTAAAATCAAGGGATATTTAACCTGCACAGTAAACCTGGGAAGAAGGTGAAATACATAACCGTTGGGAAGATTGGTTGCTCAGAGGAAAACACGAGAATATAGACTGTTGCATTGGCCGTGCATGGCCGTTTGTGTTGGGCTGCCTGCAGAGACTCCCACATCCAGCACTTTCAGCAGGTGAAGCAGCGAGTTCCTCCCAGAGTACCCTAATGCTGGTGGCAAGTTTCTTTAAAGATCTAATCCAGGCAGCTCTAGCAAGTATTTCTTTCCAGAGTTTAGTTAGTTCAGGCTTTATTAATGATACTAGTTGTAGCCGTTTCCCTCTACTTTCGCAAATGAAGTTTGAATGGCAGATCATGTAGAATCATAAATTAATAAAGAACATTATTTAATAAACTAAGCTTTTTTATTGCTAACCTGTACTGTGCTATCCTTGAATAAGTAGCTGTTCCCTTTTAAATTTGTAGCGATTAGTTTATTACCCTTGATTTTAAAAAGATGACAAATATGTCCTCGTATTCTTTTTAAATTTGGCTACAGCTTAAATTCAAACGGATTACTTAAAAAGAAGATGAGAGGTTATTTCTTGCATATTCTGCTCATGCAGTGGAGCGCTGGGGAGCGTTGCCTGCTTTTGAGTTAGTGCTTGCTGGGGAGATCAGTCCTATTCATCTGTCCGGAACTGGATTACGTTATCAAGATGTGTACGATGCCGCATGGTGCGTAAAGGCACAAAACTTTTTCTTGAAAAAGAGAGAATGTTTGCTGTATAACAGCATCTGTATTTAGGGCGAACGTGATTTTTCAAGTATTTGCTTGCACACGCAAAGTCCAAGAGACTGCTTGTTTTGACAGAGACAACCTTTATGCATTGTTTTGAAATTTTCTTTTAAAGTATTGAAGCATATTCACTTTTATCAATATACGTTAGATTTTTATGGATTTCAGAGGAATTTGATATTCTTTTGTAGCTGATAATGTAATTGCTAAACTGCCTTTGGTGATCAACAAATCTGAAAAACAGAAATATTTTTCTCTCCTTTTCCTGCCTTTAGTAATCTTGACATTATTAATTAAAAAAACCAAACCAAACCAAAACCCCCATTTAGTTTAATGAATTAGCTGTGTTCAGGTGAATAACTTGGAAAATTATCAGCAACACACATGCATAATAATCGGTTGATATGCTGTCATTGTAGTATGGAAATTTGAAGTTAACATGGTATTGATAAAACCTAGGTAGGTTGTTGCATGCCCTCTTCCAGTTTTAATCATAACCTCTTTGTGTATGTATATAAGATTATTATTTTCTTCTGGTATTAGTTTTAATAAATTGTCTGTTTGTAGCACACTTATTTAAAGCTTTATTTTCATTTTGTTTTTCAATATCTTATCGGTGATATTGAACGTGTCAGATTGGCAGCCCAAGAAAATTACAGCCTCTATCAAAATTCTCTGAAATTGTTTATTCCAGGTGATGTGTCTTGCTTTCCTCTGGAAGAAATTTTAGTCATGAGGAGGTTTTTGGTAGATTCCTCCCCCCCTAAATTCTTGATTGACTTGTGTCTGGCTGATGGTTTTGTGAACCTCATGGGCAATGAAAGCCATTTTGCACTGAATTAACGTAGCCGTGCTTTTTACAACTTTTTGGTGACGTACCGATATCCTAAATTCTTAGATCACTCTTTGGTTACTCTGGAGTAATTATTAACATTTTTGGTAGACTTTGTGAATTAAATGTGGGGTTTGTTGTTGGGGTTTTTTTCTTTTTTTTCTTCCTAACACCATTCGTGTTCAGGTGGTACTGAATTTAAATGAGTGCTTGTTATATTTGAAGCAGGGGCAGAATTTGGATGGAGGAGCGTTGGAACTCACAGCAGTTAAAATCGGAGCAGGCGTTGATTGCTCAGCTCCTTTTTGATCTCCTGGGGTTTGAACTTCGAGTCTGGATTTTGCCATAGCGTGAGATAGGAAGACACTCATTTCACCAAGTCCAAGAATAAGTACTGTATGTGTTAAGAGCCTTGATGGGACTGACCCTGATTTCCAAGTGATTTTGAGGGCAAGGGGAAAAAACGGTTTTCCCTTATTTTTCTGCTGGGGAAAAAGCTGATGAAAATTTTCAAAATTTACATTTTGGAGATGAAAAAAGGGTAACGTCTTTTTAATAGTACTCAGTTGATATTTCCATTTTAGTTATTGACTGAAATGAAGACTTTTGCCCACCTCTTGGATCTGTATTGACTGGCTCACTAGCGTTTTCTGTCTGTATAAGATCCGCTAAATTGACAACTAATATCCAGCGGAAAGGTCACAATGGAAATCTTCGTACAAAAGCAGGAAAACTTTTCCTGGTTGCAGAGTCCTTGGGCGCGTTCGGGTGCAGCTGTATGTATCTGTGGTTGCGACGTGCTGTCAGCGCAGGTGTCATAAAAAGTGAGGCCAAACCTGTCAGACACACGCGTTGAGGATATATCTGCTTTTGAAACTATCAGTCTGGAGGAGACTGATAAGACGACCAAAAGTGATCTTGAGTTGAGAAAAGAGAGAGAATAGCAGGATTTAAGATGATAGGGGAGAGGTGTGCTAAACAAGAAAGCCAGGCTTGGGGATGACAGGTTTGTACTCTTAGAGTTAATAAATAATATCCCACCTAACACGGCGAAGTGTATGTCTGGTAATCCTGCAGTGACATCCTGGGAGCCCGGCCTGCGTCCGTGTGGCTTTGTCCCTGTTGGTGGCTTCTTGTTCGCCTGCCGCCTTGCCCTCCGGGGAAGGGAGACGAGGGTTGGGACTTTTGGTCATCTCTCTTGCACATCACGCTGTGTCTCTGCCAGGCGTCGTCCCTGCTGCCCTGCTGCTTAACCCTGAGGGTAGGGTCTCTGCCGAGGCTCTGTTACCTTTCCTTAGGCAAGAGACACCCAAGCAGAAGACGTGAAGCTGCTGGTCGTATCCTTAGTGGGCACTATCGTATCGCGATGGTTAGAGAAACAAAACCATCGTTGGCATCGTACACTCGTCTGATCCTGACTTGCTTCAGACTGTAACACCAGCCCTGGAGCCAATTCGATAGTTTGAGCTCTGAGGCAGGGCTATGTGGGACAGCGATATACGTCACACCTGCGCTCCAGGTACCTGTTTGAACGTATAACGCGGATGAGGATGCCTCGCGGGTCTTGGGTGGCTGTTCATCTCCTGCTCTGTTATCAGGAGGATTTCCTTGGCTGCTTCCTTGCAGATCCTGAACCTACGGCCTGGCTCCGATGTGTGACACTCACCGAAGGATGGTTTGCGGGTTTGGGCAGGGGGGTCAGGTTGTTTTGTTTTGCTAATCTATTTCTATTTTTCTCCCTACCCTTTACGTAATATTTAAAGGATTTCTCTTATGTTTACCTTTATTAAGTGACTAGTGGTGAGCCACGGTGAGCCCCTGCCTTGTGCTGTCCTATCGTACCTGTCAAAAAAATTACACCTGTTTCTTGTAGATAAGGCAAGAAACAAATTACTCTGGGGTGCCTTTCTCTGACATTTCATTTGTCTTCCAGATTGTGCAAGGGTAGTTACCTTCATGCCAAAATTAATTATGGACAATTCTGGAATTGCTTAATCTGTCAGAAGCAACAGGAGAAGAAAACATCTGTATTCAGTGCTGAAGGGCTGGGTGAATAAGGAATAGAGGGGAGTTTTCTGGACATAAATAGGAGCTTTCTCACTCCTATGTTCAGTTGATTTTCAGAATTCCTGCTGAAGTTGATGTAATTTCTGCTTTCATCAAAATTGCCTGACTGAGTCTTAAATTAGCAGGGTCACACTAGCAGGTGGTTGAAGAGTTAAACTAGTTTCCCTTTTTTTCCTGTAGTAAATTTATTCACAACATACACAACGCTTACAACAAAACTATACCCTCCTTGGGTTACTCTGTTTCTAGAAGAAAATGTTTAAGAGAATAAATCTTGTATCAGCTGGATATCATCTTATAGTCTAAAGAATGTGACTGGTAACTACATAAATTACTGTTATATTCACAGCACAGTTTCAAATGAATGACTTTATTCCTCTTAAAATTGTTACTGTCTCTTTCATCAGTAACGGTGTGTGAGGGACTGCTCGCCGTTTCCTTACGCTGCTATGCCGAATACTCCCTTCAGCTTAAGTGCAGACAGTAACTTTGAACTATATTTATTTGTTTGGAATGAGTCGAAATCCATACGTGGGGTTGTGGCTTTCCTTGTTCTTTGCCCCTGCGAGTGCCACACGACGTGCCCTCCATCTGGTGGCAGGATTACAGCGGAAAAGGCAAGGATTAGGACTACATTTACAGGAAGAAGTAAAAGCCTTTCACTGACTGTTGATTTAACAAAGTAATATCTCTGCAGTCAGAAATGAAATTGTTAGCCTGAGTTTTTTCCAGAATAGGCATCTTGTTTTTTAGAATAGTTTATATTATAGCAAGCGAGCGGGGCTTGAACGTATCGTATTATGTCCTTTTCCTCTCATCAGTGTAAATCGAAGTGGGGTTTGGCTCAGTGTTTGCAATGCTCCAGACCCCTTTGGTTTTCTCCATCTCTTTACAGGAACGCAGATCCTGTGGCGTGGCATGCAGCAGCCATCCAGCGAGCGTGAGGTGGAGGGTATTTCTTTTCCATATACTGCTTTTTAATTTTAACTGTGATCTCGTGCCTGGGCTAGAGGAGTGCAGCCATTCCCAGCAGCGTCCAAAACCCCGTGTGCATTGAATATCTTCTGGTGGTTCTGCGCTTGCTGAAGCCTCTGAGCTGCCACCGTGCTCCTGCAAGAGAAGGGACCCCAAAGGCAGCAGAGCTGGCCAGCAGCAAATGACATTTCTGTCCAGGCCCTGCGCCACGGGGAAGGTTGGGTCGCGCCGCTGCAGCTTGCTGAGCATCTGATCGAAGAAGTGTGAGACCGCTGCCCCTCTGTGCGACTGTTGCACTAGCTTAATTTTTTTATATCGCATAAAGCAGAATTGCCAAGAGCACATGGCAAAATGATTCATCTTCTCTCTATTGTTACTTGCTCAAGCAATGAAAGTAATTATATTAAAATAGGAATACTTTTTTTAATTTGTTATCTGACTGCTGAGTGTTCTTGGGTCATTTCTGTCACATTCTCCTTTGTAATCCTAAGAGCTAAAGTATTTTTTAATAAAGGCTGAAAAATCTGACGACATCACAGTATTCCAGGAGCTAAGACTTGAGATAAATGCAAAATCAATTTGCATGGCTAGAAACTTTTCATTTGTTGCTGTAGGCATGTCTGTAGGAATTCGAGAATAAAGCTGGGGGAAAGGCTCCACTGTGAACCAAGCATGACATTTCAAGTAGTATTTGCTTGTCTCAGTAATAGCAATTTTATTCTGTAAAAATCTTGCCGATAGTTTATCACATTACACTGATGTGCCTAAAATGAGAGTTGCTAATAGACAGTGGTATCTTGGCAGCCTGTTGTGTCTTGCGCTTTTGCTCCTCCGCTCCAGCTTGTGTTTAAGAAATTACTTTAAGCTGTATTTTATATGTTTGAAGCACTGACTGGACCTTTTTTGGGGGATGTGCTAAACATATTCTGGGTGTTGTGAGTAATAATAGCATTAATACAGTCCAGAAACCCCACAGTCTTCTGAATTTTTCAGCTACCACTTCTTCCTGAGTGTGCCGATGTTGAGAGATTGAAAAAATTACAATATTAAAATGCATGTGTTGTTGATAGTCTCCCACTCAAAAAATCACTCATTACATATTGTCTCCGTATGGTCATATGTATGATGCCATATTTAGTCTGCATTCATCAGCTGACAACTGCAGCCATTAATTTTAATAATGTTTCTAGTGCTATGCTTAGCGGGAATTATTTGATAATCCGAGCCGTAATAATTGGAAGTACTTGCTTGGAGGTGGGTAATCGGATTATGTTCATCTGTCTGTCTGTTTCAGGCTTTTTAAAGGTTTTTATGTAAGTGACTTCTATGGTTTCGGGTGTATCATTTTAATGTTTTCATTATATAGGGAAGACGTATAAAAGCTTAAGTAGTTATCTACTAGGCAGGCTATTAGAAGAAAATATTTTGTATACCACTGGTCGACCTGTTTTTGGAGGGTGGGCAAAACACTGATTTGGTTGCTCAGAAGAATTTTATACAATAACGGTTCACAAATGTATTTTCTGGTAGAAACGGGTCTCCACTGGAATTCAGCGCTTCCTAGGAGTAGTGCAAGAGAGGTTTACTGTTGGTTTTCAGCACTAGAAGATTTTTTTGAAGCATGCTGCAAATAATGCTTTCCATAAGGGCTGACGTTTGATAGGATTTTGTAACGTGAGTGTCTTTGTCATGTTGTGGAACTGATGAATATGAAGATAGCACGTAGAAAGGCTTTGATTAGTTTAAACTTGATCCTTTGTGGGGTACCATAACTTTCTGGGCCTAAATACAGGGGTGCAGCTTTGCTGTGTAACGAACCCAGGTAGACAGTGCAGTGTATGTGAGGTCATCCGGTGATTTTTTTTTATCTTAGGAGCTTACATTACATTTTTGACCTTGTTGGATAGTGGATTTTTTTTTTTTTTGCGGCTCTGAAAGTGCTCCTGTAATCATCTTATTTCCAAAAGATACTAAGGAGCCATAAACTTAAATACCATCAGTAGGCTCGGTAGTTTCTCTCTGTCTTGGAAAATACAGATCTTCAGTGTGTTAAAATCCAAATACTCAAGGAAGAATAATCTTTGCAAATGGCAAAAACAGGTGTTGCTTTTGTTTACTTCAACTTTTTAGCTGGTAACAAAATGTCTATTTTTCTCCTTTTCAATTTTCATATGTTTTGGCAGCTGTGACCCTGCAGAGTTAAAGGGGCATTTTTACGAAGAAAGCCAGAGAAACAGGTGAATATGTTTCCCCAGCAGGACAGCCTAATGTGTGTTTTTCCCTCTTTAAAATGGGAACTAACAGCAGCTGAAAGCTGTTGTGGGCCTTTCTCCCAGGCTCTGGTGGACAACGGTGCCTGGTGGAAGGAGCAGCCCAGCGTAGCTCTGTCTCCTGGGGCTCACGCTTCATCTAGCAGGAGACAAGTTGAACTGTAGCTAGACGTGTCCAAGGGTAGAGAAAGCAGGTTGTGATCCAAACATCTTGTTTGCTTGCTGTCATCAGGAGTTGCATTGAAATCTTCTGGTGTTTCTGCAATCAGCCTTAAATTGGAAAATAGCAGCTGCAGATGAAGCTGTTGGCAGGCTTCTTCCAGTTACAGCCGTTTATGCTGCGTGCACACACTCACACACACACGTGTGCACGGCTTACCAGTTATGCCTCTGGGTTTATACATATTCTATACATCTCTCTGGCTTTTGAAGAAAGAAAATGCAATTGTTAAAATTTGCTTTAAAGTTACATGTTTATGTAAGAGACCTGCACTCTTAGAGGAAGAAAAGTAGGTGTTTTACAGTTAATCTGGTTTGGGGTTCATCCTTAATTTTGGCAGCACGTGGAAACCTGTTTATTAACAGTCATTATTTCCTGCATCATTGTTCTGGAAATATGAACAGGTAGAAACAATGTGCCTTTGAATGCCTTTACGCTTTTTTTCTATTCGTTCACCAATGCAGATGTATCTTTGTATTGTGAAAGCACATGGTGGTTATTGAAAGCTGCTTTAGTTGTAGGAGATAGTCGTCTTCATTAGGTAGAGACCACTTGATCTCATTTTGTGTCATCTCCTGGCTACTTACTGAGTTTTTAACCTGGTTGCTGGAGTCCTGCGCTTTATTTGATCTTATTAATAGCACACCTTTAAAAAGGTCGGGCCCATTCAGCTAGAAGACTTTGATGTGGTGATTTCATTTCAGGAAACCAAAGAGCCGGTGCCAAGTGTGGGTGCTAGAGAAATGCTGGATGTGGACTTGTGTTGGATGGTGGCTTGTTAAAAGATTATAATTAGGCTTAGGGAGAGGTCTCGCTGCAGAAAAATATTTTGGTAGCTAGTTCATGAGCTGGAATAACAAATATAGTTTTTGATAGTGTTTGACATGTGTAAATAGCCCCAGCCTCTTCTGATTGAGGTGGGTTCATTGTTCCATCAGCAGAGCTGAATGAACAGTAATTTTCAGATGGAGGGCAAAGGGGTAGGGGAGTGCTTGGGACAATAATCCCTTTAGTGGAAGCAGCTGCAGCTGGAGATGCATGAGTTTGTTGGGTGAATTTCCAGTGCTGATAAGGTAGCAGCATACTTGAAAGCGGAGCATTTGGTATGTCTCTTGAGACTTAGAGCTGAGGCCTGAGCGGGTGGAAGAGGATAAACTGTTTGGGTACTGAAAGGTATGACACGTCTTGTCCTCAGAAACGCATGATGTCGCTGACTTGCCAGTCTTCCATGGGAAGGTTTTATAACCAAGGAGGAAATAGGCTTCTGAACCAGCTACTTAACTCTTTAATAAAACTCCTACATATGTGACCTAATTTTCAGTGCTCATCATTTTTAATTCAAGATTTTACATGTCTAAATATGGATCTGGGATTCTAATGTTAACCATCCTTTAAAAAAAATGGAATCTTGGCCGTGGGTAATTTCATTAATTCGGTTTTTCCAATTGCTGATGGGTATACTAAATATATATCTAGAGAGGGTAATTTTGTTGATGATTTAAGAAATGCATCCTAGCAACGTACTATACAGTAAGCTACAAAGCTATTGTTGTCTTCATATAAACGTGTCATTAAGCCGCATATCCTAATAGAGTGGCCAAGGTGAACAGAAGATAAGATAATGTAGAGCAAGATTATTCTCATCTCCTGTTTCTCAACTCTGTAAATGTTCACATCTGCCTCTGGATAACAGCGTTATACAAAATTGTCTTATAATGATTCCTCTCCCCAAAAAAACCCTCTTAAATAAGCTGTTCTTTTCCTCCAAAAGAGAGGTGGCGTATTAGTCACGAAGCGTATGAGTAATATTGTCAAATACATTTGAGAACCTAATTATCAAGGTGGAAAAAGATTTCACCCATTTTTATAAGAATTTGTGCCTTTTGCTAGCCTAGGGAGCAAACTTGTGGACACAGACTGCCAAGTCATCTCAGGTGACATCACTTTTATCTTTTTTAAAACCTGAGTACAAGGTGGCAAAAGACTTCCCAGCAGCTAGGCTATTCCTCTCCCCACTTACCAGCTGGATATTGTGAGTAAACTATTTTTTATAAGCCTGTGCTTCTGGAGTGTTTCCTTGTTCTTTCGTGATGTGCAGGACGAAGGGCTGGGGGAGGCGTACGTGGTCCAGCTCCCCTGTCAAGCTGAATTCATTCTTTCTCCACTCAGGGTGTATTTTGCCTCATCAGTCATTTATTCAGTCCCAGGGCCCAAATACGTTATATTATTTGTTTGCTGATCCTATCAGCTTAGTGTGTAAAGTAGCACGTTATGGTGGAATAGCGGGCTGGAGTTGACAAGGGACGTTTCAGGGGAGAAATGTGGGTAAGGAAAGAGAGCGGATGTGAGGCCGTCAAAGACTGAGGTTACCAAAGGACAGTTTGTGGTGGGAAGAGGAGGATGGTGAGGAGAGGTGGTAGAAAAACTCCAGTGAAGAACGGTTAAAAAAAGGTATGTGACCCCCCGACGCGATCCAAAATCAAAGCAAATCACAAAACCTCAGAAAGAGGAGGAGGTATAGGCAGGACTTGAGAGTTTTGATAGCACAGAGTTTGCTGAGAAAGATAAAAAAGCAAAGAGTTTTTCTCTTTAATATGACCATTTTTAAGGACTTTGTCTTAATTCACAGCGAGTGGCTGATATTTGGGTGACTGTAGCCTTTTTGCTCGCTCGCTCTATATAACAAGACTGCACTTCTGTAGCGTTCCTGCCGTTAGCTAAGGA
The DNA here is from genome assembly GCA_013389945.1 of Fregata magnificens. Taxonomy (NCBI): domain Eukaryota; kingdom Metazoa; phylum Chordata; class Aves; order Suliformes; family Fregatidae; genus Fregata; species Fregata magnificens. The sequence goes on from WAAD01008859.1 coordinate 212,817, forward strand.
AATTTGCGATTTGAAACAGGAAGTAGGAAAGATGCTGCCACATGCAATCCAAAATAGAGGCTTAAGTCTTTTTGCTTTCCTAAATCCTGTAGGCGCTTTGGAAGATATTGCTTCCGTAAATATCACAGCTGATATTGTATTTTGTTGACAAAACTATTAACTTCACTGAAAATATGCTTAGCATCTTCCCTTGTGTTCTGTGTTACAATGATTTCAGATGAAGTGAATTTCTAAGCTTAACCACATGTGATATTTACTTTAATTGGCGATCAGATTGAATAAAATCCACGGTTTGTGTCACTCAATATTGCGTGCATTTCCGGATCATTATTTTCTTCAGTAGCAAGGCTCACAGTAATGTAGTTTTCCTACTCCTTTTTGCCTTCTAACATGCCCCAAATCGCTCAGGTCTCACGATAATTGTTGCTTATACTTAAAGTGAAGTTTGTATTAAAAGCAACTTGATTGAGCATCTAACCAAAATTCTGAAGTCAGTAAGCGCTATCCTAGTTGTCTTTGTCTCTGCCCCGGAAGAAATTGAAGGAGTTGAGCTAAATTTAGGTGTATAAGTTTTTGTTTCAAAGGAGCTTTCTTGGGTATAGTTTTAATTGGGGTTGGGGGAGAGCTTGCGGTTTGCGCTGGGGTGGCACGTTCCTGCTTTGTGGCAGTGGAGTTACGGAAACTGCTGGCGGGCACGCTTTCAGCCAGCATGAAATGCAGAGAAGTAAAAGCCTGTGATGATTTCACATTGAACAGAAAACAACTGCTTTAAAATAATGTCTACATATGGATTTGCACTTCTATAATTTACATGTTTATTGAAATAGATGTGTGCAAAAGTCGTAACTTGCCATTACGATGTGTCGCTCTGAGGAATAAATGCACACAAGTTGTTGAGTCTTTCCCTGTCGTGTTTTTCTCTCTCTGGCAGAATTCTGTTTGCAGCGAAAGCGTCGGTGAATACGTAGCAATATGGGTCGTTAATCTGAACCGTTCGGGGGTGGGTGGAGGAAGAAGTTGAAGAATGGGCACTGGTACACATTAGACTGTGGTGAAACTGTTACTGTGTTCCTATATTTACTAAGTAAGGTAGATTTGTTTTCTGAAGATTTCCAGTAAAACTCAATTCAATTTATCACTACTTTCTCAGAAACACGGAAGTTACAGATACCTGTCTTTTAGTGGTTATTGCTTCAGGTATAGTTAAAACTGTCAGTTTTCACTTTTTTGTCTGTTTATACGGTTTTGACTGTAGCTATGCTGCTAAAGCTGTGGTTTTACTTCCCCCCCACCACCCGATTAAAAAGTCCAAAGCAGCTCTGTATGGTTCAGCTTGATTAAATATATCTAGACTTACAACCCCTTATTAGTTAGCTTTTCCATTTTGATATTTATCCTCTTTATGTGTCAGTGAATGTGTCATATGTGTTAGTGTCGCAGATTTTTAAGAAACTGGGGATGAAATGTTGTGCCTGCGTAATCCACGTAGGTAGTTTGTTACCCAGAATATGGGCATTCATGTCATGTTAATAAAAAATAGACTATCTGCCTCCCAGAATTCCTCCAGCTAGTAGATAGTTTAATAGCTTATTTTGTCTTCATAGTAGGTGGAAGAACCAGTGCAGGATGACCACGCCAATATTTTTATTTTCTGCCGTGTAGATACATGAGCATGTTCTGTATGGGCATACCCGGTGAAAACCTGCACCGCTGCTGCATTTCTGAATCCTGTTTTGCGTCCTCGTGTCCGTCTGTAGCTTCCTTAACACCATGTTAAAAGCAAACTCAGACTCAAAATCATAATATCTTTGCAGGAAGAGACGAGAAAATGTACCGAAATTTACCATTGATATGTAATGTGTCTGCTTTTCATTTTTTTCCAAAGATTTAATTGATACTGCAGCTTTGGAGCAGAGCTCTTTCCTCTTCACTGCCTAGCAACAGCCACCCCCCTCTGGCCTTCGGGTTGAAGCGTGGCATTACTACAATAGCCCGTTTGTACTTGCAGTAAGCACTTCAGGTGATTGCACATTAAAGTATCTTGAATACTAGGGGGCATTTTTCAGCCTTGATTCCAATTCCTGAACATCTGCATATTGCTGTTGTTTTTGTCTTTTATTTGTGCTTTATTTGCTTAAAAATGGGCTTGGAAATTTTAGTTTGATCATAAGAGAGGCTGAAAATGAATTAGACCGTTTAAGTATTACTCCGTGAAACCACCACCCGCTGTTCCTGGGACACTTTGCATAGTTTATTTTATTTTCGGATAAAGACGGGCCAGAAGTCCGGGGGAATTCTAGAACGGGCAAGAAAATATGGGTAAATAGATGGTTTTGAGGGGTGAGTTACGCTTTTGGGCTTGCAGAGTGAAAGGAGGGAATGTTGTACACCGAAAAGTTTAAAGGAGAAGGTGGAGGAGGAGCAGGTACGGTCCCTTTCCTGCGACTTTTCCAGAATACTCTGCCCTGTACGCGTAGGTGCTGTAATGAGGGTGCACTTTAGTGGAGATGTGGGGACTGTATAGAGCAACAGGTTTGGATTTTGGGGCACAGAGACTGCTGAGAGGAGATGAAGTGGGTAGATTGGCCTTAGAGTGACAGAAAGAAGGACTTTTTTGTATGGACCTGAAGTGGACTGTGCAGGTCATTGCAACAGAGAGAGTGACTGCAAATTTGCTGGACTAAGAGCAAACTTAACAGGACTATCCTTGCAAACAGAGCAATGACCTTGGAAGCCAAATCTCAAAGCAGCTCCAGACTGGAGGTGGGTAGATGCTTAGAAGTGGGCAAGCAAATACTTGTTGAGTTTTGCCTGCTTTAAAAAGTTAAAATTTACTTTTTGAGTCAGAGCCCACTTGATGTTTTGGGAGGACTCACTTCAATGAAAAGACACGGCTCTGGCCAGGCCAGGTTGCGGTGATGTACGATGAAGTCTGGCGTGAGGCAGGCTGCACAAGAACTCTGGAAGTCTTGTGCTTAGGCTTAGTTATTTATGTGGGAGCTGTTTGGGGTTTTTTCATATTGTTCTTATCCGTTCTTAACAGTGGATTCTCAGCACTTTGAAAATCTGACCTGTTTTGTACAGTACATAAAGATGTGTTCAGGAGCATTCCTTCTTGTGGCAAATGAGTGATGAAACGAGGAGGCTCTTTGAGGTCAACAGAGCTAAAGGACTCGAACTTGCTGGAGAGGTACGGAGGTGAAATCAGAATAAAGGACAGCAGAGGAATAATAATCGACTTTATGGAGGCAAACGATAATTGGATACTAGTCATTCATTTTCAATGCAAGTGGCATATTCACAGTGTCCATTTGTTGGAACTCAGTTTCAGGAGGAGTGGGGACATGCTGGAAGAAGGCCAGAAGAGATCAGGGAGGGCAATCACAGATTTCAGGAGCAGGAGCTTTGAGGAAATGCATGGAAAGACTGAGGACATTTGGCTTAAGACAAGATCAGATGAGGGAAGGCCATAAAAGCAATCCTTAAGTACGTTTAAAAAAACCAAACCAAAACAAAAAAAAAACCTGTTGCAAAGAGAAGTTGTTTAGTCTGTACTCAACGTCAGTGGTGGAAAGGAGGAAAATAAAGTGTGCTCAAATGCAGCAGTGCATAGGGTGATTATTTAGGATGGACAAGGAGTTTCTATATTTGGAACAGGGCAGGAAAACATCTGCCTGGAGTGGCAGTCGGGTGAGTTGAGCCTGCCTTGAACCGAGTGATCTCCTGTGGTCTCTTCCCAAGCGCGCCTCTATAAGATTTTATGCTTGCTCCTTTGGAGAGGGCTTTTTGTATATCCACAAGCAATTTGATTTGCGGTGCAAAGCATCATGTGTATGGTACAGCATAAATAACTTTGTGACGCTGTTTTGGTTATCAGTGTTGATTTCCTCAGTTGTATATTAGAACCGAAGGGTCAGTTCAAAGATGTCAGTATTTTCAGATAAAAACAAATTCAGCTGAAATGCAGTTCATCTGGTGAGATGGAGTTTATCTGAACTAAGCTAACATCTTCTTTGCGTAAATGCGTAGAAATGGTATCGTATCCTTTCTCCCATTTTTTTTTTCCTGGAGTTTTCATTTTAACTAATACACCTGACTGAACTTCAAAATATTTTCATAAAACATCTAGGCTGACATGTCAGCCAGAAATCTCTCCAGTTCCATTAGAATTGCACTGGTAAGTTAACATACGGACACGAAAATGAGACTGGTAACAGAAAGGTTACATGGCATCATCTTGTGGCTATCTTAGGCTTCCCTGTGTATAGGGTTAACTTTTTGAGATTCATGAGATAAAATGAAGGATTTACCTCCTTTTTAATTTTAAAAACTAAACATTTATTTGGGGATTTATCTAATTCCAAATAATCCTAAATCTTCAAATAATAGGTAGCTTTTCTAAGCATTGCTAAGTTTTTCTAGGATTTCGGGTTAGCATGCCCTCTTAATTCCTCATTGTCCTTTGGGAACTGGGATATTATTCAGAAGTTAAATCATACAGTTCAAATAAAGATGTCCAGTGCTGTCAGAATAACACTCGGCATTCAATCTAATTGCTTTTCAGTCCACAGCGTAACCTAGTGATTGGCAACCGAAAGGAAGAAAATACTGCCAGTTGGGCAGTGTTGAGATTTTTTTTTTTTTTTTTTTGATCAGCAGATTTGCTATATAAAAAGCAAGGTTTCAAGGTTTTTTTGATCAATAGGTTTTCTGTATGGGCACGTGTTAGTGAAACATCTGCTGCTATTCACATACATATGGCAATGGTCTCTTGCTGTAAGTAAATGTAATTGTCTCCGACAGTAAAAGGTACCACTTGGACTTGATTATGCAGCTGGCCACATTTTTATTGAGACACTGACATATTCCCTGTGGTCTGGGAAGAAAAGAAGATTATATCATTGTAAAGTTTTGCTGGGTCAGTGCTCCCCCTGTGAATGCGGGTTTATATGCAAACACTTTCAAGGTGGGGGATTGTCTTTTTACTGTTCTCCTTCAGCCGCAGCATGCATTGCCCTCGGCATCACAAGCTGTTGGAAAATGCAGGGCACAGTTGTTTGGAGCTTGGGACCTGGTTCTTTTCCTGCATTAGGAGCAAATAGGAGTAAATCCCTTTGCTAAATAATGAGGCCTATTGAAGAAAATTATATTCCCTTTGCTGTATTTAAAACAGAGGCTAAGATATCCTTGTATGTCTAAAATAAAGGTTTAGGTTAAGTCGTAACAGAGCCCTATTGTATCTTTGGATGTAGTACAAGTTTATTTAAAATACTTTAGATGGAGTTGTGCAAAGATACAGATTGTGATGTTATCAATCAACCACAATCCTGTACACTGTAGAGGAAAACCTGTCTTTTGTGACTGAAACTTAGCAACTATGGAAGTTAATGACAAAAAAATAGTGGTGGTGATCTTATTGATTTTGAAAGAAAATGGCATCATTTTGAGAGATTCTCTTGCAAACAAGAGATGATTTAATGAAAAAAAACCCAAAAAACCCCCCAAAAAAAACCCCAAAAAACCCACACCAAAAAAAAAACCAACCAAAAAAACCCCCACCAAACCGAGAGGTTTCCTGTGTAGATATCTCCATTCTGTATCGCTTTTGAGAGAACTTTTCTTACGGTCAGTTCATCTGTTGAAAGCAGTTTACCATATCAAGAAGAAGTATGAAGGAGTAGATCAGTCCTTTTTGTGGGAAGCATGTGAAGACCGAGAGCTCAGTGTTAGGCAGAGGCAAGGTTTGCTTGCTTTCCTAAAAGGAGAGCCTTTCACCGAAACCCTCTTGTAAACAAAAGGAACAATAAGTCATGGCAATGACTACTTTTGTGCTGAAGTCTACAACACAAAAGGTATCTCCTCTCTCTCTCCTCCTTTAGCATCTGGAATTAACAGTCTTTGGGATTTTGAAAAACAGCCCATTTGAGGGTCTGGACTGTCGTTCTGTTCTCCGTGTTAAGGTTTCTGTGGTTCATTAACTATTCTGAAAATGGATAATGATCATCATCCTTTTTTTAATATGTCTCCAGAATGATGGGGGAGAGATTCTAAATGACATTCTCATCTGTCTCTACACTGGATAATTAAGCACGGTGTATGTCATGGAAAAGTGAGTCCTTAAAAAAAAAAAAAAAAAAGATTAAGGATGATTTTAAGTAAAGTGTAAGATGCTTTGATAACTGAAACCCATGCGTGTGAATCAGGCAATCTGGTTTCTGTTCCTAGCTCTGTCATTGCCTACCTGTCTGCCCTTGAGTGATTTGCTTATACTAAACATTTTCAAAAACTTCCACAGTCTTGTGGTTTTCATTTCTGGGGCGTCTGGTTTAATATCAAAGTCAACTGCCTTTCAGAGTTTGCCTATGTGATTGCAAATGATCAAAAAGCAGTAATTGAACAAGTTATGACATGACAGCAGAACTTCAGCTGATTACACATGCTCATAGTCCATTGCAAATTAACACGTTTAAACAACCTTCACTTTGGCCAATGTGTTTTGCTGTACTTTTGCGCTCTGTTGATAAACTAATTCGTTCATAAAGTACTGCAGTAATGTTGACAATTTGCCATCCATTTTCCATACTGCAAATAAAAATTGTATTGAGATGATCTTTATTTTTTTAAAATCTGATGTATTCAAAACAGTTTCTATCAAATTTACAACCCAGGTAATGTATTTTGCATATGTTCAAAGTCTTTTTGGCTGACTCACAAAGGATCTGAATCAACTAAACTCTTCAGTTCTTTGCCCAGCAATTTCTGGACTCAAACGCTAGTGTACATATGCAATGTTTTTTGGACCTTAGATGAGGGATTTTTATGATGGGCACTTGCAGATGCTGTCGATTCATTAAATACTGAGAGTATTCGCTACGTTGCTTTCAAAGGCCATATACAGAAGAATGAAACGAGAGCCTTCCTTGTGCCGGGATGCAATTTATACCTCATTGCTTCTGAAACTATGGCTTATAATATCAGGAATTACTGAAAATCAGAGTAAAAGGATTCAGAACAGATATAAAGTCACGTAATTTCTACGTGGTGGATGTGTACTGAACTTCTTTTTTTGGGGGTGTAATGTCTTTGCAGGTGGCTTGCTTGTTGACAGATATTTACCTTTCGAAACTTGGATGCCTTGGATTCTTTGAGGTGATTTCTACAAATGTCGGTTGATGATTTGTTGGTGGATCTGGCCACGTACTCTGTGTTGTGACAGAGTTCAACTCATTAGATTAGCTCATAAGTCACGTGACTGCTTCCGTTGCTGCCCTTACATCATTCAATAATGTCTTTCAACAATTTTCTTGCTCCATCAATAAAATAAGATGTAACCAGTAGTTTTCCATTAATAAACCGTTAAAACGTGATGGGCTCTTGAACTTTGAGTGAACATGCAGAGCATACTATTATGTTAACACTATTTTAAAATACTATTCTGTTGTGTCTGGTGCTGGAATAGGTGAGGCATCGGGTTTTACTGTGGGTGTTTGTTTCCACAATAAAAGATTGCATAACTGGAAGAATTGTTTATTAAACAAATAGATCTGCAAGAGCCTGTTTCAGTTTGGAATGGCATGTTATTGCCGAAAAGTAAGGTGAATACTCTCTAAGAAGTCACAGATATTCAGAGCTATAGATTTTTTCAAAAATCTTCAGAGCTTAAAATAGACTAGAAGAGTGGTTGAGGGATTTTGTGTGTGCTTGCCCTGTTTTTACCCTCTTCTGGGCAATCATTTGATAGACCCTTGTTGGAACTTGTATTGGCATTCTGATGTTCTGAAGCGTTTGGAAGATTTGGGTGCTGGCTAGATGTCAGCCTAACTGACATCCAAATCTCTTAGAAAGCTTTGGAAAGCTCACCTATGGCCAATTTGTGACTTTGCAATGTTTAGCATAGAGGAACAATGAATTGCTTGTTTTCCAATAAACTGTGGAATCACAGAGTGGGAGAATCAGTCATTTTTCAAGGCCTTCCACCATCTGCCTTGAATGCAAGTTTGGCTTGCATCCTGATGTTGGCAAGTGAGATTTGAACTACCCCCGTTAGTTTTATTTAAAAAAATATAAGAGGCATTTGACTGTCTGATGCAGTGGGTAGTAGCAATATGCTTGGTAGTTGTGTAGTGAACAAAAAAAAATGTGCAAAATAGGCAAGCTTGGAAGCCAGCATGGGCTGAGATCTGAGGGTGGTCTTCAATCTCATGACAAGAACTTCTCAGGAAAATGAGAGGTTTGGCCTGAAGCTGTTGTGCGTGTAATTACACCGTGATAGGAGAGGGTGCCCATGGTCAGGTGCCCCTGCGAAAGTCTAATACCCAGGTGGACCTAAACATACTACAAAAATTCTATGAAGTTTTGTTTAAAAGTACTTTTGTGCCTGCTCATGGTATAATTTTCTAAATAGAAGACTCAAGTTTCCTTTTGATCAAAAATACCCAAAAGCCATAGTGCATGTAATGTTTAAAAAAGAAGTTCAAAAGCATTTTTCTGCTGGAGAACTGCGCAACCAGATCTAGAGCCGGTGTTCTGTTATCTGATGTTAAATGTTTTTTTATGGTTTCATGAATTACATTTATGCTGCGTCTGTGAAAAGTAAAAGCTGTCATAAATCATACTCCTTTGTTAATAGCATGATATCTATATTGTAGGCACTATGTAGCGTTCGTAGAGATACACAGGTGTAAATGCTCCCTTCGATAGCAAAAGCGATATGTTGTTACCCAGGAACGAACGGGGTTTTAGCTTTCCCCTCATTAGGACAGACCACGCGTTCATCACTGTGTTCTGATGAGCCATGTGTACATTTTTCTTTACATTTACATTACATCTCCAACAGAGAGGCTGCTGCGGGTGATGAGGCTGGCTGGCCAAAACCCAGGCAAACGGAAGCAGCAGCATCATGTCACGTAGTGGCTGACCCATACCTAGTGTCCAAATGTTATGTTTAACTAGAGCTTTCCATTGCTTGTGTGCTGTAGGCCAGTATTATTTTGTTTGTTTATGATTTAGGAAGTGTATCTGAACAGCCTTACCTGTTAGTTTTGGTGATTACTACAGTCATCGTGTGACAAGAATGGACACAGTACCAGCTTTCTTGTGACCCACGATTGCCGCAGAATTAATGTTAATACCAGCACTAAAAATATGCCCGGAGCATCCAGAATGTATAGGGAGTGATGGCTGATGTGGCCAAGGACGCGTCACCGATCTGCTTTCTGGAGCAGTTGCTGGAGGCCTTGCAATGTAGCCTGAAGTGGTTCTGGATCCTATCCTGCACTGAGCTGCACGTAGTCAACTGTTTACACCATAAGAATGTTTCTCTTACATATTCTAACCTCCGATAAATGTTTATCCTCTCTTGGACTCGGATTTTTTTTTTTTTAATTTATTTTTGGAATCGGCAGATTTGTGGCAGTCAGTTCAGACCATAGGAAATCCAACCAGGCAGGTTGGAGACCAGCCAGCTGAGCACCCTAATTGTAATGTAATTAAAATTTAAGCAGATGTGGCTTGGGCAGGTGGTATTTCCTGCACGCATTTAGTTTGCTGTATGTACACACTATATGCGATGGACGCCAATAAATACTCCATCTGCAACTGCGAAAAATACTTGTGCATATGCTGAGCAGTTGGTCTGGGCGAGTGCTGAGCGCCCGCCCGGCACTGCTGAAACTGCCGTGTCTCAGCTCTTGACGGACTGAAACGAGTTCTGAAATCCTGAACATATGTAAACGGTTTTAAAACACAGCGTGGACAAAGTTTGTGGGTAGGAAAAAAGACATATGCATGGAAGCCTATAAATGTAATAACCCCATATGATGTGTTTCTTGCACTCTTTTTTGATTATCAGCTACCAGCTACTGTTGGAAACAGCGTATCAGGCAAGATAACACTTGGATCTGGTGTAGCTTTACAAAATAGTGTTGGCTGGTGAACTCATTGCCACTCCCCAAATTTGAAAACAACTACTCAGCTGAAAAATTGGCCCATAAAAATTCCAAAATCATATTTGTTCTTAGTTCTTACCTCAAATTCCAGTAATTGCTCTATCAACAATTCCAGTGACCTGGAAGAAAACAGAGAGTAAAAACTTACAGTCAAAATTTGATAAACTTCTAACTCTGCAAAAATGGAATTTGCATTATTTTTTTTCAATAGGACAGCAAGTGTAGGCCATTTCCCACTCTCACTGCAGTATAGACATTAAATCTGTAAAGAAAAAAACCCAAACAAACCACACTTGAAGCTCTTCATAACTGAGGGAAAATTTTGTCCTGTAGATTTTTAAGATTAAATCTGTAGAGTCCTACTGCAGTTTTAGTTTTGGGTTTTTTTTTTTTGGGGGGGGGTGGGGTGGGTGGGTGTGTAAAAGTTTAATAGGATTGTCTGATAAGGAATTGTGTCTTACAGTTAAATTACTCCATCTTTTGCTTGTTAGAGTGACCTACTGTAATTTTTCAGTATCCTTTGAGCAGTGTTTTGCGGTGCCTCAGTGTATCACCAGCAATGAGCAGCTGGCTTGTTTGCAATACCTCGTTCTGTTCTTCAGCAAGCTGTGTCAAAAAAAGTGCTGTTGGAGCAGAGGACTTTCCATTAAGCTGCTGCAGCTCCATGTTCGATTTGAAAATGAAATTTCTGTATTTTTTGTGTGTGTGTGTTCATTTATCTTTTATAATCATCCATTAAGGATTGGTCTTTTGAAGCTGCAGAGGCTGCAGAAAGCCCGACTTGATTACAGGTGTATCTTTGTCTTATTTCAAATGATTTTCAGAGGTTTAAAACTTTGAACCTTCCAGAGTCATGGTCTGCTTCTCTTCACTGGCCAGGACATCCAGCTGATCAGGCAGTAAAATACGACTTAGGCCTCTTGTTTACACAGGGAATCTAAGAACGTGTCTTCATAAACATTTTCTTGATCTTGTCATCATATCACAGTGGGAAAACTTTACCTTATTCAAGTGAAGTAGGGTACGCTTCCTCGGTTTTCAGTGCGATTTTATCTGGTTTTTATCTGTTCTCAGTTCAGGAACTGAGTGTATTTGAGATGGAGCAGAATACTCGTGAAACAAGTTCATGTCCTGCTCTAATGTACATTAGTTCAATATCTGATCTATATGAGAAAGTAAAGGGAAGTAACTTGTGGAGATCTCTTTGAGAGCATCCAATAAAGGCACAGGGTTATTCAGACTGTTACTTTTATTAACTTTGATTCTAACTTGAGACCAACTCTCAAGTCTCTGGTGGCTCCGCTTCAATAAAATATGCAGATTTACAGCAACTGAGATGTGCCCGTTAATGTTGTGGTTACTCCCATTGAGTGAACCTGAACAGGTAGCTGAATAAAGTGTCTTTTTAAAGTGAGTAAGGGAATCAAAAATTTGGCTGACATGATTAAAGGCAGTATTGTAAATGGAAATTGGTAATCGCGTTGCTATTGATTCCTCCTGAGCATGCAGCCGCTTGCAAAAGCGAGAAACATAATCATCCCAGGGGCCTGGTTCTTTCCACTGCTTAAATCTTACTGCTATGAATCTCAGTGCCCTGGCAGTTTTAGGAAGCAAGGGAATTGACAATTTGTAGAGAAGGACTATGAAGTGCACGTGAAGTGTTGAAACTTTTCAGGATGGACTGTCAAACAAACTTTACACTTTTCTGAATTTGGTCTGCTTTAGGAAATACTGGTTTTACATGTTACACTTGTTATCCAACTAGCATGTAATAAAAATAATGAGTTAAATTACCTCTAACTTTAAGTCCATGCAGCCAGCAGAATTATATCAAAGACCAAGTGCAAGTCAGACATTGTAAAAAAAATCTGCACATAAAAAATTTTGGTGGTGGTGGTGTTCATAAGATTTATCAAAGTGGATTAATATGTGCTGATTTATTGTAATATAACGTGTGCTTATAATTTGCAATTTGATTTTAACATGCTATAAAAAAATTATAGAGTAAATAGCGAGTGTGCTCGTTCCTTTAACTTAATCAGATATGTTGTCACAGAGGTTTCAAAGGCATGGTTATTTAATTATGAAGTGGAAAGTAACTTTGCTTCTGTTACTAAGGGAGCAATTTGCTTACTGTATCTTCTTCTTTTAATGCTTAGTTCCTTTGATTGAAACTGAATACTACTTGTTGCACTGTGCCATAACCTTATTGGCCTGGGATAAGTTTCTTGCAACTATTTATTCTATTAATGTTTCTGTCACCTGAGGGAAATGCGGATATTCTGTTAACGATTGTGTTAATCAAACAACTTTCTGTATTTCTGCACTGCCCAAGTTTATGGCATTCCATAGCAGGCACAGGAGATGAAACTGGAAACTTATAATATACTACAGATTGGATTAACTTGTGCGTTTTGTGTAGACTGCTTGAAGACTTTTTTTAGATAATTTAAAAAGATTAAATCTGCAAGAGAGTTATTCCTTCTGACAGGATCTCTGAAGTCTTTAACTTAAGTCCAGGGTTCTTGTAAAGATTTTGAACCTTGTACGCTAATAACTTTGCTATTGCAGTGCAGGCTGGGGTACAACGTATTTCTTCTATCAAAGAATTTTTGCAAATTTTTTAAATCCTTTGGATGTCGGAATAATTATTTCATCCATATAATGTGATGACGGGCATTAGATGTTTGAATGCAGTATGTAATGTTTGAGCCGTTTCTAGGCTATACTAGATGTTACAGCTTCACTTTCTGCCTTTTTAAGGTTTTGATGTTGTCTGGGAAGTAAATGCTTGTGGGGTTTTGTTGTGTGGTGTGTGGTTTTTGTTGGGGTTTTTTTTAAGGTTTGTTGAACTATAGGATAGTTTTGCTGGGGTGGAGAAAGGAGCCTTTGTGCATGCTTTTTGTCATAAGCTTTCCTTGGAGTTCTCCCTGGGGTTAGTGCAGACCCCGTTGGAAGCAGTGCTGGTACCTTCAGCCGGGAGCATCCTACCTGCAGTTTTGCAGCTGTGTTCTGAATAGCACAGAGGTGCCTGTAAAGCACTTGGTGGGATTCTCGCATAGCTATTGCTTGCAATAATGGTTTTAAAAAGACTATGCGTTATTCAACAACTGCTTTTGATGTGTGCAAGACAGCCAGGGTATTTTTAAGGTTCTGTTAAGGACCCTAAAGCATCTAAATATAATTGGTCTTTTTGTGAAGAGGAGGTCTTGAAAACAAGCGTTTTCAGGCAGAGTCAGTATCTCTGTGCTTGGAAATCAATACCTCTGTGATCCTTAGTCTTGTTTCTCAGTCCCAAGAGCTTCACAGGAAAAAAAAAAAAAAAAATCACAAAATTCTGCAAATATTCTGTAAGGTTTTTGTACTGCCTTTGGATAGTGCTTTTTATTTGAATAACGGTGCTTTTTATTTGTGCTCTGCATTGGTCACATAAGTGCTTGTCTACGTAAGAAGGGAAAGCCTTAAGTTGTCCCTTCAGCATGCCTGTCCTCTAAAGTTATCTTTGAAATACTCTCTACATCTGTTATCTTTTGGCATTGGCTGGGCAGGAGGGTGGTCCTTCGGCTCTGTCACCGTTTTCATCCTATGGCCCATCTGGTAGCAGGTGTTGAACAGTGACACAAGCCCCGACCAACCCATCTGAAGTCTCAGTTGGCCCATCTGGTAGATACTGCCAAAATAATTTCCAGGCTCGTGTTGTATGCTGGCCGAGCCGTTGGCTCAGGTAATCCTTCAGTGCAGGCAGGAAATCTGAGGAAAACTTTCTGACAGCTAGCACAATATTTGGGGCAACAGTTCCATTCTATTTAGCAAATTTGCTTTACTCGATGAATTCAAGCCAAACATAATTACAACTAATTTTCAGCATCATGCCCTCCCTGAAGTCCCTGAAATGTTACTTCAGATTGCGTTCTTCGTATTCAATGCTTGGTTAAATTGATGCTGTATCAGAAACTTGATCAGCACCGGAGATGACTTTTGAAACAATTACTGTGATAATTTCTGCTGGATTCTTTATGTTTTAATTGGATATGTTGCCTATAAATATTTTTTCCTTATTTTTATTTCCCAAAAAGCGGTTGCTTTTGTCTCACAGTTGGTAAGAAATTATTTGCAAAAAAACGAAGGGTGATTTTTTTTTGGTTGTTTTTTGCATGTTTGATGATACATTATGAATAAAATTATGGACTGATGCATATTAAGGTGCAAGTGTCTTGGTGGGAAATAAACTAAAATTGTGTTTACTTGTGTGTTTTTTCCAGAGATTTGTTACGGTTCCCTAGAGAAGATGATGTAGACATTGCAATGAAAATTCTGGTTCAGTGGAGTTCCCAAGGCCTTGAAGATGTCCAGCTGGTAAATTACTCTGTTTTGCTTGACCTACCGGGCTCTTCTTCAAACACAGTAACTCTGAAAAACAGCGGTGAATGCTTTTATCCTAGTGGACAGCAGTGCAACAGAGACACCAAAACACTTCGTAGCCAAGACGCCATGTACTCGTATGCAGCTTACTCCGCCAAAGGAACTCTTGAGGTAATATGACCATTTGTCTCTGTCATTTGGGGTGAAATAGTTAGAAAACATCAGCTTTTGTTGAATTTGGCTGGCGAAGTACACATGGTGAAATGCCCAGCCTTAAAATAAACATATTTAGGTAAAATATGATGTGGCCAATCTCAATTCAAACTTAAAAATTAGTCGGACCTGAATGCTTCATATGATATATTTTTGGTTTTCTTTTTAAAAGTATCGAAGTTATGAATTGGCATCTTTTGCATGGGTGTAAAAATCTGAAAGCTGCGTGTAGAGCTACATTTTATCCTTGTTGATACATAAATGCTACTGGTTTGAGGGATGCCTGTAGGAAGGCTAAGATGAGGTATTCTGCAGTGAGACCGGAGGCAGTGCTGGGCTAATACCTGGAGCTTCTGAATTATGGTCGTGGATCTCACATACTTTCTTCTATGGTAACTCAGTTGACATGTCTGCTCTGTTTCCTCTTGAAAACCCCAATTTGTATTTTTATCTTACTGTAGCTTTTGTTAGGAAGTTTTGTCAGTGAAAAGATCCTGCCTGTTGGGTTTTGTTACTCGCCAGGTGAAATAAGATCTTGGTTTACCTTGCTTTATCGTCTTCACTGTCTTCACTGGCTGCCTCCCTATATTTGCTTTCCAAATATATTGGGGGTGCACACAGGGGTCATCATTTCTGTTTACTTTCCTGGCTGAGGTAGTATAAATCTCAATAAATACTTCTGAAATATAAAAATTGCAATTTCACTGCTAACTGCATTACTGTTGTCTTAACTCGTTTTTAAAATGTTGTATGTTATTCCAATGATGTAGGGTTTTTTTAATCTTGGTTTCTTTATTGTTTAAAAGATATGTTTGGTTTTGTGACTTAGAACACTAATAGACTATATAGGAACAGATTGTGAATGGCTTTGGGTTTGGAGGATGCGTCTTCCGAAATACCTTTCTGCTTTGTAAATATCTTAATATTTATAGCGTATCAGTTACTGTAACAGTAAAATGCAACTGTTGTGTATTTTCCTTTTGTTCGTGACAGTGTTTGCCTGTAATGTTTATTGATAACATGTAATGCACCGTGGAAATCTTGTAAGGAGTCAAAATGAGGAAAGTTGCATGATGCTAACTAACCCATCTTAGGGACTATTAATATGATTTTGATTTTTGGACTGTAGGAAATATGAAGGCTGGTAGAAAGTCAGATCCTTAAGTTCCTCATCCTGAAGTCCACAAGCTTCAGCTTCTCTTTCTTAAAAACGTTGACGCTTTTTAGTCCAAGGGATTTATTCCAGAGAGGAGGAGGAGTGGAGTTCTCGTTCTCCTTTGGGAGAAAGACTTCTCTCCATCTCCTGGTTTTGCATACCTGACATGCCTACTTTCCATACTGCGTCTCATGGTTGTTACCTCCATACAGCCTCTGTTCTGGGGCTCTATCAACCCGACGACTTCAGGTTAAAGTTTGTTGTTAAGAAGTGAAATGAAGTAGGCAAGGGTAGGTCCTAACCTGCATGATGTATGCCTTAACTTTTCCGTGGGCAAGTAAAAAGTACTAATGAATGGGTTTGGCTTCTCACATTTATCACTTAGAAACTCAATATGTGGTATTATTTTCTCATTGTAACTTAATAAGAGCAACTGTAATGAGATAAAGGGTCAGTTGTTGCCTTTGAGATTTATTTCATGAAAATAAATGTGTCGCTAACAAATTTATCAGATAAAAGGAAATCCAATGTTCTGGGAAAAATCATTGATGTTATTACCAGCAACACATGTACCACTTTCAGTTCTATTTCAGAGCAGTTTTATCTATGATTGAGTTGTGCAGAGAGGAGGACCACACACACCGTGTACGTACTCATCACTAGGGGTGTACCTTGGCTTTGGCAAAACTCGAAGCTTGTGCTTGAGCCAAAGAATGACTCTGTGCACAATTTTACAGTCAGACCTTTGAGATACCTAGCACCCTCGCAAAACTTCACGTGTTTTCGTTTATTCTTCAGAAAGTCTACCCAAAGTGTCCTTAGATCTAGAGTTTTGCCTAAAAGGGAAATTACCTTTTTTTGTTTAGGCTACGGATAAATTGGTAGTGATCTAACCTCCCTGACTTTCAATCCCACACAGTAATCGCTACTATTTAAACTAACGGAAGTAGAAAACCTTTAAATGAGAAGTAGCAGGTGGCGGCTGTTGCTGGGTTCAGCCATCAGAGGGTGACTTGATTGCTTGCAGTGGAGCTACAGGTTCTGTGTTTCGAACATCTTGCAGTGGGTTGTGATTGCAAAATCATGAGGGTTGTCCTGTGAAAAGGTATTCTTGTAACAGCTACTCATAATCTGAATAATTTTCTTTCAAATGTGACACATCCTTAGTAGAAAACTTCTACTGTGTGTCACATAATCAGGTTGAATTGCTGATATTGCTTCGATGTTGCTGCTTCATTGTATCTCATTTGTATATTTGGTTTGCTAGAAGTTCAAGCAAATAAAACCATTAAGTTATCGCAGCCCACCTACCAGCAGAGGCACAGCTCTACTTTCATGTTGACAAGGTTATTTGTAGAACAGCAGGACTTATTTTCTTTGACCACCTGTCATGTCCATTCATCATATGGCCATTGTATATGAGCCATCCAATTTGTGCTTTCTGGTAACAGTCTAAACAGCATTCGTGAGCGTTTGTGATTGGAAATCTACTTCAAAAACCTACTTAGTGCCATTGTGATGGATGGGACGCTTTACTACTTCTCTATAATTCATCGGGCCCTGAAAAGGTGACACTGTTTGCCCATCACAGTGACAGGCAGGGCAGCCTATGGCTCTGGAGAGAGCTGCCTAGTCAGTTTTGAAATAGATGTTGCAGCAGTTATGTAAATAATACATCGTAGACTAGGTCAGTCTAAGGAAAGAATGACATACGTGAAATATATTTGTATTAAAACTTAAATATCAGCCACCTTTTATAGAGTTTAAACCTTTTGTCGGCTTGTTGAAAGCAGGAACGCCACTCTGGCCAACAGAGTACATACATGAAGGGAAATGGCATTGCATCACATTTACGAGTTAAAGCAAAATACGTTGTCAAACAGTATCTGGCCGGTTTCCGAGTGTGGTGAATCCCAACGTGCTGCTCCCTGCCTTTGTGGCGCATGGCGATCTGAGAGCTGTGGCTGCGCGTGCTGTCACCGGTGGAGCAGTGGAGGGATGAGCTGGGGAATCGCTGGCGAGAGCCGAGGAGGATACGTCTTGGCTGGACGCGCAGCAGCAGGCTGGGTGGCACTCGGGTCAGCTGGGCAGTTGGTTTAAAGCAGGCCCACGGAGTACAGCGAACTTGAGGAAGAAAGAAGTGTTCAGTTTTGGTGTCGCAATGTTTGTCTGCTCCGTCCCCTGCTTTTTTAGCAAGTGTGAAGAGAAAATCTTAGCAGATGTAATGGTTGGTGTGTTGGGACAACATTCAAGGACAGCCTAATTAAAGCAAAATGGAGATTGTATTTGCTTTGTATTCCCTGATTTTCTGAAGTTGTGTTTCTGTGACCTGAAGTTTTCCTCACCTTCCTTTCACCTTAAATTGATTCACTCTTTGCTTTATGGAAGTGTTAAGGAACTTTTGGCAATCCTAAATCTACTTTAAGACTTTAAACAGAGACGCTTAGTGTCCTCCATTATACGGTGTTGCCTCATGCTGTATGATACTCCTCTGCCTCTTCAGGAGTAACTGGCTGCTGAATGCACCAAATCCCTGTTGGTTCCTTTGCCGTTCCTCCGTCCTTTCCCTTTTTTCTCTGTGGACGCTCTCAGCAAGCCCAGCAAAACATCCCTTTTCTTTCCTGGACCTCATACACTGAAAGGGCTACGTTGGTTCAGGGACCAGGAGACGTTGTGAGAAAAATACAAGTACTGGCACGGGAATGCATATGCAGGCGGGGATTTGATGGTTTCATGGACAGAAATGAATCGTTCCCATCTCCGAGGCAGTTCTCCCAACACCCGACTATGTCTCCTTTGTACTTTGGCCCCTCCTCTGTGCCTGTTCCCTGATTGCTTGGACTCCTCCACTACATCACCTCACTTCCCTGCCATCGTCCGTGTTCCTTGACTGATTCTACCCATTTTGCTGTTCGAAGTGTCTGCTGATTTTAGACATTTATACTCCCAACTCAGCCAACAGTATCTTTGATTAGTTTTGGAGGGGCTGCAGGGAGCAGACAAGTGAGAATGCCGACTGCTTGTCTCTATCTACGATATGCAGAAGAGATACTCTACATCTGTTGATAGCATATCAGCCTGCTCCGGTTCATTTGTTTTGGTGACATTTTCTCAGCTAAATGAGAACCCACCGCAGAGATTAATGCAACCTGAAGCTATAGGAGAAGTACAAACCCATCTGTTAAGCTCACTCAGTGATCTTCCCACCATTCTTCAATCTTGGCAAGATGGGAATGAGGGAAGTGGGACTTGGATTGCTGTCAGGTCCTCTTTCACAAGGAGGGGGGCTTGCTCACTTCTTATCAGATACCCCATTTTCTTATGGCTGTGCTGAGATGTCTCCTCTCCCCATCCACCCCCTTCTTTCCCAGGTCCTTCACTCTGCAGGAAGATGGGAGTCTTCCTCTCCTCTATGGTCTGCTACTCTAATCTTTCCCACTCGCTGCAGGCTCCCCACCTGTGTGCCCTACAGTCCCCTCCCCTCTCTGCTAGGGCTTTGCGTACTGCAGCACTGTCTCCCTGCAGTACTTGCAGCTCGCTGTATTTCTAGCTCTGCACCAAAAGGTTATGAGTTCCTCTGGAGGGACGATGCATCAGGAGATCCTTGACCCAACAGCCTGCTTTCATTTGATTTGGTTTCATTGTGCTGGAAATGTGATTAGTGGACCCTTATTATTTATCTTTCCTCTAGCTAATGAGCGGTAATTTCCTTAACGATATTTCTGAATTAAGATTGGTGTCAGCGGGTTGGTTTTAGAAAATTTTAAAATCTTCCCAGGTTATTTTTATCCCTAGGCAAAATTTCCAAATGAGCCTTCTGCAGCACGCTCACTTGCACATCTTGAATTCCAAAGGCAGAGAGTGCATATAATTCAGGTTAAATAATCACAGCATCTCACCCTAAGTCTTTCAGTCATTTTTGATGGCACATTGGTGCAAAATATCAAGCTAGAGGGAATCTTGATACATGTGTGCATTTAATTCTTTTAGGCACGCCAATTTAGTTCATTATTATCCTTATTAACATTTTCTAAAATTTCTTCTCTGAAGAGACATGTACTAGCTAAAATGAAACCCTAGCAACTGAAATCAGTTTGCAGATGGTTAGGGCTATAGTTCGGATAACGCATACACACAAATGAGAAGAATCATGCGATTTTTGTAACATTTGGACGTTTCAGAGGAGCTTTATTTATCTATTATTTATCGAAGGGTTTCTCAGAAACCTCTTCCACAAATAATCATAACTTAGACCACTGCTCTGCATACCAAGTAGGCACGGCAAATTTTCAAGACAATCTCACTAAGAATATGGATTTTTAGAATAGACTTGACCTTTAAACAGAAAGCAACATTCAACATGAACTACAGCATAGCTGCCACTCCATTATAATTACATATAGAAAGCTGTGAAATGCAATGTGAAGGTTATATAATTTAAAATTGCAGTCAAGGACTACAAAAATGATCATTGAAGAGATGTCCTGCAGAACATCCTGTCAGTTTTCTGGCATATATCACGTAACCACTCATAAATAAAGTTGTACAGTTCCCTAAAAATAATAGTAGTTCATCATGCACAAAAGCCCGGTTAATATTGCTGCAAGATTTTTGTGTCTTTGAAGGGCAGGGTTTCCAAGATGCAAATGGCTACTGCTGCAAAACCTTTTGCTGTTTTGTAATTGCGAGTCAATACTGTACCGATGTTTTACTAATGAAATATTAGTAATGACATTTTAGTAATAACGTCATTAATAATAAATGAGGGGGTTTTAAATGCAAAAAAGCAAAGGGCAAGGCATCTTGATTTCTACAGATATAACAGATCACTGAGCACTTCCGTGCCATTGCACATAATCAGCTAAAGGCATTTTTCAGCAAGGCCTCTACAATATTTGAGAGGGAGCAATGTTGAACCATAAACATTATATTCCAATTGCACGGTAAAAACTAAAGGGTGCAAACACGGAGGACTTGAGAAATTGATTTGGTGCTTTATTCGGGTTTTAGTGCAAGTAAAATTCCTATCAAAATCAATGGGAATTACAAAATTTTTAGCCAGAGCTGAATTTTGTCTGTTAGTCGTCACTGTGAGAGAATACAAGCGGAAGTAACTTCTGTAGACGCATGGATCTCCAAGAAATATTCTTCCCTTTGATTACTTTATTGGATACTTTAGACCAGGCAAGCTGCGATCACCTCTGCAGTTCAGGAGGTGTCCGGCTTCATACGTACCCAGTTACTCTTCTCTCATTCCCACTTTTTGTTAGTGGTGTTCGGTGCAAACCTGAATACAGAGGTACTCCAAGTCAAGTGGAAATCTTTCTGCCAAATCGCAAGGCACATTTTGCTGAGGTAGTGCTGTATCTTATCGTCTCTCTGTAATTTTTGTACGTCATCTTAGTAAATTTGAACCTACCAACGGCATACCTGTGTTTTGTCTGTTTAAGTTTGCAAAGGCGATCTCCTCCTCCTCCGAGGAGGAGGAATTCTAAGCAAAAAGCTGCTTCTGCTGTGAGCTATTTGGTTTGGGGTTTAGCAATCTTTTTCTTTTAAATTTCTCCAGTATTTTCAAGGTTTAAAACTGCCTTGAAGGGATCTTGCTTACACTAAAAACAAAAGCAAAAATTTTCTCCAACAGAGACACTATAAAGCAAATAATATCAGCTTTTAAAATATCGCTAGGGTGAGAAAAACAACATAAGAAACAACTGCAACTGATATGATGAGAACAATAACAAAACATTTTTGTATTTATATAATACTCAATCCTTGTCCCTAAAACTACTTGTATAACTTCATTGTTTAAAAATAGTGTAGTTTCATGCATCAACAATAAAGAACTTGTTAAAACGCTACTCAGCTTTGTGATAGTTATGCGTGACTGTAAAATACAATATCGATTAAGCTATTGCTTGTTCTCATTTTTTAGTTTATTTTTGGGGAAGAGAAGCAAGTCCTAAAACCTTTTAAGGAACGTTAGCAATACAAAAGCATCTATAGTTGGAGGCAGATTGCATCCTACTGTGCCTGTACAGCCTGTACCTGGGAGCACAGCCATAAGATTCTGACCCTGGCAGTCCCAGGCATCAGTCAGTCATCCATGAGAATATGGGTTAGAATCACTGTCATACAATGATTTTTAAAAAAAAAAAAAAAAAAAAAAAAAAAAAAAAAAAACCCACAAACCACTGTTCTGACATACTGCACTTGATTATTTTTGAAAATAGAGAAAAAGTCTAAATAATGGTGCTGTCTCTTGTGAATTAGAGCTGGCAGCTGAAAAGAATCAGGAGCGACTATTTTAATCTTCGATGCAGCATGAAGCCTTAGCAACGTGTTTTATCTTAGGAGTTATCTGTATCTACCAGTATAACTTTTACAGTCAATATTGGACAACATTTTGTCAAAATCTTAAAAATTGATTTCTTCTAATGTAGTAATAACAGCCTATTGAATGCTTTTCTACAGGACTCTTTTTTTTTTCTCATCGTTAAAATCTTTTTAATATTTTGAAATGAAAGTAGCATTGAAAATCCAAAACAAGTCTGAAGATTTCCTATCTGTGTTAGGATGTGGTAATATAAAGTCCAAATATAATCTTCCAAGATGACCACTTTGAAAGACTAGAAATAAGTTCTTACCAAAAAAAAAAAAAAAAAAAAAAAAAAAAAAAAGCATACAGGACAGGTTCTAAATGCAGTCTAAACTAGTTGAGGATAAAGCTGCCATTATATGAATAATTTGGTGAGGACAGATTTTAACGGCTTCTCTGACTTCTTTGTTGAAGAATTTTGTTATAAAAGAGCAAAGGATGAACCTCTCTAGAGGCTGCTCTGAGGAACGCTACAAACCTGGACACAGAGCCCTTAGTAGTAAGAAAGACCAAAAAGTGAAGAAGGCCTCTCTCAGAGAAAGCCCTTTGAAGTAAATGTCTTTTGAACGCCTTTCAGAGCAGGATGAAAAAATGTGCAGCTGGGATACAGCTGGTTGAAAAAACACGAGAGCTGAATTCTTAAAAATGTGAAAAAGAATGATAATAATAATAAAAAAGGCCCAGTTACTAACCATAGGCAAGTCTAAGTTTGGTATCCAGGTACAGTTGGCAGAAGTGCATTGGGTGTGTACGTGAACTGTCAAAATGCCGGAGCTTGTTCACTGGCTGGGCTAAAATGTCCTGAGAAAAAGCTTTTGTTCAGAATTTCGCTTTTAAGCTGGTTGGAAATACAGCACTTCTGACTGTGCCCACCAGTTGCAATCCCAGGAGAGAAGTGTCTGCTTAGAAATAATAAAAAAATCAGTGCAAACTAACCAAAGCTGAAAGTACATTGGGCTTCCCTTTTTCTAGAATTAGGCATTCCTAGTTTTTTCTGTCTGATATGCTGCCTCTTCCACTAAACACAAATAAATCTCATGTCTAACACCTCATGTAATGAATATTAGTTACTGTGTTTATCTCGTTCATTAAGAGGGCCTTAATGTGAATTAATCGTGAGATATATCAGTTCTAGTCTCATAATTATTTCTTATGTTCCTCTGCTCTGCAGTTCAAAGACAAGGTGACTCATCAATCACCAGCTTGTGACTGGCCCAAGAGTAGGGGTGTGTGACAAAGATGATGCTTCAAGGAATTTATCTTCCTTCCACTGAATTATGTTACCGTATAGAGTTAGTCTTGTCTCCTGTAAGATTCACTGCTTCACACTGATGTCTTCGAGGGGCAGACAGAGGTGAATCAGGATAGAAGAGGTCTGGCAACGGCTTCAACTACTAGAGAGCAAAGCTGCTTAAATATGCAAGAAAGCTCCTGCTGCGTTGTCATCCAGGAGGGATGTTCCTCCTACGGCAGGTCAACGCTTGCCAGGCGCGATCTTTACTTGGGGAGTATTTTAGAGGATGAAGTAGTATGAAAAGCTAGAAATTACATTACTGGCAAAAGAATTACTGCATCATTCTTCTAACCAAAGTTTTTATTCAAAACAATTTTCTCATGTCTTTGTCCATGTTGTCCTTTTCCCCTATAAAACTCTTATGTCTTAAAGCTAGAAGAAAATATTGCAACCATGTAATGATACAAATTAAAAATCTAGAATAAGAAGTTGTATCAGCGTGGACAGTGTTAGGCTCGGGATCTGATGGGTAAGACTGGCTCTTTCGGTTCAGATCTTTCCCCGATGATCTTATTGCTGTTGCCTTAATGCCTGTAGAGTTGCTCTGCCTGAAATAAAGTTTCATAATTTTTCAAGTTTCTCTGCAGGCAATGAAGATAATTTCTTCACAATGTATAGTGTTTGTAAAGTGGGTACCCAAACTGTAAAGGCAAATGAAGAAATACGGAGGGAACCTCTTCAGTAGATGATACAGCTAGCGAATATTTTTAATGATGACCGTTGTGCGTTCTTTGTCTCGTCTGCTGCATCTAGTCTCTTGTGTTTGTTGAAATTCAGGAAGGGGACCACTTGATGTTGGAAGATGGACCGTTGAGGAAATTTGTGGTTGACTCAGAATTTATGAGAGCGCATACTGAGCTCCCCGTTTCTAGTTTCTTTTTGTTGATTGTTCAACATCCTGGGCAGGAGGGATCATAATGGGGGAGGAGAAACAATTGAGAGCAGATTTCTATAGTAACTGATAGTTCTGTAATAATCTCCATAACTGCTTTTAGTGAGAACTGTACCATAAAGTACTGTTGCTACAATAATGCTGAGCGCTTCTCTGCTGCTGTAAAGGAGGCTGACTTGGATTCCAGGCTGGGTGGAAGGTGAGGGAAGCTCTGTTCAGATCCAGCTCCACGGCTCTGGCAGGGCTGCAGTGATGGTGACGTTTTTGTGTTACCAGTGAAATCGGTTGTGTGATGTCGGAGGTCAGAGCGCTCCTTCCTCCCCATCAGGTTGCCCGGATTCTGGTATCCTTTCAGACTTTCCCATACGTTTTAGATAATGTCAACATTTTTCCGTCTGTCCTTTTGAGATACGCCCTCATGGGATGCCACTGTACAAGGTGAACAATTCGCTGGGCCCTTTTCTAAAAAGCAGCAGTATGTGTTCTTTGCATGGGATTTCCTCTCTTCCTCTAGGATTTTCCATCCCTGCTGAGAGCACAGGAACCAAGTTCACAAATTTTCCACAGTGTTCCTGCCGACGCTTAGCAGAGATGAATGATCAAAATGTCTGTGTGAAACTTGGCACGATTCAGGAGAACCTTCACCCTGACGTGTGGAAAGACTTAGGATAAAGGCGAGCTACTGATTACGCTATAGCAACGATACCTGGCAAGGCCCTATCCTAAACTTCCATTTAATCCTTGCTGTTATTCATAAAAATAAAACAGTTTGAAAATGAAGGTTAGCTATTTGTGAAAGAAAAGATAAATGGTGCTGCCATATAGAAACCTTTAGGTGACTAAGCAGTGCAGAATACAGTATCACAATTAATGACCAAATGGCAATTCCAAAATACTGAGTGCATTTTTAAAAAGAAAATTTGAAAGCCTGGAATAACAAAGAACTGGGTTTTCTTCCTGGTACAATTTTATCTGAACCACATGCTACATGTCTCTAAAATAAGTCTTCTTTCCGTAATGTGAGGTAATGGAAAATGGAAATATCTCCTTGTGTAATCACATAGAGCTATGCTGTTCTCACATACAGCCGTCTTTATATTTGTCTTGGTCAATCATTTGGGCCACTTGAATTCATTATTGCTCAAGTATATGCCCTGTTTTCATTGGTGTCCTTTTCTTTCATCCGAATTTATTTGTAATTTTAGAATGTATTTTTCCTCAATCCTTTTTCTAAAGAGGTAATTTAGAGACCTATGCATCTGTGTAATGACTTAAACCAACACAATTCACATCAGATAGGAAAGATGTCATTTTCCTTTTCACAACTGCATGTTTGCTTCTCCAGGTTCGATAAAATGCTGCTTTACCACCCAGATTTGCGTTTACAGCACTACATGGCTGGGCATCTCTCTGATTATGTTCAAGTGCGTGATGTTTGGCCAAGCAAGAGCTAGAAGTACTGTGTGAAAGGGTGTTTATTATACTCTGGAAAATAGAGTTCTCACTGACATTTCTGAAAGTTCAAGTGTTCTCTTGATGCAGTGGATGACCTCCTCTTGTACATACACGTGATTATCTGCATCTTTGAGGTAGATGTCCATTTTATCTTTCTGTATCTATGTACTTGCAGTAACAAGAACTTATGTTCTATGTGTTTGCTTAGCAAGTGTGCATAGAAATACAGCCAGCCTGTGTATTTCAGTACACTATGCGTGCACTAGTATGAGAGTTGACTGGGAAACAGGCTTCTCATCCTCTGAGAACTATGCTGCTTCAAAATGTGTTCAGAATTGTGGCAAAAATTGGAAACCTGAAAACTGTAGGGCTATTTTCCTAGGTATTTCTGGTTTAACACAGCCAGACTAACTCTAAAAATGAAACAATTGAACAAAGTTGAAATGCTACTCTCTAGGAAATTAAGATATCAAATGTATTGTAGTTATGAAATGAAATATTTCCATTTTACTTAAGAAGAATCAAAAGCACTTCTGTGTAACATGTCACAGCCGTTGATACACATATTCTGTCTTTGATGGAGAGTGTTTGCATTCACAGGACATTGTTCTTATGACCTGTCATTTCAGACAGGAGATTACTTCCCTTCTCTGGATGTGGAGCAAACTCATGTTTCGCTGTGTTTCACGTTGAGCTTACGAAGAGGTGAAGGGGAGTGTGCCCAGTGCCATTTGGTAGCCCTCCTGCCCAGCTGAGATGGATCCTTCCCTGCAGTAGCCGTCTAGCTGGCAGTTTCTGCTGCGGTCTGCAGAACCTGTTTGTACAGAAAGCACTTCCAGGTACCTTCTGTAAGGTGCAAGCATCTTCTCCAAAGACTTAACAGTTGTAGCTACCCCAGGAGGGAATGCCTGTTTTTTTATTCGCTATATGATAAAAAGGCCATTGAAGGAGGACCGTCTGCAGCCTCTGGATGTTTTACTTTTATTCTTCATGTTTGAGCGTAGCCAGTAAAACCTCCGCGTCACTGCAGTCCAGTCCTGAGAATTTGCTGAGTTCTGACATAGTGGGACTGAATTCTGACATAAAGTCATTTAACTGAAAATTTTACAGCCGGGGTTAAATCATACCGTTATAATTTACTATGTACGTATGTAGCTTATGATTTGTTTTTTAAGATGTCACATTGCAGCTGAACAATTCTGGTTTGTTTCGTTTATCCTTAGTCTGTGTAATTTGTAAATGTATATTTGCATGAATAATTACCACTGTGAATAAGCTAAACCAAGTAGGGTGGCAAATATAGATTGCTGTTTCTGCTTAGGAAAGTGTGATCAATGTGGCTTTACGCTTTAGAGACTAATGCTACTAAATATCTTTGCAGTTAACTCTTACAAAGAGGGGGATATAAATAATATTAAAAACATATAAGAAAGAATCATTAGAATTTAAAATTTTGTCACTAGTGAGCTTTGTGAGAAGACAAATAATTAGCATCACTTAATGAAAGCTTAAAATAATAAACTTTCTGATAGGATTTTAGGCCTCAAATGATACCATGTCCTTTAGTGTTTTATAACCAAAGCGATGTTCTTAGAGACTTGAAAATAAATAAATATCAATTTAATGTGACTGAAAATAGGACTGGTTTATTTCAGAATACCTGAAAAACTAGATATGCATTTAAATATAATTAGAAAAGATGAAAAACCTAGGTGTGTTGCTTGGGTATCTCACTGGATATCATGAATTAAGAGGGCATACTTGAGTATTAGTTTTGCCTTCTGCTTAAGGGAAACTTGGAGGAACGTGATTTGGTGGGGGGGGAGGTATGAATGAATTAAAAGAAGAAAAGATAAAGTTGAAAATAGGTATAAAGGGAGGAGTCGACAGGATGAGCATCACCAACAGGGAACTGAGCTATGTCAGCTCAGATTTATCTGGGGCTCTGTAACCATAAAACACAGAAGAGGTTCTTTTCTGTAGGCTATAAAAAGGCTTCGATCTTAATTCAGTCTCCCTGGGAGTTAGTAGAAAAAAAAAAAACCTGCTATAAGCTGTAAAAAGCAAGCAAGCAAACAAGTTAAACCTCAGTCTCTTTCTGAAAAGGATACTGGGATGGCAAAAGCGACCTATAGGAGAAGCTTCAGTAGAGCCCTGCCTGGAGTGGAGCTGTGCTAGCTGGACAGGTGGGACGAGGGGGAAGAGAGAGCGTGTAAAATGTGTCTGTGACTGAATTCGGTCTGCAGGGCCAAACTCGCTCCAACTGAGGTTAAGGGACATCTTTTTTTCTTCCTGTCTTGGTACAAATTACAGCTATAGCTGCCATTCTGATGCACTGTGCAATTTTATGCAATAAATACTAGTCACAAAGAATCCTTTTTGACTGCAAGCTGACACTTTGAGTCACACTGAATTACTCTGGAATTTTATTTGTATGAGTAGGAACATTGAAGTGAAAAAAACCCAAAACAAAACAAAACAAAACAAAAAAAAAAAACAAAAACCCTCCAGAGTAAGGTGCTAACAAACATAAAGAAAAAATGTCATGAATCTGTTTGAAGAAGAGTAAATGCTTGTAGGTAAAAACAACCAGTTACTTAATGACCAGCTAGTTATTTAATGACCCCACACACATGTATCTTGCTATGTGGAACAATGCTGAAGTTCTGTGATTTAAATCTGCCCAGACATTGTGGGTCAGGTGCATCTCTTAGTATTGTAATGGAGCAAACCAGCTTCAGTTGGTCCAGATAGGTAATGATTTGCTTTTTTGGGCTCAGACAGCATGTTCAAATTCAGATTGCACAAATCATCTCTCTTTGGCTTGCCTCAGACGGTTGCTTGGAAATACATTAGGTTATTATTTTTCAGGATGTAAGATTATTTTTCTCGTTCCAGTTTTCTAAGAAGACCTAAAAAGAACCTCAAGGATAGGGAATCCTGTGCTGCTAGAGTCTGGATGAGCAGTGTCCAAATTTGGCCAAGATTGTAGGGGAATTTTCTTTCACATATACAGTTTAGTCATTCGCAGGATTTCACAGAGGTGTTTCTGTGTAATTACCTCAGATTTGTCTTCAAGCTTTCCCAAACAGTTGGGGTATGTCCAAGTGTCATAGGACACACAAAATATTTTAAGAAGTATTTGCTATCAGAAGGCAGCGTGCTTGGATTTTGAGGCCTTATACCAAGTTTTTCATAAAGTAAATAGAGAGTGGAAAGCTCACCAGGGGATTTCAAAGATAGTATTATTTTGAAATTATTGTAAATGCTGGAGTATGGTGTTTGCATGAAAACTGAGTTCTAAAGAAAGGAATTTCTGTTTTGTAGCAAAAGCAGCTCTATAAGAAATTACTCTTTCGTGTGAACCTCCCCCCTGCTCCCCGAGAACTCTCCTCTTAAAAATCTGTCACCTGCCTCAAATTCTTTCCTGATTTGTTTCTACCTTGTGTCAGACTTGTCCTTATTTTACTAAATGTTGAATTACACCCTTGGTCATGCTTTCTCAGATCTTTTCCTCTTCTGATATTGCTTAGCCTGGCAACATAAACCAGAAAATAAAACTGACCGCACTTGCGAGCCCTCCCCATGAAGGAACAGGCTGACTGATCCTACTCGTACCGAGCGCTATTACTGTCAAAGAAATCAATAGTTAGGCATGTTACTTTCTTAGTTCAACCTTCAGCACTTCAGCTGAACTAGAGACATGCCACAAAACCCACAAGCACTCTCTCTGTCCCTCTTTTTGCCTGGAACCTAGTGAAGGACAAAGGTTGAAAGATAACTTTGAATATTAACATTTCTGAAGAAATACAGTAAGTATATAAAAGATGGCTATGGCTGTTTGTTTTGTCTCTGGTGTGCTCAGTAGGACAACGAAGGAGGCTTGGGTGGGAGCAATCACAGGGAGCAGCTGTGGTTCCCTGATTATCGGAGGGATGCTTTTGGCTGAAATGGGAGCAGTAGCTCCTGTCAGAAAGCGTAGCAGAGCTTACACCAACAAATGCTTTGGCATACTTGGGCACAGCTCCGCTATCTCCCCTCTTCTTTCTTCCTTTTCTCTAATTTTAGAGAAGAGCTAGTTTTATGTTTGCAGCTGTCTTCACGTTTGTTGATGTCCAGCTTTGATCTACAGCCAGCTTGAGTTTACTTTTATGCTCTGCTGAATGCTGCCTTCAGCTTCAATTTCAGAGCTCTGCAAATAAATTATAGTGAAGTGTTTAATTAAAGTTAGCCTTATGTCCTGATTGCAGGCTGCCGTCTTCTCAGATACAATTTGCAAATATATTTTGGAGTTTTCCCTTTAGGCAGGATGTGGTGGGTTGACCCTGGCTGGATGCCGGGTGCCCACCAAAGCCGCTCCATCGCTCCCCCTCCTCAGCTGGACAGGGGAGAGAAAATATAACGGAAGGCTCATGGGTCGAGATAAGGACAGGGAGAGATCACTCAGCAGTTACCGTCATGGGCAAAACAGACTTGGCTTGGGGAAATCAGCTTAATTTATTACCAATCCCGTCAGAGTAGGGTAATGAGCAATAAAACCAAGTCTTAAAACACCTTCCCCCCACCCCTCCCTTCTTCCCGGGCTTAACCTCGCTCCCGATTATTCACTACCTCCTCCCCTTGAGTGGCGCAGGGGGACGGGGAATGGGGGTTGTGGACAGCTCATCACAGGTTGTCTCTGCCGCTCCTTCCTCCTCAGGGGGAGGACTCCTCACACTCTTCCCCTGCTCCAGCGTGGGGTCCCTCCTATGGGAGACAGTCCTCCACGAACTTCTCCAACATGGGTCCTTCCCACGGGCTACAGTTCTTCACGAACTGCTCCAGCGTGGGCCCTTTCCACGGGGTGCAGTCCTTCAGGAACAGACTGCTCCAGCGTGGGTCCCCCGCGGGGTCACAAGTCCTGCCAGCAAACCTGCTCCAGCGTGGGCTCCTCTCTCCACAGGGCCACAGGTCCTGCCAGGAGCCTGCTCCAGTGTGGGCTTCCCACGGGGTCACAGCCTCCTTCGGGCACCCACCTGCTCCGGCATGGGGTCCTCCACGGGCTGCAGGTGGATATCTGCTCCACCATGGACCTCATGGGCTGCAGGGGAGCAGCCTGCCTCACCATGGTCTTCACCAGGGGCTGCAGGGGAATCTCTGCTCCGGCGCCTGGAGCACCTTCTCCCTTCCTTCTTCACTGACCTTGGTGTCTGCAGGGCTGTTCCTCTCGCATATTCTCACTCCTCTCTCCAGCTGCAGATGCATAGGTTTTTTCCCCCCTTCTTAACTCTGTTATCCCAGAGGCGCTACCACCATCGCTGCTGGGCTCGGCCTTGGCCAGCGACGGGTCCGTCTTGGAGCCGGCTGGTATTGGCTCTATCAGACATGGGGGAGGCTTCTAGGAGCTTCCCACAGAAGCCGCCCGTGTAGCCCCCCCACTACCAACACCTTGCCACGCAGACCCGATACACAGGATGACTAGTTGAAGGTTATTTACTTGTGATTGATCATGCATTGGACGTCTCTGTTACTGTATTTTTGTGAACGACCTGAAAAGAGTAGCTGAATGTTGAAGGACAAATAATGGGCATTGGCTTGAGTGAAAGAAGGGGAGGTAGTGAGCCTGAACAGTCACAGAACTGAGGGGTTGATACTTCTAGAATTATGTATGTGCTTTTTGGAGAAATTGTCTTAATTCTGAAGAATAAGCAATCCTAAATATATCATATACATAGCATATAATATTTAGTTTTCTTCAATACTTGGAGTTTCTTTAGGTCATCCATTTCTGACACTCTTTTGGTGGGTAGGTTGGAACTGGCAGGAGGCTGAGCTTGACTGTGCTGCTGAATGTCGGTCATTTTCATAGCTGCAGCTTCTACGATCCTGACCTCCCAAACAGTTTGTGTAGAAGCTGTTCATTAGTATGAGTCAACCGGTTGGTATTTGGTAAAATATATTCATAATCTGAGGTTACTGAACTGTGGCACTAACAACAGGTACCATTAAGAGGAGAAGGTTTTTCACCACAGCCATTCTGTATGCTACTTCTGGTTTTGTTTTCTGCATAAGTTTACACCTTTCAGATAAGATTTCTTTGAGATTGCTCAGTACTGACCTTAATGTATTGTCTTGAGAAACAATAGTGAAACTATTTGCTTAGGTGTGGTGCTTTTCTGCCCTGGGATTCCCAGCCTTGATAGCTGGAGCAGATGCTTTTAAGAGCTGCCTTCTTATCTGCACTGACTCCATCTGCATTTTGGTGGTTGTGAGAAACATCCCTTCCTGGGTGTACTGGCTTTGAGGGTTTTTTTTCTGTGGGTTTTTCCCTTAATCCTTTTCCTGTCCTATGTGCCCCTGGCAAATCAGCCACAATCTATCCCCTAGCCGGTGTATTGGATGCAGATGTATAATCCTGTTATTAAATTCCTTTCCTCATTCAAGTGAACTGAATGATAACAATGTGATATGACAAACATATTTCCATTATTATTTTTGACCTAATTAACTTATCCTTTTTTGTAACAGCCTCAGCATTTGCAAAGAAAGCAAAGTTTTAAAATAGCATCCAGCCTCTTCAAGACCCCAGCTGCCACCTGCTTCATACAGTTATTCATACTTTTCCTTTCCAAGACCTGTCTTACTCTTTTTCATCCATGACCGGATGAAGTACGCTGGTTTATTCTCTTTCATTTTGGAGATAAGTAGGAGAAATTGGGAAAAGATCCTTGACTGTCTTGATTGTGGCATTTTCAGAATGTTTGTCTTTTCTGTTTTGGGGAGATTTTATCATAGTTTTTAAGATAGAATGTTTACAACTCATTGAGCATCATCTTGGGAGTTAGAAACTAATAAGAAGTCTAACATAAAAGAATTACTTTTTCTAAAAATGTTTGTTTTATTACCTACCCCTACTTCATTTCATGCATGGGGGAATACTACTGAACTCCATATTGCACATCGCATTTGTCCCTAATAGTCATATCTTTCAAACAGCATAGTATGAAACAATTTGAAGAGTAAGTACCTAATTCAAATGGATAAAACAACTCATTCTTTAGCAGTTTGCCAGTTTTAGGGTAAGAGGATTTACCCTTGCATATCTAAACCAAGTACACAAGTGCTCTTTTTTGGTACCTGATAAAAGGATGAGTGCTCTTTTGTTTTTGAAAAGAATTATCCTACCAAAGGAAAGCAGTTTATCAAATACGGCTAGTTGGGGGTGGGTATTTTGGTTTTTTAAAAATCTGGAACGTGTAGAATGAGGATTATGTCATGTTGTAAGCATTTCTAAAAAAGAAAAAAGAAAGAATAGAAAATGAAATCTTTATTCATCTTTGGAGGTGTTAGGAATGTTGTGACTAAAACAGGACTTCGTGCACCATAAATGGACTGTTAATTTCTCGGTGGATTATTGAGAAGGTAGCACTCTTTGGATTCAGTAGGATTCTTTAACATTATTTTAAAGTGTATTTTTTCAATATTTTATTTTATGCTAGAAGTAAAGGGTCCAATGAGTTGAGCCCCACTGTATTAAATAAAACCAAACCTGACTACTCTGAGCTAGTGTTGCTGTACTGTATTTGATGAGATGTTGTTATTAAGTAGTGCAAAATATTGTGCTTTCTATTACAAATTTTACTGAAGTATTCAAGTGTAGAAGAAAGGAAGGGGTAGGAATAATTTTTAAAACTATTTGTACAGTTTAATGTTTACCCATTAGTTTCTGGACTGTACTGCCAAAATGTTATGACTTTGTTCTAAACTCTTCCAGTGGGTTATTGACTTTGTTTGGGAGGGGAGGAGCCATGTGTAGTTTTACTGAAGAAAAGATTTTATTCCGTTTTTTTATTCATTTTAACTGAAGTTAGATCTGAGATTAGCTGTGCAAACCTCCAGCTGTTAGGCTATATGTGATGTTACCAAGACGTGATAACTTACTTTGGTAGGCATGTGCGATATTTTTACCCGTGGTTCCCAAAAAGGTAAAATTAAGGGTCAAAGATTTGTGATGAGAAGAGAACCACTTCGAAGTTCCAGTGAAATACAAGTGTGCAAGTACCCCTAAAGTTGGACAGTAACAGGAGGTGTAGGTCATTCTTATTTTCAGGCAAGTGCAAAAGAAAAATTTCTAATATATTGAGCTTTGACACGTCCTTCATGTGGAAGATGTGTAATGAAAGCATATGTAACTCTTTGTTATATTATACCCAGCTGCTTTTTCATTATGTAATGACTTCTTACATGTGCTCTCAATGTATGAATGTGTTTAATAGCTTTGGCATCGGGGCTTACTTTTAACATTTGGAGCAAAGAATGTGGTTTGCAGAGTGTTTGGGGCAGCAGGGAGTCAAGTTCTGGTTCTCACATAATTAAAAAATGAGCTGTGCTTTTGTGTAGGGCCTTTTATTCAGCCTGCTCTTGTTGAGCTCATGTGTTGCCTGGGAAAGACCGGTGAGCAGCTCTTGAAGATGCAATCTGCATCCATAAATTAACTAAGAACATCCAAGGGCAGTTGCTAAATGCATTAATAATTGTGCAAACGTGTAGTTTTGTTGTTTACAGAGCGGTGGATAGCACCCCAGAGGAGCAGCTAGCAAAAATGATGTGAAGAGAAGGAGCGCATGAATGTAGATGTGCAGGGATCTCATTTTCACACAGGCATACTGTAGAAGCAAATGGTTTGATACTTCATTGTGTTATATCTTTGTGTATTGATTGTGCCTCAGGAAAATTCAGTGTAGTTTCTCTCGTACGAGTGATGAAAGCTCTGATTCTTGGTTTGCTTGAGGGTAAGTGGGAAAGGCATTGGGTCCAATGGAATTAGATTAGCGGTCTCCCCAGAAATCAGCCTAGATATAACCTCTCAAGCCATAAGACTTTTGAGACTCTAACAATTATTGCACCGAAGTGTATCTGTCGAGACCTCTGTAGGTACAAACTAAAACAAAGCTGCGATCTACAGAATGAGGTAAAATTTGTGTGAACTTCACGGAAGTACACTGATTAATAACCTTTCCTCATTTGAGGTGAACTCTTCATAATCAGAGGCATCAGATTAGGTAACATATACAATAGCTTCCGCTAGTATAAAAACTTCTTCACCTGATTTTTATCATACTTTCCACATACAGTGATCACAGGAAAAAAAATTATATTGGATTTCAGCCTGTAGTCACCATTTGAATTTTCTTACAAAATCGTTTTCAAGTTCTTTAGGTATTAAAACCCCCACGTATTTTAGAAGAAACTGTGTGAAGTGCAAGATTTTCTGTTCCTATGTCTCAGTATTTGGTGTTAAATCCGATGTTTGCTTGTTCCAGAACTGTTTTATAGCTTTGGCTGGCCTCTCTAAATACTTGGTTTATACAGCACTGATAACATATTACAGACTTAGAAACTTGTTAACTTGAAAATTTAAAAGAATACATTTAAGAAGACAGGAACCTTGGCAAAAATTTTTTATGATTTCAAATTAAATGCTGAGGTTCAAACTCAGACAGAATATTCAGATACAGTTGTGTAAGGGTAAATACTTTCCTAAAATACCCGTGTTCAGGAATCTAGTAAAATTTCACACATCCTACATATTCGGAACAACGGTTGCTAGAATTTAAACAGTTTGTGTAGAAATGCCCAAAAGCAGAACTGCTGCCTTTGGCAGTGAATCCATACTTAAGTTACCAAAACTGAACCGAAAGAGACACTTTTCCATCTTGTACTGCTGCTCTTATTTTAATTTTTAAACACTCATGTGATATTCTTGTGTCTGCTTGTATTTGTGTTATATGTGAACACTGTGTAGGGATTTAGAGGTTCCAGAATGTCCTCGATGGTGTCCTGCGAGCTTCATAACGTTCTAAAATAATAATGTACAAGACTGATTATCCTCATACTTGGTCTTCACCAGAATTTATTGCTATAAATGTGTGAGAAAAATGCCCTTGGTCATTCTTAGATTTTATATTTTTATATANTGCTTGACATTTAATAATAACTTAGACCTTTACTACGTATTCTTGCAGTGTCCTAACTGAAGAGATGAAGATCTTCATGCTCTAAACACTTTTAATTTAGTTGGAAGTGACTCTAAATAATTTAAAAATATGTATTAATTGAAAAGTTTACACCTCGGAGTAGTGTAGTCTGGTGTCACTATGGTTATCTGAGTACAATGCTTGGATAACCGATGGATTATAAGAAAGTACTTCAATAGTTAAGGTAGGCTGCTCAGGATCTAGAAGGTAGGCTGCTCAGGGTCTAGAAAACAAGTCTTATGAGGAGCGGCTGAGAGAACTGGGGCTGTTTAGCTTGGAGAAGAAGAGACTGAGGGGAGACCTTATCGCTCTCTACAACTACCTGAAAGGAGGCTGTAGTGAAGCGGGTGTTGGACTCTTCTCCCAAGTAACCAAGTTGCGTCAGGGGAGGTTTAGACTGGACATCAGGAAGAATTTCTTTACCGAAAGAGTGGTTAGGCATTGGAACAGGCTGCCCAGAGAGGTGGTGGAGTCGTCAACCCTGGAGGCGTTCAAAAAAGGTGTAGACGTGGCACTCCAGGGCCTGGTTTAGGAGGCATGGTGGTGTTAGTTGATGGTTGGACTTGATGATCTTAGAGGTCTTTTCCAACCTTAATGATTCTATGATTCTATGAATCATATCAGACCACATAATAAAACTATGTATTGGTAGAGTATGTATTATCTGTGTATTGTCATAAGTGACCAGTATAATCATTCACTCATTTTCTGCAATGCTTCACAAGACTCTGATTCCTTTTAAGAAAATTAGCAGAAGTGAGTTAGTATCCCTTACATGGTTTTAAAAACATTCCTGTAGCTAATGAGGGGAAATTCTCATCAGAATCAGCACCACTTACTACAACCACTGGCAAAAACAATTGGTTTTTTATCACAGCTGATGAATTATGAATGAAAACTGCAAAGATATAAATTCATCTGTCAGATTGAATTCTCAAGCTCTTTGTTGTTACAGGTATTCCTGATTAGGAAATGGGGGTAAAGTAACTGCAGAACTTCACTCAGGTGCTTGTACTTACGCAAACAACTTTACTTCTGTGGAAGGAGCACCCTTGAGGATGCGTGGTTATAGGTATAGCCTGAACTTTGTCTTCTCTTTGCAGGCAGAACTTGTTGATATACAGTATGGGACCGTGGAAGACTTGATCCGGATTCAAGCCATTACAAACGTGACCAAAAAAATTGCACTTTTGAAGCTAGGACAATCACCTTTGCTTTATAAGGTTAGTCAAATGCTTGTTGCACTTTAGTTGAATTATTTATTTGGTTTTTTTCAGTTTCAAAATACCAGAACAAAGAGTTTCCCATTCTATCCCAGTAAGTCAGGATTCACTGGCATTCAGATTCTTCCTTAATACTAGCCACTTGGATCTGCGGTGCTTTTTATGTGCTACAGTTATTTATTTTGCTGCATATCTTACAGTGCCCCAGTAGTATGCCATATTTTCTCTGGGTCTACTATAATAAGCCTTTTGGCAAATAAAGAAATCCCTAAAAGAAGAAAAAAGCATGAGGGGAAAAAAAAGGCAACTGGGATCAGGAATAGTTGGATCCGTGTCTGTTAAAAATGTACATATAACACCGTGCTGAAGACTTTTGTTTCTGCATAATTGTATGTAGTACTTGGCCTGCCGGCTGTAGCTCAAGCACGCCGTGAGAGGAGGCGGGGGGCGGCGTGCGCTCACCTGACCTCAGGCTTCTGCGGGTCTTTCCAGTCCCGCTGGGCTGTGTCCGAAGCTCAGCGCTCTGTGCCTTGCTACGGACGTGCAGCTGCCAGCACTGAGGTTGCGAGGTGGTAACCAACAGCGTACGCTGTAGGAGGACTAACGCTGTTGGTTATGGATTTGTTTAAGAAATGACATCGTAACTTGATTTCATCATGACGTAATATAACCTGGCTCTGTGGAGAATTTCCCTTTGCCACCGTGGTTCTTTCTGCCATCCTTACCACCTCAGAGGGAAGAAAGGGACTGAGAGTTGGAAAAGAGCGTTAACTTCTGTGGTGTTTTCTGCTGTGTAAAATGCGTAAGCAGACTACCCTGAGATACAGGGATAGGCATTTAGCCCCCCTGCCGTTAATGGTCAGTCACGCCTGTTAAATCACTAGGATTTACTGGCTTACGGATGGGTTACCACCAGTTCGGAATGAGAACCATGTTTTTCTTCCACTCCCTCCTTCCTCCTCCTTTGGTTGCAGCTCCGTGTGGGGACGGGTGTACACGGGTACGTGTGTGTCCGTTCTTTCTCCTCCAACTCCAGCGCTGGCAGAGTGCGCAGAGGTGGAGCCCACTAGTCCACTTGTACGTTAGACATAATAGGGTCAATGTATAAACCACATCTAAACTCTAAATGTCAAGTAACTGCCTTCTATTGCAAATATTTTATAAACAAAAATGTTGTTTTGCCTTTCAGGAAATACACTAGCCCAATAAATATTTAAACAATTCATTCCCAATTCACAAAAGCAATTATAAAAGAACAGTGACTCCAGATCTTATAATTAAGAGAATCAGGACCTGCTCTGTCGGCCATAGAAAGCACAACTGGGACCACAACACAGGTTCAGAAAATAACCACTTAATATTTTTTTCTATAGGAATAATATTTGTCTCAATAAAAATGCCATTTTCAACTGAGTAACTTTGGCTGTTTATTTAAATTATTTAGACGCAATCTAATTACGCCCGTGAAAGGTCAGTTATCATTGTTGGAACTTGGCTGTTGTGCATCATTTCCACCGATGGGTCTTATACTGCATTTCACCGCTAACTGACAAAAACAATGAAATAGCAGTTGCGGCTCATGAAGTAGGAATTTGATAAAGATGCAAAGTTTGCTGTAATAGCACTGTCTAAAGTATCTACGAGATGGACTTTTTACCAATTTAATTTGTGTTCCTGTAAGCACTTCCTGTGTCTAAATCAGCAAGTAGCGCAGCCTGAAGGAGTAGGACAAAACAACTGGTGCTGAGGACAGGGCGCGTCTCAGGAGCTTTTAGTTTGGGTTGGCTGTAGTCTGGTCCCAAGAAGTAAATGCTGAGTGGTGGCTGAGGTGTATTAGCCACACTTCTGGTGTTCATCTGCTCTTCCAGAAGAATCCATTTTGCGCGTTCAGGGAGTGTTACACAATATGAACCAAAGTGTGGTGTGATCAGGAGATTGACTTCGAATGCACACTTGGGATCTGAGCTAAAAATACAACTCCCCAAACCTACTTCTTGTGTTCTGCTCCTGCAGGTTGGAGGTTTGCCCTTTATTTGTTATTTCTTCTTTTTGAGGTTGTAAACTGACTTTTTTTTTTTTTCTCTTAAGAATATAAATTGTCTCTTTGGCTTTGAAATAATTGTAAGCTATTAAAAGCATGGGAAAATATGTAGGAAGATATCAGAAATAGATTCTTCTTTCATAAGGAATATTTGAAGTGAAGGAGAAAGATTGCCTTAAACAGCAAGTCCTGCTGGTTTGGCTGGGCCCAGTATCTCACCACTGAATCCACTTTTTGTATCTTTTTTCCCCCTAATGTTTATGTTTCTGTACTGAGTCTCACATTTCTGTTTCTGCAGAT
Organism: Fregata magnificens; assembly: GCA_013389945.1. Classification (NCBI taxonomy): domain Eukaryota; kingdom Metazoa; phylum Chordata; class Aves; order Suliformes; family Fregatidae; genus Fregata; species Fregata magnificens. The sequence continues at coordinate 252,092 of WAAD01008859.1, forward strand.
ACTTCCCTCTGCCTGTATTTTCCTTATCTCTGTCTTCCACGTGCTTGGTTTTGCATCACATTAAACCAGAACGCTAGTTCATAACAGGGCTGTCGCTATATATATATATATATATTTTTTTTTTTTTTTGTTAACTGGTTTTCTTTCTAATTTCTGTATTTAACTTGTATTTTTCACATTTTAATGTTCTTTAATTTCTCATTATTATTACTTCATATTATAGAAGTACTTTACTCTGGATTTTTATAGATCCTGCACCGAGGTTTCATCTTCATCATAGAGTTTCTAATCATGTCTCTATTTTTCAGCTCAGCATTTTCCCTCGCATGGGTATGCTTTTTGCGCCTCTCTCTCTTACTGCCATCATCAACTGCTGCTTTTCATGTTTTTCTATTTTCCCCTTTTGTGTTTTTAATTTGCCTTTTTTTTTTTTTTTTTTTTTTTTTGGGGCAAANTTTTTTTTTTTTAAACTTGACTGTTCTTTCTTTCCACATTGACTCCATTGGAAAAAGCCTGAAAGAACTAATAAACTGCTGCTGGCAGGAAACTCACCGTGAAAACTGAACAACATTTCTTTAGTCCTTTCATCACATGAACAGAAAGAAGTATGTGCTGGTAGAAAACAGCTCGATGTACAAGGGGATGATTTACAGAAATAAGCCCAAATGATAGAATTTTGAATATTTGGAAAAATAATTGTATTACTGACAACATTTTTGCTGTAGAGGTTTAGTTTGGTATTTTATGGAGATTGGATAGGGTACAAAATTTGAGGGAGGACCAAGGTTGAAAATAATTTGGAGCTTCTACTTTCAGTCTTTCAGACTGGGCCCATCTCTCATATCTTTAGACAGACTGAAAACATCAGACACGGTTCAGAGCCTGGAGTAACTTGGAGTTGGAATATACAGGGCATTTGGAGTATGCAGAAGAGCCTGAAGTTAATTTGGTGTTAGAATATGCAGTTGAATCCTTAATGTGAGTAATTCTGATTAATTTTGGTAAGGTTCATAAATTTAAGCTGCTTTGTGAGAACAAGATTTGTAGAAATCTGACCTTAGGTTATTTTTGTAATTGAATATGATTTTCAGATTTTATTGGGAGTGGTGTATTTCTGTTCCACTGAAACAGGACATAGTATCTGATCAGGGCAAGGGGCAGCAGTTACGGCAGCGGGCATATTTCCTAGAGTATCGGCAGAGCCACGCAGACACATCTCGATCCCTTAAGCTGGACCTTTTCAAATAAAGAATATGTTACTGCAGCCACATGATAAGTTATACATGTAAAAAGAAAGAGCATGGACCCTACCTTTATAGCAGGGTAAAGTATCAAAAAGAGCGTTGACTCTGGGGGAAAAAAAAAAAACCAGGTAGAGCTTATATTGCTGTGATAAAAAGAACAGATGAAAAGGGGAGATGTATTAACGTGTATATATAAATCAGAGTGGAGTGGAGGTTTAGAAAGAGGTTTTACCATTGATATGGCACTGTTAAGATCAGTAAGGGAGCAAGACTCTATAGTCTATTACAAAATTAATATTAAAAGTGGGAGAAAAGAATGGTAGAAATGCTTCAAGGGCTGGAGCAACTTATAGTATGGCAAAGGCAGAGTCATTTTCAAATGCAACTGAAAGGTTTAGGAATTTACTACTCCCAGCACCTGGAGTGACAGTTTCCTATAGCAACAGAAGCTGAGCCAGTGGACTGCGGAGTGAAGCGTACAGGGAGTACTCACAGGATGCGTTAACTTGGCATGGCCATGATGCTAGTAATCTCTGTCTCCTTAGCCAGAGTAGTTCACAGTGCTGAATAACTGACAGGAGGAAAAATTTTGAACTCCTATGACTGCTCCTGAAGGGATCTTGTGACTAGTCTGAGACACTTCTAAGACCTGCATTGTTTCTGAATAGAGAGGGGACTGGATTAAGGAAGAAGAAAAACTTTTTTAAGGAGAAAGCTGAAACGAGACAAATGTAGGACAGAAGTGAAGCACAACTTCTGGAATTAACTACCATAAAAAAGGTAGAATGCTTGCTTGCTCATGCCTTTAGACTGGAAGTGGCTGCTTCCAGTGTTCTGGCTAGAAGGAAGATTTGTGTTTTGGTGGAACTCAGGTCATTGGGATCACTGGTGAGCTTCAGTAGCCAGGTACATACAGGAGGTCAGAGCAGACTCCCTGATGTCTGTGACTCAGGAGGATCTATAAATGTGGGGAAAGATGATGAAATTTATTAATAGCGATTAGCACATCACTTCTGTGGTGTAGAACGCCTTCTTGAGAAAGAGCAATTTGAGTTGCCTGCTGTGTTTGTAGACAAGAAACATATTCTAATAGTATAAAATGTGTGGTGACAGAAAGACTGATGAAACCACCTCACTAGCACCCCGCTCCTCTGCCCTAAAACTCGTCTGAGTAAGCGTCCCCACTGTGAGCACAGAAAAGAAGCCCGCGGAGGCTTTTTTCCAGGGAGAACTGCACAGTAGTTTCAGCCTCTGGAAATACCGTCACCAGATTCACTTTCTGAAAAATGTTGTGAGTCTTGATCGTGATTTAGTCTTTTGGGGTTGGGATTCAAGAAAAAGCCATAATTTCTGTCCTAAATTAACTTTTAATAGAGTAACAAAAGCTCTGAAGGCCAAACCACTTCATCTTTAAAATGTTCTCATATTAACATTTTTTCCACATCCATTAAATGAAGATGTTGTTCTAATGTGTAAATATCTATATTTATTTTAATAATTTACTGCTTTCATAAATATTCATAAAATTGCTTTTTAACTGTCATAAAGTTTAAAAATGTGGATGCTTGCATGTTTATGCAGAGGTTATTGGCAGGCACTTACAGATAAGAATTTGCTAAATGGAAAATATTAAAGATCCCCAGAATAAAGGCAGTTTGCAAAAAGGCTTCTATTTAATAACTGTGTTAGTTTTAAATAAGTTTACTTTGGAAAAAGTCATTTCACTTTTCTACTGCCTACATTGTTTATTTCTTTCCCTCTGGTACTTTTTACGGCTAGCACATATAACTGTGAAGATTACATTTAAAATCTCCATTTAACTAGGACTCTCTCTCCTTCCATCCCTTCCTCTCTCCCTACATATACACATGTATATGTGTGTGTATATGTATATACATATGAATATACATATACAGTGTGTGCATATAAATTTATATATATAATATAAACTATATTGAACAGAATGGTTTTTAGGGAACTTCACACCTTAAGCACCTTATATATGTTTCATTATTAAGGACACTGGGTTTGGTTTTGTTTTGGTGGTGGTTTTTTTTTTTTTTTTTTTTTTTTTTTTTTTTTGGTAGGATGGAATTTTTTCCAAGGTGCCTAAAGTCTTTATATACCCGTTTCCCATGTGAGTGCTATGGGATTTTTAATGATATTATATCCCCTTCCAAAGCCCTTCTTGAAAATTCAAGCCGTAGGTACAGGCAGCATGGATAAAAGTTACAGAAGCATATAAAACTAGACCTGGAGATCTGGATCTGAAGGGATCATCTAGAAACGTCCACTTGAATAGCATCCTGTTTCTCAGGTTTTCTCTAATTTATCATCTTTCTAAAATCTCATCTCGATTCCCAAAACCCTGAGACTTCCTCTTCAATAATCCAAGCTGAGTTCAGATTGATTGATAACAATCAGATTTGTTGATGCAGAGTTTGCTATTCAGCCAAATTATATTCCTACAAAATATTCTAGTTCTTACTTTGTCTTCAATGAACTACTAGTTGCTTTGTGGTCCTTGCTCCTTAGCCTTTGTCTCCCCTGAGTTTACAGGAGATTCCCTCCTTCATGTCAGTTGCTTTTATTGCTATTCTTTATTCTTCCCTTCCCNATATAATCCAGTCTGAAGGCAGCCCCCTTTCATTTCTTTCTCTACTTCCTATGTAAAAAAAAATCTGTACCAAGACCTTCAAAAAATTTACTGGACAATAGTCTGTACCAAAGATCTGTTTATGTAATTGATGTTTCATACACAGTCCTGTGTTTTGAATGATTCTTTTAGTCGCCTATTTGCATCTTCCTGATTTCGTGATTCATGGAATGATGCATAAGCTATTTTGCTCTTTAGTGATTACTGAGGAAATTTATGTTTGTTTTGAAGAAAGACCATGGGTCTTCCTTCATCTGAAAGTGTATCGCATTTAAGAGGTTGGTAGACATACTTCTCAGTTATATTCCTCCTGCTTTGACTGATAACAATGCTTTCTTGTCCCTTTGAACAGAAGGAACAAGCCGTAATAGCTAATAAGAGAAGCCTGGAGACGCCCTGCCTCGAAATCATAAATCTGTTCTGTGTTGGGGTCACTAAGAAATCCACCCCCAGCCCATTGAGTACACGTACCTGAGTTAAAAAACCAAGTCTCTCTGCACAGATTTGTCACTTCATGCTTCATCCTGAAGTCATATTTTAATTTTTTATTGGTAAACTTAAGTAAAACATAGCTTTAAAAAAATGGAAGTACCGATTGTGATACATTTTTTCCCTCTGGGTGAGGTGCTATGGGAAAGGAAATTGAGAAGTGATACTGACTTGAGAAATCTATAGTTGATGGCTAAAAAAAAGTCAAAAGAGTGGTTTTGTATTGCTGATTGCAACCGAATCACACTGAGGTCTATTGTTCGGTTCCTAGAAGGCTGTTCTTACCGAGAATAATTTAAACTGAGCGTGTCAATTTACCTCGTACTTAATCCAGCATTTGAAGGATGATGTGCTGTGACCTGTACTGCCTAAAAGTGAAACAATGCCATTGCACTTATAAATCCAGTCCGTATCTGTCTGGACGAATGCGAAATAGTTGACAAAAATTTGCTCTCTTACCCCTTCAGTCAAGTGCGCTGCAGTAAATAAAAGTAGAGTGAGAATTCCTTCTTTATACAGTCTGAATGGGAGAAAGTCATTTGCTCTTGTAAACAGTAAGAAGAATATGTAAGGGGTGGGGTAGGGGAAAAGCAATTGATGCCTGGAATTGTAGCACAACTTGTCAATATTCTCAAGTAATTAACATTTTGGTTGCATCAGTAAAAGGACTTTTGGTTATTACTCATTTCCTTTTCAGTTACAAACCCCTGGATTTGTTTGAATGGGAGGAGAAATGTGCTATTAGCAGAGTAAATGAGGGGACCTAGAAGTTAATGAGCAGAAGTCGATATCGATTATTCCGCACTTCTGATGCCACAGAATTTTCCCGTAATGTTTTGAGAAGTCATTGCCGTTTTGCAGACATACTTGTATTTCCAGCTCTAGTTCCTATTCTCTCTCTCTCTTCTGGATTGATACAGAAGTTCCTGAAGTCCTACTGCTGAATCAAACACTGAATTCTTAGCTATTCGACGGGGTACGTAGTCCTGTTATCTTCAATAACACTGAACACTTAATTTTCTCCTGGGAAAATAATTCTAAATATTCGTATACTCAATTGGGTGTTTAATTGCACATTCACTACGTATATTAAATGCATCCTTTGAAAAATTAGTCCTGCTCCCATTATGAATTGCTATTCCCTGAGGGAAAGGGCTGACCATTTTATAGCACGTCTCCTCCTTTTAGTACAATAGACTTAAATTGGGTGAGACAGTAAGTGGCTTCCATTCAAAAATGGAGGATGGCTGACTCATAAAAATTTCATTCTGGAGTCTTCTGAAGCTCTTGTCGGATTTTAGAGGTGTGAAGCCCAAGCGTAATTTCCTATTTTATCAAGCCCTTAAAAAGTGAGTAGTAAATGCAATCATCCAATTTACTGTCTGAGTGCTCTGCGCTGATAAATGGTGCAAAGTCAAGTGAAATGGCTTTGCTGTGAGGCAATTGTTCTGAAGCAGAGCTGAGCAAAGAAATCCATTGCCTCAGTTTGTACCTCGGAGCTCTAAATGCACACAGCTGATCAGCTACTTGGGTGCAGGGCAACAGGAAAGACTTACGCACTTTGTCTTTCCATCATAAAATCTAAAGCTTTTAAATTTGCTCTTTCTGCAGAGGCAGTAGCCATACTTCTGCGAGTGGTCTTGGCACTTTTTGTCCTGCTTATACAGGGAAATATAGGCGCTTTTTTTCTACCCGAGCTGCTAATTGAGCTGGCCCTTCAGATGACTTGAGCGTGGACTTCACAAAAGAGCCACTGACAGGCAAATTATCTGGGCCTTTTTTCATCTCACGTGTTTCCAGCACATACTGTTTGATTTCAACCACAGCTGAGAAAGTGTAAAAGAAAATGGAAGATACAGGAGCTTTGGGTAGAGGTGAGGAGTGAATATAGAAAATCTCATCCTGCCAGAACAGGTCTATCTGCCTTTTGGTTCTTGGAAAGCGTCAGCCACTGGACTAAGTGAAGCAATGCAACCCAGGCCATTAATCTTCAGAACTGCCCACTTGAACAACTCTGCAAAGGATAATTACAGACCAGTACTGTACATGCTGGTTATTTTATATTTTCTGGAATAGTGACCAGAGGAAAAGGTCGTCTTTCTTCAGGCAACAAGTGTTTTACAAGTACTCCCCTCATTCTGTAGTGGGTTTGAATAGTATGGCATGTTCTGTAGTAGCTACTGGCCTATTATTTTATTAAAAAGAAGTTATGACTATTCTCTGGCCTTTTCATGTCATGCTTCTTTTAGGGTTTTTTTTTTTTTTTTTTTTGTTTCACAGTAATTATTTCTTAACCAGTTTATTTACGTGTCTGTGAACTGATTTGAAAGGTATCAAGTGATTATTGCTGAACAAAGTATTTATGTACAACTTTATTTAAGAGATTACAGAAGTAAATAGTTCTGTTCCTAGAATCAACGCTTTATTTGATAAACCAGGATGTCACAGGTTACTCAACTGAAGAATGATTTTCATGCCTTGTGGCTCTTTTTTCTGTCATCTGTCCTTTAAAATGCAGCTAAGTTAACACAGTTAAGAAAAAAATGGTTCAGTAACTCAGTGGGTTCTCCGAATAGAAATAGCTTTGAAGTTGGTCCTACAGTTTAGGAAATATAGCCAGATCCAGACCTTGGTTTGATTTGCGTTTGTTCTGCATGGCTTTAGAGACTCATCTGGGAGAATTGGTTCACAAAATCAACACTTGTGATTTATGTATGAAAATCTGAATTCTGCCCTTTCAAATACACCTGTAGTTTGCATTGTGATCAGAACTCTGAGTAGAAACGTGGTCTTGCTGAATGCTGATAGCCAACCTTTTCTTTGGCATCCGTGGAACTGGGTTTTTATACTTTATATTCTATAGCCTATGGAGCTTTTCTGTTATTTTCCCTAGGGTTATTTGAGGCACTTTTTTCACATCATCTGTAGCTGGAATTTGTGGAACATAGCTGGATAAAATATGTAACTGCTTGTCCTCAGGATTTTGGGAGGGTTTTCTTTTGTTTTGGTTTGTTTTTTGTTTTTTGGGGGGTTTTTTTTGGGGGGTGGGGGGGTGGCTTTGAGTGTTGTATTTTTTCATTTTCTCTTTCTTTACATAACGCTGAAGAAGCCGTAGAACACCGAAGTCAAAACTTCACTCTTAGCCGTTTGGGCTTCTTGATACCTCTGCATGAATTTGAAAAGAAAAACACCAAGTTCATCATTAAAAATATAATTAGCACCCTCTTTGCAAGTACAGCAATAGCCACTTGGAATATTTCGTTTGGATTGCCAAAACATTAAACTAACCTTCTGTGCAGAAGGCAATTCTTCCACAGTGAACATATTTTCACTTACCAGGAAAAGATTGTGCATGTCAATATGTGCATGTCAGGCATTTTAATTTCGTCTTTAGATCCGAGTGAATAATTCACAGACAGCAACAGGCGCAACAAAATTAAACTTATCTTTTCTGTTTTCTCTAGATCTACCTCTAAGTAAATGGCAACCTGCTTCAATTTATTATGTTATCCTACTATATTCTTATGTTTTTAAGTGGTTTTGGGAATTGTGTGTGTGTTTTTTGTGGGTTTTTTTGTTGGGGTTTCTTTTGGTATTGAATTTATTCTAAGCAATTTTCTGAGAGCAATTAATTTTGCATATTTGAAGTTGGAGTTGTGATCATTCATGGTGATTGATTTTTTTTTTTTTTTTTTTTTTTTAAAAAAA
>WAAD01008859.1:264455-279143 GCA_013389945.1 Fregata magnificens
CCCCCCCCCCCAGATTAATGCTGCGTGTAGCAGAGAAATAAAAATAACTTTATTGACTACTTTGTTGTTGAAGGACCAGCCGAGTAAATAGGCTAATCCAAGAAGACTGATCATTAGTTAACAGTGCCTTCTGGAAAATTACAGCTATTTTGTTCCCTATCAAAATTGCTCAGGTCTTTAGAAAAAAACACAGCAGTAAGTGTTTTAAAAGATGTCGAGACCAAAGAATAGAAAAATTCAGGCTTATTGTTTGAAAGCAGACCTCTTCGCTGCTTTATCTCAAGACTTTCTGCCCTCATGTTGAGGTCAGTCATAAAAGTTTTTTCTCCAGCTGGGGTAAAGTAATTAGTTCATTCTAATAGATTGTGCTCATCCACTTTTCTAGAAACCAGTAAGAACCTGTTGACTTAGCACCCTGTTTGACAGTGTGTTTTCCATCACCAACTTGTTGACATGGCTTTTGAAAGAAGGGTTTTACAGAGATAGGAGCGCTCAGAAGGAGCTGCACAAATGTTTGTACTCAAATCCAGAGAAGATTTTAGATGGTAAGCCTGGAACGTACCATCAATGACTGTCAGCTGAAATTAATATAAATGTTTCTAAGGCTGACTTCAAAGTCTTAAGTTATTTTCTAATAATCAAAGATTATCTTATGGGGTGCAAAGAGCTGAGCTGTGTTGGAGAGGGTTTTTACTGCCAGAGCTGCCTTCTAATCTCAGTGTCTTCATGGAATGTCACATGAACAGATCGTTCTCTTCAGAAATCTTGTCTGAAAGGACAGTTTAGTAGATGCTGGCAAAAACCCCAAAAAGTAAATTAGATTTTACAACCCCTGTCATCCTGCTTTAAGTATCTTAACAGAACTACTTAGCTATTCAGTGTCTCCTGTTGGCATATAGACTCTTGTTGGAAAGACGGGCATTAATTAATTTGTTTCTCTGTTGGTCTAAGTTGTCTTTACTTCTACAATTGACTATTCTTTATGTACATTGTCTATTTTAGGATTAATCTGTAGTATTTACTATCAAAAAGAATCATAACGTTTATATGTATATGAAATATTTTTCCATTTCCTGAGAGAGTTCGGTTCACTATACATAAAAGGTTACAAAGCCTGGCTCTTTTACTTTCTTACCAGTTTAAGTTCACTGAAATTGAGCGTGTTATGGGTGTAAAGCTGGTGCAGTTAAATGCAGACGTAGACACAATGATTTCAGTAACTGTTAACAGTTTAATTATGAAGGATGTAGTTGCATTTTCCATTAATAAGTGATGCCAAAGTAAGCTTGCTGTGTAACCCTGAACTGGCTTTCTTTTCACCTTTTTGACCAGTTGCAAGCAATGGTAAGTACAAAGATTAGTCATCGCTGCCAATCTGTCACCAGAGAAAAGGAATTAAGAGTGAGAACAGAAATTTCTATTTATGCTGTCTTCACTCCTCGCCTCAATTGCAAAGACGTTGCATGAGAAAATTCTTGTCTGAACTCGGAACTATTCCCTGATTTTCTATAGATTCCTATGCTGTGCTAAACACCAGGGGATATGAATGTCTTCATTTGTCTATCAGACAATTCATTCATTGCATGACCTTGCAGCATAACATTGTGTTGTGCTTGAGCTTTTATTTGGGGTTTGGGGGGAGAGGGGGTTTGGTTGTTTTCCAGAGTAAAGTTATGTATGCTTTAAAGACTTTTACTGAAAGTTCTGTCTCAAGAGAAAACCGTGGTGTAACAGAAATTGATTGATCATGAGTTTCACTGTACTTCTTTTTCGTTTGTCTTCTAACTACAATATTCTGTGTTTATGTCATTTAGAAGTCAGTTCAGTGGAGTTGTAGGAGCTGTAAGTGGTGCTATATCTTTTCAGTGGGCCCATCAGAGGGAACTGTATTTGTTTTTAACAGACAAGGTTTCGAAAGGTATTTTCTTTTGGTCTTTCCTTGCCTTCCCCAAAAAATTGTCAGAGAAAGACAAAAATGACTTTACTGTGCCTGCTGTCCATGACCTAGTTGAGGAGAAGAGTGACAGGGAGCAATAGTGTTGCTAGCTCATCTTTCTTAACCACCCTTCGTATGACCTTGTTTTGGTATTGGGGTCTTCCTTTCCTAATCACTGCATAAAAAAAATCTTTATGGCAATCAGTCAGACATATTTTTCACATTTTATATTTTTCACTCCATTTTTTTATGACAAGGCAAGGACATAATTTTGGATTGATGTTCTGGAACTAATTGTATACCAGTGTTATTGAAGAAGAGCTGGGGGTTGTTGGTTTGGGTTTTTTTTTTTTTTTTTTTTTAACTGATGGTGAATGAATGACTTTGTAGTGCTTTGTGACTGCCAAACTAATACAGCTGCCATCCATGTTCTCATCAAGTGCTTCAACCTTGGACCTCCTTCATGTAGCTCTTTCTACTATTTCATTTTGGTGAAACGGGCTATTTAGTAGGTCACAGGAGGAGCCAAAGCTCTGTTTTACTGATGTGCTGAGTGGAAAGCAGTGAAAAAGAAAGGACCTAGGAAGAAAAAAAGCCGCAAATGTTGACTTTTTCACCTATTGTATCTTTTGTGTAGATTTCCTGCAGTTTTGCTGTACGTGAGTTATACATGGAGTGGTACTTCGGTTTATTACATGTTCCACTATAGGCCCTGATGTTCAATATGAAAGATAAGCTCATGGTATGTTCTGTGTAGCACAGTTCATGAATAAGGTCTTGTGGAAAAAATTCTAGTTGCTGAAATGTCAGTCATGAAAAAAAATGGAAACTAGCCAAATTTTTAACTTTAGGATTTCTCAGGGAGCTTAGGAGTGTAAATTAGTACTGCCAATTTATAAAGAAATTTTATTGCTAAGGTTTTTAATAACTTTGTTAATATTTATAGTTTTTGAAATAACTTTATACACTGGGGCATGTTCTTTATGATCATTTCTTTTATCATTCCTGGTTTGTGACTGTTTTTCTAATAAGGAAGATAAATAAGTTCATTCTGAGTATTGATTTACTTAAAGGCATGCTAACCAAGTAGTTAAACACTGCTCTTTTCCATAAATGAAAGTAAAATATTCATCAAGCAATTAATAATATGCAGTTTTCCTAGTTGATATATAGATATGCCAGAGGCTTACATTTGGCATACTCTATATCATTATATGTTCCACGTAGAAACATAAAATTAAACCAAATGTAAATTTAAAAATACATAACAATGTTATACAATATGTAAAGAGACTGTTATATTATGTTCAAGGCCATATTTTAAAAGCATGAAACCTGGGTACAACGTAATACCCCAGAAAAGAGTTGAGCAGAGAACGCGTTTTGTGCTTCGAAAGAAATGGACTAGCTTTTCATAGAAACTTACAATAAAATAAGTGAAAAGGATTTTTTTTTGCACAGGTCTAATGAAGGCAGTTGTATTTTAACAATCTAACAGACGTCCTAAGATGCAATTACTTGAGGCAGCAAATGTGCCTTAATTAAAAATCTATGACTGACTGTTATGTGGGTTGTGAGAACATCTGCTAATCTCTTGATAGATACCATATAACATCTACACTCACGAAGCCAGTAAAGTCATAATCCTACTTTTATCTTGGAGATGGTAGGATGATGTGGGCTGTTGGCATTTCAACATTACTAACTTTCCGTGTCTGTACTGGAAAATACGTACTCAAGGTACCCCAAGGATATCCCAAATACAGGCTACATGTCAGTTGAGAAAAGATTGTTGAGAGAATCAAGGATTATGAGATTACATTGCATGTGATGCAATGTGGGGGGGTTATGCAAGTAGGTATTTCCCTTTCTCTCTGCTTATTTAGTTCCTTAGTCTTGCTGATTATTTAAGTGGTAATTTTAGAAACAACGTTAAGTTTTTTCTTCCACATCATTGTCTCCGTTTTTTTGTATGTACTTTTGCTTTGGTTGGTGGTCTGGGGCCATGAAATGTCCAAAGCCTACCTTGTTTGGAGAATTGTTTGTGGAAACCATTCATAAATGCAGGCAATTAAGTGGAATTAATGCCGAGGTTGAGTGGATAATGGTAATGACACCCAGAATCCCCAGGAGGAGATGTAACAAACAGCTAAGGTAAATCAAATGCACAAAAGAGGACACATTCCTGGCTTTTAGGTGCGTAGAGCTCTGCTGTTTACTCTGTCTAACGGTGTAGTATGTCTTGTGTTAATTCTTCAGTCTTTCAGCCCACCTACCTCTTCTCATAGCAGATACAGCCTAAGAATTTGAGGATCCCTTTCCTGAGGTTAAGGTACAAGTTGCTATCCTCTCCTATACTCTCAGCAGATGACTTACACCACTACTTAGCCATAGGGCTTTCCCTTATGGGCAGAGGACAGTGGCTGTGGTAATCAGAATGACTTCAGAAGGCTGATGCTTGCAATGTAAACTGAGGTGTAGCTGTTCCCTCCCTGTAAGAAGGGCTGCTTCTCCCTTCATCTGAAAACATACACCTGTGTTACTGATTCGTGCTGCATATAACTGAGAAGTAGAGTACTCGGCTCTGAGGCTTGAAAGTGGAAAAACAAGCCTGATGTGTCCTCACTGATGTTTGGTTGCTGGCAGCACTTAGGTAATACACTTTTGCATTTTTAAATTTTCTTTTTTCCCCAAGACTAGTATGACACTGCCTTAAGTTTTTGTTGCGAGTACGGCCTTAAATTTAACAAAACACTTGACTGATCAATGTCAGAGTGTGGGGATAACTCAGTTACTTAATCAGAGGTAAGTATGCCAAAACTCAGACCTAGGTAAGCATCTGGTTTGTGACTTCAGTTGAATGTATCTACGACAAAGGAATAAATAACTTCAGTAAAACAAAACTATAATTTATGTGTTCTTAATCTGTAAATTTTCCTGCATGCTGTCGGGTTCCCAGTTTTAATGTGACTGTTCTGTGACGCAGATACCAATCCACTGGCAGTGGGTTACGGTCCCAGCCTATACCGCAGGGATGGCAGCTCACCACTGGAAGAAACGCCAGCGTGAACGTATTTCCCCCACTGCCACCAGAGTGGCTTCGCTAGCTCTCTGTCGGTCAGTCTCGGTGTGAATAGCTGGCAGTATATTTTGAGGCCAAGCCGTGGAAATCGTGATCTAGATTTTTCTCAAAATACCCGTTCCTTAAAGAATGGAGAATCCTCCAAAATCAGAAGTGCAAATTCATCTTGGGTGGAAGGTAAGGGTTAAATGAACAGGCACCAATAATTTTAAATTGACACGTTATATCTTTAACAGCTCTTACTGTAGTGACAGGTACAATCCCTTAAATACACCTATTTGCACTTTATTTGTGGTACTATTTACCGAGTATAAAGTATTACCACTCATGAGTGTAATCACTTCTCTTTTGGATGACACTTCAGCGTTCAATTTATAACTAAAGAGCTAAAAATAGGAGCCGCTACTGCATCCGACGGGAGGTCAAGTCCTGTCGCTGCACTCACGCAGGGCGGGAGCCCGCTCATCGGTTTGTGGTCAGGCTTAGGGTACTGCAGCCTAACCTCTCCTTATTTAACCGCGTTGAGTTAGCGTGTCGTTATTGCTGTGGTTAGCAGAAAAGAAGGAGAGAAGAAACACCACAGGCTAAATATATTTTCCAAAAGCAAGAGTCATGGCGACCCCCAGCTGAGGGAGGCCCCGCAGCCGGTGGCCCAGGCCACGAGGAGGGGGAGCCGATGGGTCTGGGTGCACCGATCGGGACACGCTCCACCCCCAGCACGAGCGGGATTGGCCGAGCCTTGCCACATGTGCTGCCCCAGATAATCCGCCTGGCAACCCAGAAGCTTCCAGAAGGGGAGGCGAGGCCTGTCAGGGGCGCTGGGGCCTGTTAGGGCGGGGAACCGCCGCCGGCTGCCTCACGGCAAATACGCAAGGCAAGCGCTGCGTATTCGGCGCGAAGGAAATCATATCGGCCGTAGCGAGGTGCCGCAGCGCTCCGTGGAGCTGGAGGTTGCAGCGGGAAGGTTTTGGTTTCTGAATGTGTTGGCCTTCCTTGTGGAAACCCAGTATGGCGGAGCGCGAAGGAAGCAGCGGCCTTCCGCGCGTCCTACCCTGAGCGCGAGCCGCTCGGTACTTCAGCGGTACCGGTGCAAGAGATCTGAAGTGAAGCCAGGTACTGGAGTACGCAAGCAAGCTGATACTAAAAGTCGGTCTGCCCTAAGTTGTTTGGCTTTATTTCACGCTTGGGGTGTCTCCTGGCTGCGAGCTCGCCGCTGGGCTCGCGAGCGGTGAGGAGAAATGGACTGCGGAGATCTGAGAGCTCCCTGAAGTTGAGACCAGGTGCCCTAACTGATTGCGGCGAGCGGTATGGCTGCTGGGCCAGTGAAATTGGCTGCACCTCCTCGGCAGAGAAAACCTCCTGTGGATTCTGTGCCCTGCGTGAGGTGCAGAAGGGTGATGTAAAGCGGACAGCGTGGCTTTCTGTGTGAGAAGTGCCACGTGTGGGAATGGTGTTTGTAAATTGCATCTGCTGACTTTACCTCCTCTTTCTACTGGTAGGAAAACAAATCAGTAAATAAAAAAAAAAAAGTAAGGGGAAATTGGCAGATTTGACTCAGGCCTGTGACTGTATTGGCTTTTGGTGGCTTTTGGATTAAAAGTTCGGTAGAATGCGTAAAATATAACTAAGGGTCTAATCACTGTATTCCTGGTGATTTAGCAAGACTATAATTATCTCTTTGTGTAATTGTTTTTTGTATGATGGATCTTCAGCTCTGCTCTCTCTGTAATAGAGTCTAAACATAGACTGAAATAACCATAAACATAATCAGAAGCAACAGTTTCGGTATGAACAAGGAAATGCTATCGGCTTTTTGGAGGTTACTCATCTGGACATTCATCCAGTTCGTTTGTTTCTTTTTTTAATGTTTACTGAATATTTAATGATACTTATTATACACACAGTGCTCCCCTACATGCTTATTTAAAAGCGAGTAGTATTTCCCGAAGACGTAGGAATGCAATAGCAATATGAAAGGCTTTGTATTATATACTCATCAAATAATGAAGCATTTTTTCTGGACTGTAAGCAATTCAATTATTTTGTTTCTGAAATAAATTAAGTAAAGCTTATTGAGTCCAATCAGCCTTTGTTTCTAGGGAATTGTGGTTCAATTTTGTTTTTAATTAGATTGAACATTGTGAATTTCTTAGCAGTGGTAAGCAAGATCTCGCAATAAAATATGCACTCAATTTGTATTAAAAGTTCCTAAAATCTAGTGCAGGGAACTGGCAGTATATCTGGCTTATGTTTAATTGTCCAAGTACCCTATTGTGAAAAATTCCATTTTTAAAAACTGCTGATGTGTAACAAATTACATTTCTTTGATAAAGCTGTATAGAAGATGAGCAGACACCAAACAGGAGAAAGTATGGGACAAAACGTTCAGTTCTTTAGAAGCCTAATACCACATTCAGGACCATGACGTTGAAAACTTCACAGTGCAAGGATTACAGGATTAAACCAAACTGTTTTTTGGTTTAGAGATGGGGAGGGGGGGAAGTCTCAAGAGTTTTTTTCCTCAACTACTACGGCTGTCCAGAGGCTAGTGCCTAGATTTGTAGTCAAACTAATAGACAACAGGCTGAATTGTGATTCAGCATTATACGTGAATGCTTGGAAACTCTTGATCCAGTTTGAGTTCTGCCAATTTATGGTAGCTGTAATTTATTCAGCACTTTATTCCTTTTGTTGGTGTGAGGTTCTCTCAGCTTTGCACCATAGAAGCTGCTGCTCTTTCCATGTGTACTGTGATTCCCAGTGCCGATGGCCTGTCTTGCATTTTCTTTGCTTTCCTTTTTCTTTGGTTTTGTGGCTATACAGCGTCTTATCCATGTTCAGACAACGCTACTGGGCTTCTTTACAAAATGCAGGTACTCTAGACAAGGTGGCCATTCTGCGGCTTTTGAATATAGCAGAGCTCGTAGGAAGTTTAAATGTGGCTCTGTCACAGACAGCATCCCTAGCTACCGGGAAGAATTTCCAGCAGGGATTCAGGCTGACATCGTTAGAACATATTGTTATTGTGTTTGGGGGTTTTTGGTTGGTTGTTTGCCTCAGAGGATGAAAAGGGGCAACTATACATAAGGTAATGGGTAACTGGTATGCAAGAGATGTCTGTGGGAAGGCTTGGTATGTATGTTTCATTGCATGAGAGCTTAGCTGCTCCTTCTACTGCAAGAGCCCTTCTTGTGGGGCTGAAGTCTTCCAAGGGCTCCTCATGTCCACATCTAGCGCAAAAAGGGAATGAACTAGTATGGAGATTTTATATGGCTCCAAATTGATGGGCTGGGAGTGTGGAAGCCTCTGGTTAAATTGAAGCCTGTCTTACTTCCCTCCAGCAGTTCCTTTTTAAGATAGTCACAGTAAGAAAAAACAACTTACCTGATTCTTTTACTTGTAAAAGCTGATGTTCATGAATCTTCACAAATGAGTTTTCTTGTAGTTGGTTCTAATATAAAAGTCCGCTGCCCTTGAATAGCATTTATCTGACAGAAGAATGTAGTTAAAAATACAATCGATGGTAAATTTATGTACAAAGTAGCTCTTACTCCTCACTGCCATACAGCCCCATCACTCATATGCAGATTTTTTTATGATTAACTTTTTAAGATTTCTTACCCTTTCCTCCTACTTTTCCTCCCACATTCTATAGGACATCCAGGAAATACAATCTTTTTAGATATAAAAAGGGTGAAATTCTGAAAACTGAAAATTGGGAATGACAATTTCAATTTGGAAAGTGGTTAATAAAAATGCCTTGAGAAAATCTTAGGTATGTGTATCAGACTCTTTCCGCAAATAAATGCACTTCGTATTATCATTTCTCTGATAGTAAGTACATCAAAGTTTTAAGGTCTTGCCATGATGCAGAGCAAGTATTTGATTTTGTATTGTTCATATATATGGCACTGTATGTCAGGAATAGTTTGTTCAATTCCAGTGCAGTATGTTTTCCGCCTTCTAAAACCTTTATGGGAATAGCCTGTCATTTATGAGATCATCATTGCCTGCATTTCTAGCTTTTTGAAGTTTTACACAGCTTAATCCTTTTCCCAGTCCTCTTTGTTTAGTATAGCAATAGTGTCATTCCTTAGACAAGGACGGTGTTTGAGCTGAATAGGAAAGATGTATTTCTTTTCATCATCCCCATGTAATCAGCCCTTAAACTGGCTACGTCCTCCATCTCTTTTACTATCTTAACGGAGCACCTTGAGGATTGATCAGCAAAAGCCCAAACCTCTTCAGATAGTGTTTTGCCACAGAATTCTTTTGAACACTGTCCCTAGATCTCTGTGATGAGAAATGTAGAAGCGTGATTAAACATTAAGAGCTGTATTTAAAAATTAAGCTGAAGCCAAAATGGACCTTTGCCACCTTACTTGTTAAAAATATGCAACTTGGAAGAGTTGTATAAAAATGTAGATACGTGTATCTAGGTGGGGTTTTTTTTCTGCCTTGAGTCTTGTTTGTGGTACTACTGCATCTTCCAAGTACCCAGTATTATAGTAGGTAATTGAGGGGACAGTGGCATCTAATTAAATCTGCGGTATGCAAAGTCGTATTTTTCTACTCAAGCAATCTGTTTCAGAAATAAAGCGATGTTATGTCAGTGAGGTCTTCCAACAGTTTAAATGGCACTTTCCCCTTGCTTGGTAATTTTACGTACTGCCAATTAGTAAAATGGGATGGGAGTTCCTTTCAGAGCGTCATGATTGTAATTGGAACTTCAGTAGAAAAGAGTAATTAATAACTTGTAGCCTGTCCAGCTAGTAAAGCTGTGTCTCAGATTAATGAACCATGTCTTTTGCACTTTCCACTACGAATTGAAAAATGCAGTAGTTAAAAACTGGTTGCTGTTTTTTGTCTAATTAATGCTGATCATTGCACTGAAGTGTAAGGACAATAGGAGATACAGCTTCTACAAATTTTTATGAACATGTTTGATTTTGAATAGAGTAATATGTAACAGGTACATGTATGTATTTTTTTCATAGATCTTTGAGATATTTTCTTTCTTCCTCCAAAATATTACTGTATGTATTGTATCATTTGTTTTACTAATTAGTTTTTCTGCTTTAAAATGTTTTTTTCTTTCAATGCTCCATATGTATTATGACTTTGAAGATAAAATTCTGCATGCATTTTTGTGTGCAATAAACAGTGCAATTGTGAATCCGACTTTAGGAAGAGGAAGACTTTTGGCCTGAAGTTACATGGAAGAGGTCGTATGCTAGAATAATAACATGATCCCGTAGTAATTTTGCTGTGCTGTCAGTAGCTGACAGTTAAAGGCCTTTGCTGTCTAATGAACTGTGATGTCATTTACACGAACGCAGACATTGTGTAAAATATCATTCTTGTAATTTTGTGTGCAGATTTAAGGAGATTTAAGGAGTGCAGACTGCCCGATTAAGCTTAAAAAAATTCCATGCTTAAGCATTCTGTAAGTGCCTGTAGCTAAAGCATGTTTAATCTCTTTATTTAGCCTTCTGTTACTTTGTCAGACACAGACACATTTTGATACACCTTTTTTTTTTTTTAAAAACAATAAAATTGGTGATAAGAGTTAAGAAAGAAGATAAATGCTTGCTTAATTTACCACTTAAAGCTTTGGTGTCTTGGTATGCCAAAGGCGCCCCTCTCCAGAGCCTCTCGGTTCCTTTTTAATTATTGTGACTTTCAGTTGTGGCTGAAATTTCCCAGTTTTCATATAAATAAATTCACAGAGCTTGGGTATATAATCTTCATGGTACTGACATCAGTCAGAAGCTCCCAGTGTTTGGGAGCAATTATTTTCCATAATCACTTTGATTCTGATTAACACAAGAGCCTCTTTCTGCCATGTTGTGGTGATACAGTAGGGAAGGCCTTCAAAAACATGTGAGTAGTTTCAACAAACAGCCTAATACTATCTATTAATGTAAGTCTCTAGGTACAGGAGTGAGGATACAGTCAAGATATACACTTTCAATAATGTGAAATACATGCACGTGAATGCCTTCTGAAGATGAGGACTACATTTTGAGCCACTTTTGGCTCAAGACAGCATGGTGTGCTAAAGGTCATTTTGAAATGTAGACTTTTAAATTACACCAGCATAGTATTGAAAATACGTGATAGCTGGGTAAAAGAGAAATCTTAAATACCCTTCTGCAGCTGGTTTATATTGTTTTATTTACTGATACATTTTAACCATTATGTAACGATTGAAAGGCTGAACGCTTGTGTAATATAGTTGAAAGCAGAATTAGATCTAATACAAAAACATCACTGGATTTGTATTGAACCTAGTATTGAGAAATAAAATGTAACAGAAGGGAACCTATAGTAAAATGAAGAGATCTGGTTCGGGTTTTTTTTTTTTTTTCCCCAGCGCTATAGTCTGATTTATCACATGCTGAAAAACTCTTATCGGTGTATATACAAATGGTGAAATGCATTTGAAAGTCGCTGTATTTTAAATTAACTTTGCCAGACACAGTCTTAGTGCTACCTGTTTTGAGTAAGGATAGAACCTTCCAAAGTCACTTATTATATGGAATTGTAAGCCAATATGTCCTGTACTGAACTGCCTTATCTTACATAATGTATCATTGGAAAAAAGAACAGGTTGTTCCATGGGTTAGCCAACAGGTTTTTCACAGCTTTGTTTCTCGAGGCTGGATTTTGTGGTGTCTAACTTGTGGTCCAAGTTTCGGTATTCTTTTCCATCTGTCACTCTCTTCTGTAATGTCTTACATGGTTTTTCCCTGTTCCATTAAGGGGTAAGCTCTCCAGCTTTTATTAATGCCTTCTCAGTGTGGTGCATTAGCAGGGTCTGCCTCTTGTCTACTCAGTATCCCATTTTCATTAAACTTGCAGGAATATACCATCTGACATACTTCCTCCTGTGAAATAAGTCTTCTGGGCCATCTGATCAGTGGTTCAATCATTACTGTGGATCAAGACACATAAATGGACAAGCATAGAAAGCAGACTGAAGAAGCTTTACAGAGGCAATATCTACCAGTAACGGGGCTGGTGTTATACTTTATAAAGCGTAGCCGTTACGACTTTAGGGA
This sequence comes from Fregata magnificens, assembly GCA_013389945.1. Taxonomy (NCBI): domain Eukaryota; kingdom Metazoa; phylum Chordata; class Aves; order Suliformes; family Fregatidae; genus Fregata; species Fregata magnificens. The sequence goes on from WAAD01008859.1 coordinate 276,538, forward strand.
AGGGATAAAGGGGAGAGAGAAGAGATGACCTTTACCAGGAGAGAGAGAGAGGAAGACAAACCACAATGCTGATACAGTAGCTGTCTGCACATTTAACACCACTGCTGATTGCGAAGAGGCTTCACAAGGGTGGAGAACTGTCTAGACAGTGGCACAACAAGGTTCTCAGAAGGTTTGGCCATATTTTGGGACCACTTGCAAACATAGTGGGGAAGAATTGCTAATAATGAGAAGTTATTTTAATATGTAGTTGGTAGGTTGATATAATCCACAGTTACCTGTGTCACTTTTTTTTNCTGGAGCAGAGAAGACAGGGTGTTCAGATGCATTGAGAGAAGAGTTTAGGAAGCCCTTTCTTAGCTATCTCTGCACTCTTACTTGCTATAATCCAGATGAGACCAAAGTGTGATGTGCTTTTCTGCTCTCTGCCCAGGAAATGACAGCTGAAACTCAACCCCAGGTGTGGCTCCCATGAACAGAGCACCAGAGTAGTGCTGATGCAGTAAGGCTTTATTTTCAGTTGGAAAGTGAGAGTACTTGTTAAACAGCTACATGCCTCAATGTGAATGTTTTTAATCTTTCTGAGGCTCTGTGGTTAGCAGGTAACCAGTCCAGTGTTCTCTCTGGATAAGAATGAAGCCTGATTACCTGATTGTTCTTGTGCTTTTTGATGCTTGGGAGGTGCAAGGATAGTCTCAGCTGGGAAGAGGAGACCAGGGGAAAAGATCTTCAGGGAGGCAGACTTGATCTCAGCTGAAAGATGACAAATCCAGCTTGAGGCCAGTACCTGCTGCATTGCTCCCCTGTTTATAACCAGTCATTTAGAGGACAGTTCTTACGTATTACGCTGGTGTTTCGTGTAGAGAGGTTGTAGTCGCTTCTCTTTGGCAGGTTTGTTCCTGCATTCAGATCACCAGCGTTAACCCCCTGATGAAGCATTCATTCAGGTGCACACTAGCCTCAGGTGAGATAAAACACATTAGAGTCAGCTGTGAGAGATAGTGGCCTCCTGCTTCTTGTTGCTTCTTTTTTCCAGTGAAGAGTTGTGCTCAACTTCCTTATTTTTGACCTAATACCTATCTGCTAGTAGGTTTGTGGCCAAAGCCCAACAGTAAAGCTTGGCTCAAATGTAGAGTACAGACCCAGTCTCTGTTACCTATGTGCCAATACAAAAGATAACTGTTTCCCCTGCAACATTCAGAGATTGTGCGGTTAAGATGGAGAAGGAGCTTTGAATTTTCCTGTTAGAGCAAAACCAAGTTCTTTAGGCTATTGCAATCTGCCTGTATAAAGAATTGGGTTTTGTTTACTCTTCCAGATCAGTTATCTTGCTCTTCTGGCCAGAAACTTGAATGTGTTACTAGGGTGCCCTGTTAATGTATCTAAAGCTATTGGTGTTATAGTTATTGCACTTTACATTCAAACATTACCTTATTATATAAGAACCTCCCTGAGCAAAATTAAATCTTCCAAAATCACTAGTCTCTACTTACAGATGTGTCTTTTCACTGCTTCAGCCACATCATCTTAAAAAGGCAATTTAACGGTGCCTTATGGCATGTAGAGTTTACAAGGCTAATCTGTCCCCAGTTACACAACAGACCCTTTGATAAAGCAGCATGTGTCTCAGATTAAACTGAGTCCAGAACATTTTATGGGACAATTTAATATACTGGATTGAAAGAGTTACTGTTTTTTAAGTGACCTTAAAAACTGAGGATTTAAGCAGCCATAAACTACGAAAGGGTTAACAGTGGGCACCAGCACCTGTTTTCTTGTCAAGGGTTCTGCTGTTTCCATTTTATTTTGAGATGTTTGTGGCTTTGGGAGAGAGAGGAGGCATACACCCAAAACCATAAGGAGCTGTTGGTTGGTTCCACAGTCTAAAATAATCCATTGCCTTGAATAGATGTGTACCAGTTTACTTGAAGGACTTAATCTACAATCTTTAGCCATGTAAAAAAATATTTGGTACCTTCCTCAGATTCTTTGTGCTACGGCACTTTATGGCTGTTAGGGTGTTGACTTATTTAAGATGAAAATGGAAGCAACAATACTCATTTATTGTTGGCATAGTCGTGATGTCACTGTTGGAAAGTTAAAAAGCAGCAATTATAGCTGAAATCTGAAAGCTGTTTTATAATTTCACACGTACAACACAACTCCTTACTAGAGATTGTAGCCATGGCAGCAGTGGTTGCTGCACTTTGTGAATAACAATCGTGTAGTTACCTTCTCTGTGAAATAGAGGAATTTAATAGTGATTTTTGTTAAGTACAAAGTTTTTAAAACTCTCTTCAGAAAAAAAGAGACTGCGTCTGTTTCCTATCTTCCATGCTATTAAATAAGACTCGAGAGGAATAAAAAGATACTGGATATGGATGCAGGAAAAGACAAGACAATTGTTATATTAAATCCTGGCTGTTACATCGTTTAGCTATGAGGCATCCTGCTTCTCCTTTAGTGTCCCCACCCCTTTTATTGTGCCGTCAAATCCTGGCTGAATATCTGAATATGAACCTGAATTGGAAACAGAACAATACAATAATAAAGTCACCTACCACTTTGGAAATTTTTTTTCCTGCATTACATTTAAGGTCTGTAAT
>WAAD01008864.1:8974-49368 GCA_013389945.1 Fregata magnificens
GGGGTCTAGAGAACAAGTCTTATGAGGAGCGGCTGAGGGAACTGGGGTTGTTTAGCCTGGAGAAGAGGAGGCTGAGGGGAGACCTTATCGCTCTCTACAACTACCTGAAGGGAGGTTGTAGGGAAGCGGGTGCTGGACTCTTCTCCCAAGAAACTAGCGATAGGACTAGAGGAAATGGCCTCAAGTTGCGTCAGGGGAGGTTTAGATTGGACATTAGGAAAAATTTCTTTACCAAAAGAGTGGTTAGGCGTTGGAACAGGCTGCCCAGAGAGGTGGTGGAGTCGTCTACCCTGGAGGCGTTCAAAAAAGGTGTAGACGTGGCACTCCAGGGGCTAGTTTAGGAGTCATGGTGGTGTTAGTTGATGGTTGGACTTGATGATCTTAGAGGTCTTTTCCAACCTTAATGATTCTATGATTATTCTATGATAAACAAAGCGGTTCAGAGGAAAAGACCCTGTAAGTAGGTTAGTTACAAATGGATTGAAGTGAAAGTCCAGTACTTCTATGTCCAGAAATTTAGGTGTGGGAATACCCAGGTGATTTATAGTCTCTAGGAACAACATTAGCATATGAAACAAAGAACATTCTATTGACCACATTATTTCTCTGAGATTAAATCAATGCAAACTTAATCTAGAAACATCAATAATGTTGTCTTTTCAAGGTAAATATACCTTTTCTGTAGACGATAATTATTATTTGCGAAGGGTAGAAATTCAGAAGGGTCTTTAATAAATTGTTTACAGTATGATCTAATTGCAAGCATACATCTATTACTACTATAAACTGTATATTTGCATTTCTGTGAGAGCAGGGAAATAATTGTCCCTGTGCACAAACTTTTCCATGCAGTGATAAATTACCTAGGCATTTTCTGTCATATAGTCTGTGTCATGGGTTGTCTGTTGAGCTAGTGTAGATCCAGTGTAATGAAATCCATGTTGGTCTGTGCCTTAGAAAAATCCCTTTATAGACAAGACTGTTGGACAGTTGTGACTTAGTATTTTAGCTTTTGTACTCTGTAACCCTTTTCAGTTTGGAAATCGTAGTATATGAATCAGAGAGCACACAAAAAGTTTGCCCATATGCAATCAGTTTTACTTATATTCTGCAGCTCTAGAATAAGAGAGTAGAGAAATTTTAATAATCTCTATTAAACAATCTTATGTAGTACTATGTAGTGGAGGAACATCTCTAATGCTGTTCAATATGCAGATGTATTGTGTATTAAAAGATAATTACCTGAATAATCTGATAACTGCTGCCATTCCAGTATGAAAACAGGCATTATCTTTAAACTATTAATTTCTACCTTTAAACTATAATTTAACCTGTACACATTAACTGCTGACGGTGAATTAAAGTAACAAGGTAATTAGTGGATACTCTTTAAGGGTAATATTTACGCTGATTATACCAATGAAAGGACGATTGGTGACAGTTGTGTACAATGCTTACACTCAGGGCTACGCTTGAAAGAAGGCTGGAGAATTTGGTATTCGTCTAGTTGCTCCTGTTTCACTTTGAGATCTGAGTTTTGTAAAATCCAAACCACAAAATATTCCCTTCTCTCTCATCTGTCATCTGCTTCCTCATATTCACGCTATTAGTGCTTTCTTTTGTGTGATGATGGAGAACAGCATGAATACATGTCCTTCTTCCAGGTTTTGAATTTACCTTCTAGTAAGTACTGGACATAATAATTGTTCACCCGAGTCTATGTGGCTTTCAGAGAGTTAAAAAAAATGGCTGCAGAATAGGAGACATATCTTGTTATTTCTTTGTAGCAATGGCAGTTAATATCTAAAATAGGGAAGTGTGTAGCTATCATGGAATTCCAAGGGATTTATAAATTCGTTATCACTAATCATTTTGAAAAACATTTCTTTCCATTTTTATAGCATGAGCTTGGTTGGCTGACACTTTAAGACATAGAAGAGTCTTTAGCTTACACTATCCTTGCCAGAATCAGAGGAACTTGAACACTTGATTTCCAATAATCTTGGGAACTGCAGGCTGTTTATAAAATGTACTGAACATAAAAGTCCATCTTTCCTCAGTGGATGTGTATGTGGGATCATGGTAATATCTGTTGTGAACTGTTTTGGTAAGAGACAGACATGCTAATTTTGGAAATTACTCAAGAAAAAGCCTAGAGAGAAACAAACACAGAACTACTTGGGATTACCATATCGGAAGGACGAAAGTTTTTGTTTGGTTCCCCCCCCCNTTTTAATAAAAAGACCACAGTGCAGAAAGGTTTGTTTTCTTCTTCGCAGACTGTCTTCCTCCAGGAAGTGGGGAAATTTTATTTCTTTGCCACCTGCCAAGCAGGGGACTCAAGGAGCTGATTATATCTAATAATGGCAAGGTGAGCCAAACTGTTGCACACTGGCAGTTGGTCCAGCAGGAACTATGGCAAAATAGGGACTCTTGTTTTTCGAGCCACTTGGCAATTCAGGATGCTTCCTGACAATAGCTCTATCTGTTGATATCCCGCTGAGTCCTGAAGAACACGGGAAATAAGCAGAGGTATTTTGGATATTCCTGAAATAAATTAAAAATAAGTCCTCACGGGCTGAACTATACAAAAAGATAGTGTACTGGGTCTGTTTGAAAAAGATAAGGTCAAGTATGCACAAATGCTTGGTGGTAGCCTGACTAAATAGATACACACTTGCCCATACCCGTTTTATACAACCTTGTTTCAAATACATTCTTTGTATCAAATACATTAAAAGAGTCATCCTCAGCAAAACACTGTCTTCTTTTGGGTTACTTCATAGAAATGTGTGGTATAGCAGACATTGAATTGAGTTAAGCTGCCTGCTCCCTTAAATAGCAAGAGCAAAGGCCAGTAAATCAGGAATGAGATAAATAGATTTCCGAGAAGCGAAAACCACATCTGTAGCTAAATGTTTTTTAAACAGATATGAATATTTGTGCTTCTATATTAATTTTATGAAAATACTATCAACAAGCTCTTGAAAGAGTCATTATTAATCAAGAGAACACCTGGGTGTTTGTTAGGTGATTAAGGAATAATGAAATAATCATGCTTGTCCAGGTGGACTTCTACCAAGGTGACAGGAAGAGCTTTAGCTCTCCTCCTGTCCCCATTAGCAGACATATAGTTACAAGATGCAACCGCAGGGTTACACAGCTCCCTTTCCCCCAGTTAGAGATCTCTGGTTTGTTCATTGTCTAAATAATGAGGTATACCAGCTTAGGACTCTTAGAACTCCGTCTTTGTCTAAAGATTTTTTTAGGTAGTCCAGGCTATTTCATACACTTCTAATCAGATATTAGAACATGTAGTCTCTTGGATTAATTTCTCCACTTTTTGTGAGCTTAATGTCAAGTCTAAAATGAATTTGGGGTAATTCATTTCAATTCATAAATTGCAAAATAACAAAATCTTTGTTTTTTGGAGTTGCAGTGAATAATCATAGAATCATAGAACCATTAAGGTTGGAAAAGACCTCTAAGACCATCAAGTCCAACCATCAACTAACACCACCATGACTCTCTTAAACTAGGCCCTGGAGTGCCACGTCTACACCTTTTTTGAACGCCTCCAGGGTTGACAACTCCACCACCTCTCTGGGCAGCCTGTTCCAATGCCTAACCACTCTTTCGGTAAAGAAATTCTTCCTGATGTCCAGTCTAAACCTCCCCTGATGCAACTTGAGGCCATCTCCTCTCGTCCTATCGCTAGTTTCTTGGGAGAAGAGACCAACACCCTCTTCACTACAACCTCCTTTCAGGTAGTTGTAGAGAGCGATAAGGTCTCCCCTCAGCCTCCTCTTCTCCAAGCTAAACAGCCCCAGTTCTCTCAGCCGCTCCTCAGAAGACTTGTTTTCTAGACCCCCCCACCAGCTTCGTTGCCCTTCTCTGGACACGCTCCAGCACCTCAATGTCCTTCTTGTAGTGAGGGGCCCAAAACTGAACACAGTATTCGAGGTGCGGCCTCACCAGTGCCGAGTACAGGGGCATGATCGCTTCCCTACTCCTACCATTGAGGACATATAAGATTGTGAAACTATGTTTTGCAGTATTAAGACAAATTACAAGCATACCTACTCTTCACCATGGAGTACTTAGGATTACTTCTAGAATCCTGCCTTTGAAGAGAGTGGAGAAAAGTTTTCATGTGTATTGTATGGCAGTTCTCTTAAATAAGTGTAACTGAATATGCCTGCTGGAGTCTCCGTTTAGAAATATATGACTGTGTTGTGATCTTTCGGCTCTGAAGTTTGGCTGTGTAACTCAGCCAGTATTGACTCACTGTAAATCTGGAGATCCTAAGCTCAGTGCTACCTGCTAGGAGTCTCTCTAAGGGTTAACATAGCATTTCTTTCATTATCATTGGATTACCTGGTTTTGTAATACTGTTATAACTTCTAATTCATTTCAAGGCTTCTGCTTATTCTTTTGTGAAATAGATTCTGAAGAAGCAATTTTTGCAGTATTTTTAGCTGAATAATTATTAGTACTTATCCATCATCTCATTGTTTATGTGTCATTTCTATTCTGATCAATATCTAAAATATCTCTCATTTTGTATCTTGTATCTTTCTTTATTCAGAGTATTAATGATAAGTGAGGAATCAAGAATTTTTCTTATATGTGGTTCAAACAGAGGCACAATTTCAATTTGAATGGGAAGGCATGCTCTTCCAAATGAAGTCACATTCAGGGGCAGGTATTCTGTGGCAGAAGGTCTAATTGTGGAGACACTACTTATTATGGATCTGGTGTTTAATAATAACCGATTTGGTAAAATATTTGGGAGTGAGCCTGTACCACTTGAAGCTCCTGCAGCTGTATGACTGCAGATTTCTTTGGATTGTTCTTGAGAAATTTTTTAAACTTATGAGGTACTATAGTGTAAGCTTGAATTCCTGTGAGAATAAATGTGATCTCTTGTAGTAGGAAAAGATGCTGACAAGGTGACAGCAGTTATTAAGAAACAGAAGCATTCAGAAGAGAAGCTCTAAGAAAAAGTAAGGCAGAATCTCTCACACTACTGGTTAGTGCTTTATACTTGGTAAGAGTATGCCTGGTCTTACACAGGAGTATGAGAATAGAAGGACCTTTTTGATCATAAAGTTGTTGCAGGTGACAATTTCATAAACTCCCTTTCATAGATTGGTAGGGTCTCAACTTAGAACTAGTTTTAACCTATATAATGCCACTGAAGAGCTATTGAATTCCCCATTCCTCTTCTGGCTAGAAAACTCTTTTTACTTTCTACCTTATATTTATTCCTACAGTTTATATACCCAAATTATTCTTGCCAATGTTTCCCATTAGCTTTATTAGCTCTCCTCGCCCCCCAGTGTTTGCTTTGTATAAATACTTCAGGAAGGCAATCAACTGTGTTCTCAACCCTTATTCTTTAAGGAAACAAGATAAGCTTTCTTAGGGTATTTGTCATCAAAATACCTTAATGAACTAGTATTAGGAGCAGCTAGTTATGACTACATGGAATTCCATGTACGTTAATCTGTATTTCTTCTTGGCAAGGAAAATGAGTCTCTGCAGCACTGACTGACTGTTTCACTAAACTGCTTCAGTTACCAAAGCTAGCTTTTTAAGCTAGCTCTGAAGTCTCTGCACCAGAGTACAGTCTCAGGAATACTTGTATCATGGTCCAGAAACATAGCTTAATTTTGGAACAGCCATGAAACTGGGCTAGCAGAATGATGAATGAAACTAAGAAATTATGACTTGAGAGGCTACCTTTATTCTAATAAATATAGGGCCAGGGATGTTCCTGGTTGCTGGCACTCAAAATCTGGGTTGGTAAATTGGTCCCTATCATGGTCGTGGCTCTGGACCAAACAGTTCCTGGGCATGGTTGCTGAATTAACATGGGCCAGGGATTATTTCCACCACGATGCTGGATGCAGCACCATGTTTGGATGGTAAGAGAGTTTCAAAGTATGGATATGTGGTGTTGTTTTCAAGTTAGCCCCAGTGCTGCAGAATATTTATGGACAGGTTTAATTTCTTAATATTGACATAGTCAGTGTCCCCTTTCATGTGGTTGATTTTTTTTTTCTCTGTTCAATATTCTGGTAGCCTACCACCACCAAATTCATGTTTCTTGAATATGGTAACCAAATTATGTTAACTACCCCAGATAAAATCTTACCAGTATATTGTACAGCAGTACTAATATTGTCCTGTCATTTGAAATAGCTCACTTGACAGATCCTGAAACTGAATTTGTTTTTCCACAGCCAAACCAAGCTGTTTCCTAGTTGTTCCATGATCATTTATTACATCTTTTCTCTCTTTCTAATTCCTCATCCCCTACTTTACACAAGAATTCTATACTTTAATAATTCTTATTTGCAAATAAAATAGCTTGCAGGAAAGCAATAGTCTCTATTATTCTTTAGACTCTGTGAAAGGGTTTATTTCTCAAGCTGTGCAGCATGTAAAGATAGGTTCACAGTTACTACAGTCTGGAGGGGGGAAATGGTGTCAGGGTGCTATCTAATTTTGTTCCTCTCTGCTGTATAGGAGAAGAGTTTGTTGTGAAATAGCTTGGAAGACAAGCTCTAAGATCTCTGTATATTGCATTTCTGTTTCTCTTTTCTGTCCTATTATTATACTCACTGTGGGATTAGGCTGTTTCTTATGTCTGCTTGAAAACATTGTGAAAACAGCTGTAATTTTATCCTCAGATTATGTCTCCAGTTTTGGCCTAGAAGTATTTAGCCTGGTATGTCATAAATGGTAAAGTTCATTACTTTCACTTAAATTTCTGTAAGGCTAACATTAAATCATTGTTCTGAAGAAGCAACATGATTTAAATCAGGCTTGTTTGCATTAGGCAAAAAGCACTAATTCTAGATTGAGATTTTCGTCCCTCTCAATAAACAACTCTGGTGAAATATGTCTGTTTCTCTAATGAACGATTGTAGTAACTGTTACATTTTTGCGTAATAAAAGAACTGTACTAAAGGGTACTCAAAAGATTCTGACAGGAAACACTTGAAAATTTTGACACTTGCAAATATAATGTGCATGATAGCTGTAATAATTTTTGTTTTGCCTTTGGAATACCTTTGGTAGGTAGCTCTGCCTCCAGAAATGAGGGTTTAAATATATATATGTATATATGTTTGAACTTTTCTGTTGAGAGACAGGAGACAGATCTAGGTTTTGGCTTGTGATGTTCAATTATTGCAGTATGTTTTTTTCAAAGAGCATTAGTGTAGTGGTTTAATTAGCTATCGCTTTCTCCACCTACCCCCTTCTAATCCCTTGGTCCCATCCCTCCCCCCCCAAAACAATGACTACTGTAAATGCTGAAATTTAGCAAAAGGGAGGGTGTTCAGTTTGCCTTCTCAGAATCAGAGTTTTAAAACATTTTAATCTCTGAGTTCAATGCCTCATGGGTGTCGGTGTGGAATATTTTAACAGTTTTACTTTTGCAGCAAAGCAATTTCTTATCTGTTTTGAAAGCTCACTTGTAATAGTTGATGTTAATGAAATTTAACACTTGTCTTGCTTTGCACTCTGACAGACTGTCTGTATGGCAGCTTATGGAAATTTCACCTTGTGGTTTACAGTCCCTTGGAGAAGTGCAGCTGTGACATTTGTTTAGACTAGCAGATAATAAGGCAGAGGGAATAAAGTCTTCAGGAAGCATAATGGCTTTTATTTTTAGAAGAGCTAAACAATAGCTTTAAATAAACCAGATTGTTAACTACAAGTTTAACCAGACAGCTTAATTTTATGTCACATTGGAAGCTTATTATTATTGCACATTAAATGCTTTCTTAGCATTCTAGAACAAATGAAAAATAAAGTTTTAGAATTGTCACCACCACAACCAACACACAAGCTAGTAAAAAAGCAAGCTCTGAGGAGGTTGGACAGTCCTCAGTTGTTTTGTGGTGTCTGATAATATTTGGCTTTGCTAATTTCATGGAGAGGCTTTTTGTGTATTAAAAGGTATCTCCAAATAGTCATCTCCTTCTAGAGTAACTTTGATAAAATGCTACATTTTATGAGCGCACTCCAGAGCTTAATAAAATGTTTCTGTTTATTTCATTTAACTCAGTTAACTTTAGTGTCAAGCTAAATCTTGATGAAATCAAGAATGCAAAGTCAATTCATTCTTCACTTTTATCTTTAATTCAGTGTGATCATAGGCATAGTAGAATTTTAAGTTGCAAGAGGTGTTTTTAGTGAAGATTGAAAGAGATGGGATATGAAGCATCTCATCCCTCTCTGCAGAACCCATTTGTTCAAGACCCTCATATATAGCATGACTGATTTCTTCCTCTTTTGATTGCCCTATCAAGATATTTAAAAGTCTGTTTCTTACTTTTTTCTGAACAATGTAGATGCAGTTTGATGTAGTGTGACATCTCCTCCCTTCTTCCCTTGCTTGTTTTTCCTGAGCAAACTGTACACTGTTATAACAATATTATAGCTCCGTGTTTTATTCCATGTAATATCTGAGATGGCAGTTACATCATCTTTTGATTATATATTAAGAACTCTGTTTCCTTCTGTTTCACTTTTCTGGTATTTGTCTAAAGGCTGCTCTGAAGGTCCATCTATTTCTTTATAAAGTTATGAGACTTCTAACAGGTCCAAGATGGGTAATTATTTGCTACTCTGCTACAGCTACCTGTATCATCACCCAAAATGGCTTCTGTTCCTTCTTAACTATTTGAAGCCTCTTACAGAAGAGCTTGAAAAGTAGGTGTGGTAAGTGAAGAAAGAACTCTAAGAGCATTAATTTGCATTTGATCCCTGACATTATTGTTTTAAACAAATGGCCTCTGACAAATTTTCTGTCATCCCAGTTTGTATAGACCCCTTAATCTGTTTACATTTATTTGTTCTTTCACTGTTGATGTTCACGCTGGCACCTGAAGCTGGGAGTTAGTTACCCTGACTTCCTTTTATTCTATGCTTGTAGACCCGAAGACCCTAAAATAAGAATGCCTTCTAGTTAATTAATTCCTTCAGCAATCGCATGGCTCAGAAATAAATATCACTTGTCCGTGTAATTCACTATGTAAGAGAGACTATGGATGTGAGAAGAAAGCCCTTTTGTTGTTCCTGCAGGAGTGAAGGAGAGAAAAGGTGAAGGCTGCAGGGTAGGATGTGCTCTTTCAAGCACCTTCATCGATGCCAGGGACTTTCTGTTCTAACTGACAGATGTCCAGAATTGTGCATTTTTAAAGAAAAATCTCTAAGTGACCTTTTTTTATCAAGAGCACTGAAAATAAGTGTTATCTAATTTATGTCTTCAATATCCAATATCTGGGACATCAACATGCAGGTAAATATCTTAATAAAGACAATGGATCACTTACTCCCAAATGAATCTGTCAACAAATTGTTACTGATGATAGCTATAATTTATGACATGACCTTGTTGCAATTTCCTTATCTGGTTCCCTGCTACTTTAAAATGTAGCAACAGAAGACTTCTGGCCCACAGAGCACACTGCAAAGACATGTCTTTATCTTCTGTAAAATACATGAAAGCTAGATATCATGCTCTTTAAAAGAAAGTTGAGGACTAATGAAATAAATCTTCATGCAATGGACTATAGAGGCTACTCAGACAAAATAAATTATTTTATGATTAACCACTGGAAGGACTTTTAAAATCCTAAAGTGCTTCTGGAGTCTTGCAAAAGAGTTTTATAGGGATTATAAAGCTTTTCCTGGTACTAAATAGATATAAACCAAATTAAAATGCAGTTTGGTAGTGGCATACAAAGAGGGAAAAGAGACGCATTGATGAAAATGTTGCAGAGCTGGCTGTAGTATAGGAAGGATGACATCAAACTGACAGTGCTGTAGTCTTTAATTCAAAGAAGTTGAACACAACTAAAAGCTTTCATAAAAACCTCTAAACTAAATAAAACACAAATGTAAACTCCCTGAGTGGGAGGTTGTGACCCTCTCCCCTCCGTGTTTAAGTAAATGACCCTTATATTTACATGCCTCTACCGATGCCAGGGTGGGAATTAATATACATGAAATGGGGACCCTGTGTATTACCCTTTAGATAAGGAGGAGGAGATGTGAGGAATCTGGTGTACTACTTAAGATATCCCAATGCCCTAGTTTGTTGATTCATTTATTCGTGCATATCCTTGGGTGAGGAGTTTCTTTGCGTTATTCTGTAACCTTATATCTCACTTATGCAAACCAGGTTATGATAAAAATGCGAATACAAGCATTTGACATAACATCTGAATCAGACATGAGAAGTGTTTAGCCGTGACATAGATAAAGAAATAAAAGAAAAAAATGACTTAATATAAACTTAGGTTACATCAGAAAGGTCTATCTTTCTGTTAGCTATTTGATCTGCTGTTTCCCTTCTGACAAGATGTTAGTCTGTATTTCAGTCTTTGTAGATGCTTCTTTCCTTTTTTTAGAAAAGTATCTTAACTTTATTTTCACTCTTCTGGGCAGTCTATACAAATTTCATTTTTCATCCTGACATCTCTATGCTCTTCTTATGAGGAACACAATCTAGCTACTTTTTGTTTAGAACATAGCTGTGTAAATGCCTCATAGTTATAGAAGGCATATATATGTGGTTGTATATGTGGTTTTCACTGGACATTCTGTATCAAACCAATCATTAAAACTGTGTATGATAAAAATACCTAGATGGGCTAATTGCTAATTGTACCTTTTGCTTGGCTTTTGATTGATTGATGAGGCAAAAGTAGTGATCTATTTTGATATGACAGCGTCTTGAGGGAAACTGTTTCCCAACCTCTTCCTTGCCTGTATTTTGTAACAGAGATTAGCCAGGCAAAAGCTGTTGCAAGATCGCTTCCACATGTTACCTTAAAAATGTCTGAGACAACCTATGCCTGAGCCTTGTCAGCATTTTCCATTAGTCATGGAATAGCAGCCTTCAAAAAAATTGCTTATTCTTGCGCATTGCATTAACAGTGAGCGGACTAGGTTATGTGTAGCCAATCTTTTCCGTATGTTTAGGATGCTCACATACATTGTGGTATATATTCTGCTTGCCTTAAGCATAATAAGGCCAATGTAATTGAAAAAGTAAGCCTTCAGAATTTACCTCCTACATGATCTATCCAGTGGTGATACCACTGCAAAACTGAGCTTTTCTAAAACTTGCAGTTGTCACTAATTACATAAACTGTCTGTAGCAGTTTCATATGCCAACACACAGTTCCAGGTACAAACTTACAAAATATACAACCCTCATCTGCTATTAAATAGCAACAGGTGATTAAAAATGAGAGATTTATATAGTTCACTGATGAAATTTAAAAAAGGTGTAAAAGCAGTCAGACGAACCAATGTTCAAGTCAGACGAATTTCACTCATTTATTGGACATTAATGACCATGTATAAAATGAATTTAATGGCACTCCATCTCGTTTCCCACATCAACAACTCATAGCTAGGACTTGGATTAATTGGCAGATGCAGGAGAGCAGCCAAAAGCTTTGTGGCTATTATGACTGAGCTTAGCTTGGCTGGAATGTAATGCAAATCAAGGCAACGCATGTCTGCCAGATATTGTGTTTGAGAAGTTTGTTCTGCCTTTTCCTGTGCATAAACAGACGATTTCCGTCACCATACAACATTTCCCAGAAATGCTGAAATGTCTTATCGCATTCTTTTAAGACTGATTTCCTTCCATTTCTACCTGTTCTCAAACTTTTTTTTTGGCATTGCTCGAACTTTATGCCCTGTGGCCTCTTTGATTTTTTTTTTTTTTGGTGTGTTCATTTACTTTATGCTGTGTGCGCTCATTTCTGTATACTAAAATTTGCATTAATGCTTTCTTTTTAATATTGTACAGGTTAAAAATAAATCCATCCAGATCTCTACTCTGTATTAAATGTGTGATTCTAGTTTATAGTTAAGCTTTTTATAAATTACAGATATGATTGCCATATTTTTCTTGGGTATGAAGAAACTTGGTATTCATATGTTTTAAAGACTTAAGACTTAATTCAGTAGAAACTCTTTGAGATGTCCATTAGACCCCATTAATATATGAAAACATAGAATGAATTTTGGAGAAATTATAGAAAATATTCAAGATATTATCTCTGAAAAAGTAATAAATTACGTATGCCTGTTTTTAAGTTTAATATCTGCACTGTATGTTTCTTACCAATAATGATGTTATCCTTCACTGTTTTACTAGAAAATTTTTCTCCATTTTTTTCACTCTAAGAATTAGGCAGCTATTGCCTTTTAGGCATATAGACCAGTTCTTAGTAGACCACCTTTCTAAAGAGTTTGTATATCTCTACTCTTGCTATGTTTGTCAGATTTTCTACAATTTTCGGCTGTGAGTTGTTTTGCTGTCCTCACAGACCTTTCCAGATTGTTTAGCTCTGCTAACTCCTTCCAAGAATAATGAGATCTGTTAACCTGAACATGTCTTCCAGCACTGAAGTCCTTTCTTTATTCTACCCAATAGATGCGTATCAAGTAAAGTACTATAAAGCAAAGTACTTGCAAGGCAGTACTAAAAGAAGAAAGGTAAAGGACGAGCAAATCAGAGATGTGGAAATAGACTGAGATAAGTATGCAGGCAAGGACAGGAATGTAGGAGGTGAAATATTGCACATTTGGAGATGTCAAGTCAGGAGGGATTTGAAGATGATCATAATATTGATTATGATCTTGAACAAATAGTGTATTTGAGAGAGAGAGTAATGAGAAGGATGTCATAAAATGGAAAAATGTTTCATGCTAGAACTAATAACTGCATATGTATTTCTGCAGGGCATCAGAAATTGTGCTATTTCTACAACAAAACCCGCAGAAAATTCTTTCTTCTCTTGAGCCTTTTACTCAATTTCTATTACATTGCATTAATGTTCTTCCTGTTGTTCCTCCAGATGTACATACAGTACTGAGTGAGCTGAAGTCTGCCTCCATGTCACTGTCTGGGCCCAGCAGCTAAGGCTTTTTTATGCCCATACAGCTTCCTTTTTCAGATTCAACTTCATTCGAAAACAATGCATCTCCACTATAGATCTATTTTATATCACACCACAATTCTGTGCTGCGTATTTTCATGCATTAGATAGCTTCCTTAGTGATTGTAGCTTAAAAATTTCTTACATAAGTAAGAAGATAACACTGTCTTCTTTTCAATATCATGGTATTCTATGATGAGTCCAAAGCCAAAATAAAATTTTAACTTTAAATAGGTTCTCATGGCACCCATTAAAACAAATTAATTATCACAAATATAAATTTGTTTGTAGAGGAAACAGGCTGAAGAAGAAAGCCCACTGGGGATTTCTAACATGGCTGCTGCGTTTCTGAAAAATTGCCCTCCCCCCTCATTTTGTTATTCAAAGGAATAAATAGTCTTCACCTCAAACTGCAGGAATGCCACTCTGTATTACAGAAGGAATCAAGCCTCCTAGGTAGAAACCAATCATTGTCAATATAAACAGAAAAAACATTTTCATTATTAGAAAAAAAAAAGGAATAGTTTTGATTGATGGCTTCTGTTTGCTCAAGCACTTGTGATTTATATGGCAATTTCATACTTTATTATTACGGATTCTTGAATGTGGTACATAAATTTACAAATATACAGAGTGCTAGATGTAATGCCTCTCTGCCAAATGCTCACATTTCCCGTGCTGACACACTAGGAGGTGTTGACTGACCATTTTGCTTTTAGCATTATATTAAAAGAAATATTTGACATAAAGCTCTGAAATTTTAATTGCTTCTCATGTATTTCATGACTATCCAAAGATCAGAAAATGCTAAGTGACTGTTGTGATTGCAATGATCACATGATGCATGTACATCTGCACCGGTAACTGTGTCAGGCAAGGTTTTACTGTGATTGCATACAATGGAAAGACAGGATCCTCCTCCTGACACTGCCTATCATAATTACACCAATAAATCTATTTCTGTTTTTCCCAGTCAGCGCTTTCAAGCTGAAGCTTGGATAATGCAAAATCATCCTTAAAATCCTAGCAGTGAGTCTCACCGTGCACATAATCAAGTTCTAGTGTCTTCTTTCACTGTTAAAGCTTCTCTAGAACCACCAGTCCCTCCCAGCGAGACTCTCATCTTGTGTCTTCCTCAGTACCATGATCTGATAAGTATGTGTGTTCCTCTACAGATTTCCATGACTTCTTACCCACTGTGTTCTTTCTATTATAGCCCTTCTTTTTCAGAGAAGTGAGCAGCTAACATACTCACCCCTGGCTGACCCCTTGGCTCTCAGTTGTCTCTAGCCTCAGACTTAAGTAAATCTGCAAATAAACTCTATTGTTGTACTCCTATCTCTTGTCTTTTCCAGGCCTCTAGTTCAAATTATGCAGTATTAGGAAAGCAGTTTTACATTTTTGTATCGTTTCCCTAGTTTCAGCATTCTTCACTCTTGGTTCTTCACCTCAGAAAGGTCCTCAGGTAAGATCTACTGTCTTATCAGATTCTATTTTCCCTCCTGGTTCTGGATAGATGCTTTCTCAAGTGTATATGTAGCTTTCTGCCAGGTTCTTCAGGAAATTCCTGCCGACTTTCTGCCAGAGGTTGCTTCAGGAAATCCTTAATGATGTCTAGTTTCCTAATTCTGCACTTATTAGCTCCAATTGCCACTTTGTCCTCTTATTCAGGTACATTTGGGAATCTCAACCTACTTTATTCAAAAGAACCATGAACTTTTGACCTGGCATAACTAAGAAGGCAAATTATAAGAGTCTCCAACTACCAGAATGATTGACTTAAGTGGGAATAGTCTTCATTACAGGTGGAAAACATTATGTATTAGATTATCCAGTTCTTCATGTTTCTCAGCCTAAAATGAGCAGTGAAAAGTCCATTTTTATCTTTGAGCAATTAATAGCTTTCAAAGGAACAACGTGAGCTTCTACAAAACCAAAGACTATTTGCCCAGTGAAGGTTTGAAATCATATTCAATTTTATTTTTCCTCTTCAAAAAATCTGTACTGCCATAAGGACTTGCTTAAATCTGATTGCACTCAAGGTCTACCTGTTTAGCATTCAGAGTGCCTAATTATACCAGCACTGTGCATAGGCTTGGCTAAAATCTGTGTATGGGCCAAGCAAGCAAAAATTTGTGGCTCTGCTGATTTGCTAGGTGTTTGACTATCATAATAATGGTGAAAGACTTCTTAAAGAAGATACACAGAAATATGCCATTTTCTCAAACTTTGTCAGCCAAAATTTTCATGACAAAGCATCTTTCATGGCAAAAAACTTTCATAACAAGGCATAGCAAACTTTGCTTTCAAAAATGCAACCAAATCATCATGAAATGACTCTTGAGAAGACTTATTCACAAATTGTGCATATGTCATCAAGTATCTCTGATAGCAATCTCTATGTTCCAAATACAATTTGTGTAGGTATTTGTTTTCAGAGTATGAGTAGATGATTGAGATTTCCCCCAATGCACTTGCATTTAAACCAGATGATCAATATTCTTCAGTGTTGTCAATTGTCAATAATGTCAACACTCTTTCTGAAGCTATGTTTGGATAAGGAAAAGCGTAGGTGGCACGTACCTGACCATTGCATAGTCCTAGCTTTTTATTTGCAAATTGCTAAATCCATTAGCCCTTTTGTAGGACTGTTTACATCAGTTGGTGAGTGAATGGGAACCAGGAAGGATAATACTTTGCTGGGAGTAAAGTAGGTACACTCTGTAGTTAAGAAACAGCCAGTGCTGCTGTTTTATGAAGCATCTCTATAGTGGAGCTCTGTAAGATGTATGGAGAGATTCAGTGCTTGCTTTTATCAGTCATTATTCTTGATAAAATGTTGGATATTCCTATTAGTGAAGCCCTGATATAACCTCTGTTTAAATAAGCTTTAGGTCAGACTTATGCTTTGAGTCTCTCTATATGTCACATCTTGAAGAAATGCCGTTGCTGGAAAGATTTAATTTTTCTCGGGGGTCAATATTGAATCTTCTTCAACCTATAGAGCTAATAATATAGTAGTAGGACTTTTCCTAGCCAAGAACTTGATTAAAACAAAAAGGAAAGGAGAAGATAAAGGTTAAAATAGAGTTTCATTTACTATGGACTATCACTACCAAAATTTCTAAAGAAGTTGTGCATCCGTGGCTGAAGACAAAAGCCCTTAAGTCCTTCTGTTCATATCTTACAAGTCTGTAGTTATTAAATGGTTATTGACTTTAAATATGTTTTCTGTGGGGATAACAAATTAATTTTAACTGAAAATGTATGACTTTTGTTTGATTGTTTAGGAAGGGGATTCCAAGTGAAGAAGTGAAACACGCTGATAGAGAGCACGCAAAGCGTATAGTTTACTCAGTGGTTTATGGAGCAGGTAGGCATCTTTAGAAAAAAAAAAAACCAGCTACAGTAGATTCATACTTTATACATAATTTATATAAGTAGACTGAATTTCTAAAGGTGAATAAAAGTTTGTCAGAGTATTACATTATTATTTTTATCAAGGATTATTAAATGATCTACCCAGTATCAAAATTATTAAATTAATACAGCCACATTGCCATATACAACGATTACTCTGATTTTGTATTTATTTGCTACTGATGTAACTGAAGCATTTGTCTTTATCTAAAATTAGTTTAATTTTGAGTGGACTTTGCATTCTGTCAGTGTATAGACAGAGATGAGAATAACTGCAATGAAATTAAAAGAACTCCAATATTGTCTCAAAACATATTTACAGGATCATAGAATGGCTGAGGTTGGAAGGGACCTGTTGTGGTTTAACCACAGCCGGCAACTAAGCACCACACAGCCACTCACTCACTCCCCCATGGTGGGATGGGGGAGAGAATCGGAAGAGTGAAAGGGAGAAAACTCATGGGTTGAGATAAAGACAGTTTAATAGGTAAAGCAAAAACCGCGCACGCAAGCAAAGCAAACCAAGGAATTCATTCACTTCTTCCCATCAGCAGGCAGGTGTTCAGCCATCTCCAGGAAAGCAGGGCTCCATCACACATAACGGTTACTTGGGAAGACAAAACGCCATCACTCTGAACGTCCCCCTTCCTTCTTCTTCCCCCAGCTTTATATGCTGAGCATGACGTCATGTGGTATGGGATATCCCTTTGGTCAGTTGGGGTCAGCTGTCCCAGCCGTGTCCCCTCCCAACTTCTTCAACTTCTTGTGCACCCCCAGCACACTCGCTGGTGGGATGGTGTGAGAGGCAGAAAAGGCCTTGACTCTGTGTAAGCGCTGCTCAGCAGTAACTAAAACATCCCTGTGTTATCAACAATGTTTTCAGTACAACTCCAAAACATAGTCCCATACTGGCTACTATGAAGAAAATGAACTCTATCCCAGCCAAAACCAGCACAGACCTCTGATGGTCATCAGATCCAGCCCCCCTGTTCAAGCAGGGACATCTAGAGCTTGTTGCCCAGGATCATGTCCAGACAGCTGTTGAATGTCTTCAAGGATGGAGACTCCACAACCTCCCTGGGCAACCTGTGCCAGTGCTCTGTCACACTCACAGTGTAAGTTTCCTTACTGTAGATCTTAATGTTTGCTGCTATTTCTTCACAACTGCAGAAAACCTGCAAAAATCCACACTGCTACCCATTCTGCCGAAGTCCTGCCCAGGTCCTAGATAAGTCAAGATATTCTGCATACTTTCCAAAACTGCCTACCATTTCTTAAATGATGCCCAACTCTCCTTATGCTTCAGACATGCTTAGAATTACCTTTTCTGGGAAGACAGATGCATATGTATCATCAGCCTACAAGCTCTTGTGAATTTGTTTTAGTGAACAGCTAACTAAGCTTTATGTAGGTCTTCTGGAGAAATCCAAAAGCTCTACAGAAGATGAGTACTTGGAAAACTCATTTAGGAAATGAGACCCCTAGGTTGCAGGCTTTATTTAACTTGGAAGAACTTAAAACTACATCTTGGGTTCCTGGGTGAGAATGCTTTCTAAACCATCTTTTGCAGTGAGTCATCTGACATCATCAGACAGAGTTGGCCAAGCATATTCGGTTTATGGTTTAGGGCATTCAACTGGGAAGGGGAGAAAAACACTTCAATTTCAGCTCTCCAGAATATCTATTTTATGTATAGGGGTGTGTAGATTATATACACACATATAAGAATATATATATACACACACATGTGTGTTTTTACATTAAGCTGTATTGCATTTTAAACATCTGTGTTTAAAATCTATATTAAAAAAGCCCAGCACTAGCTCCCTGCAGACCTTCCCATGCTGAGACTGGAATCAAATCTCCCATTTTCAGCCTGAACGTTTTCATCGCTAGATTATTTTACAAAATGCAAGCATTAACACCCCTGCCCCTTGGTCCATGCGGATGCTATACGTTTCCTATCTGTTCCCTTCACTCTGGGTGGAACAGGCAGATACGTGACTTAATTGGGCTGAATCACTACAGGTTGAATGCCCTGTAGTTCTGTATATAGTCAGTTGAGAAAGGGAAACGCCTCAGTTACTGGGGCTAGAGCCTCCCTCAATAGAGCCTATGTCTGTCTACTCATGTTACAGAGAACTTGGATGATTAGATTAAGCAGAGTATTGGCACTCCCTCACTTGCTCTGTACCAGGCACTAAACATTTCAGTGCAGCAGTGCTTGATTTAAGTATCTCCATTTACTTGTTTATGCTTCATCTCCCTCTCTCTCAAATGAGGGCAGTTGAAGCACCTGAAAGATAAGATGCTTCAGGTCATTAGCAGTGTGGTCAGATCCTAATTAAGACATAATGTGGAATGGTATCATTAAACTATTGAGATGGAAACTGGGCTGACAAAAAATAATTGTTAGATACCTGAAATTGATGGACTGAATTCCACCCACAGTTTGTCTCCCTTCAAAAGATGGCTAAATTTTCATTAAGGACACATTTTGATACAACTGAAGAGTGTGAATAGTACTATTTATTTCACTTCTTTTGGGATTGAAAAATACAGAAGCATTCCTTGAGGAGCTTGCCTGTATTATGCTCGCAGGAGTTAATGAAAATCTTTCCTGTAGTAAATAGTAATCTTTTTTGTTTGTTTGTTTTCTTAGCTTTAGGTTACATTTGGTTTATATTTTTAAGGTCTTTTCTATAATCCTGGCAGATAGAGAATAGTGTAATAAAGAAAGAAGAGTCTCATTATGTCTAGGAGTTGGTACTTTAATAAATACACCAAATATTGAGAGGGATGACAGTATTACTGTCTTTTGCTTCATTTGGAGCAATTCAATTCACCTGCTTCTGCCTCAGTCATCTTGTAAAACAAAAGCACAGGCAACTTAAACATCTGTAAACCAAGGAATTAATTCCATTCAATGGCAGCATGTTCAAGCCCTGAATTGACACAGAGGGATGTCAAGGTGTTTAAATGAAAAGCAGAGAAACTAATGATATTTTCAGTTTTGAAAGATGATATTACAGAATGGAGAACACTAAGACTCATAGGCTGCTGCTAACAATTACCCTGGCACAGATAACTCAAGGAGAGTGCTCAGGGAAGCTTTAGTCCACTCCTGAGTGTTGCTTCGCGTGGTCTGTGCTCCTGCGTTGTGGAACATAGTCTAACTCAATTACGTTGCTGTACATTCTTCTCTTTTTGTTTTCCAGGAACTGCATTTCCCTGGAACCTTTCAGACTTCCTTACTGATACTGTGGCTTAATTTTCCTACTGTTTTATGCAATACTTCATTCTGTATATCAATAGTTCTTTAGATGGATAACATGGACAAACTTAGATGCTAGAGGTCTCTAAGGAAGCCACAGCAGTCTCCTAGCTGTTAACAATATGTGCTTTAGCAGATAGATTTGTCATTTCCTGACCCAGGAAGAAAACCCAAATTAATTGATGTCAAATAAAAGTACAGACCTATAATAGCTCAGCAAGAGTCATCCTGGATGTCTTGTGAATTTCTTCTTCTAGCACCTTGTCCAGACTGGTGTTCCTGCAGCTCAGTGCAGATCCTGGCATGACTGAGAACAAAATGCTACAGAATTGTTCTTAAATGCACATCAGACTGACAGTGATGGCATTTAGGTGGCTGAAATCATCTCTCTTTCAAAAATGCTACATAATTTTTCTTGATGGTATTACTGTGACAATAACTATTCTATGACTTTGGTGCCTTGAGATGTCGCCTCTCAGCTTATGTTACTTGCAGACACAGTGCTGGTTTTGTGTTGCTGTGCAGCTGACATAAATATATCTGTTTTTCAAACCTCGTATGACTAATGTGGATGTATGTTTTATTTTTACTGGAACTGTTTGGTTTATAAATGTGTTTAAACTGTAGCTCTTAGTTTATATTTTCACACTCTGGAAAAGTGTCCTCAGCTTTTTTCCACCTTATCTTAGAAATGCTTTTAGATTCAACATAATATATATTGTGCATCTCTATCCTATCCCAAAGCTATTATTCCTTTCTCTCTCTGCTGAAACACTTTTCTCTTCTGTTTTTTCTTTTTCCAACCGTTTTATCTCACTACTTGGACCCAGATTTTTACAGACATTGAGGAGCCTAAGACTCTTTGAAATCCGTGGGACTAAGACTCCTAACTGCCTTTCTAAAATCAGGCTACTTGGTCCGATTGCTTCAGCAGTTAAGTTTTTCTGTGACTTCTACACCAAATCTAATACTTCTAGCTAAACTCAACCATCCACATCTCCATCATTTTTTAGATCTTCATTCACATTTGTGTTTATTTAAAATTTATTTCAAGTTCTTTATCTGCTCTTCAAAGTTTCAAATTTCAACACTGAACTAGTAAAATGATACTTAAAGCAACAAAGTTATTCTGTGAACAAAAGAGATTTCAACCACATTATAGGTATACATTATAACTAGGAATTTCTTAATTACATACTTCTTATATACTTCTTAAGTATATTTTTAATCCAGTAACTTCAGTAAAACATTCAAGCTCAAAGTTGAACATTTGCTTTGTTGAAATATCACTGTAGTATACCAGATCCATCCTCTTTCATAGACATAAGTAAAGTTTAGCTAATTCCACTAATTGTGAATGTAACAGTGCTATTGTATGCAGTGGATTTCTGTTCTGCTTTATTGCATAATAAAGATAATTTCTTCACCACCAGGTAAAGAACGTCTTGCTGACAGCCTGGGAATTACTCCT
Organism: Fregata magnificens; assembly: GCA_013389945.1. NCBI lineage: Eukaryota > Metazoa > Chordata > Aves > Suliformes > Fregatidae > Fregata > Fregata magnificens. The sequence continues at coordinate 30,123 of WAAD01008864.1, forward strand.
CTTCAAGCCAGTCAATTTATAGAGAGTTTTATGCAAAAATACAAGAAAGTACATGAATTTACAAAGAAAACCATTGAACAATGCCGAAATAAAGGTAATCCAAAGTCTGTAAGCATATTTTTGTTTACTGATTAGCACTGTGTGGCACTAGTGAAGACAAAAATTCAGCCTGACTAAAATTCAGGTAGTTATAGGACAAGAAAAAAGATGGAATATCATTTCTTGGTGAATCAGGTTTTTTTTCTCTTTTAACCCTAAGAGGAGCTGGTTAAACCTGTCTGCCTTTTCTCAGACAGATGCTAACAGAATAAGACGTCTGTTCTCAGAGTGAACCCTACTTAATGTCAAGTTACACTGCATCATTTTGACATATAATGTACTCCAACACAAAAAAGCCCAAGGAATCTTTTACTTAATAAATATGCTACAGGGCTGCTGGACCGTGGAAGTTCAGCCATTTAGTCAAAGAGCCAATTTACAGAGCCATTTTTTTTAACATATTTTTTTCTTTGCATCAATCAGAATTTATGTTGTTGAAGTTCAGGTGGTATCTGTGATGACAGGTGTGTACAGAGTGCTTCTCGGAGCCAGCAGCTGCAAACTCTTCTTGCATCAAATTTGTTGTTAGTCTACATATTCATTTATATTTAGTGAATCCTAGGAGTGCAGTAATTTGAGGAGAGAAAATATAGCTGCTTGAAATATTTTCTTTTAAAAGCTTGTTAGCAGAACTGTCAAAATGGATTTCTTTTGTTTCTTAGTACAGTATACTGTACCAAGACATTTTGTAGCAATGAATAGTAAATTTGCAATATAATATTACCCATCGTTGTATGGGTGAGTGTAATGATAGAAACATATAGCTGACTTCTACTCATGAAAATTATAGTGTTCCTACTTTGTAGGGCTTAAAAATCTACTGGAAGCATGAACTGTCATTGTGTCACACAATTGCATTTCTTCATTCATTAATGTTACTAAAGCAAAGTGAAAATACTGAAAATCTATTTTTAGCTATAATTAAGCCCAACATAACATATCTAACAAAATATTACACATTTACTATATATTTCTTTGATCTATTTAAAATAACATAGCATTCTTCTCTTAAAGGTGAATGAATTTCAATAACCAGACTTCTATGATAAAGAATCAGGTTTGTGAGTTTAGTAGACAAGAGTGTTATAAGTAATATCCTTGTTTGTCATCAAAACACACTTGTCTAATTAGTACTTACTCCTCCTCTCACTCCCATCTATCAACCATTGTTTTAACCATTAGTGGTAGAAGAACAATCTGTTTCGGTTGTACAAGCTCAAAAAAATGTACAGCAGGTCAACATTATTTAGTATTTTTCTTGTTAATCCACCTAAGATTCCAACTTCCCAACAAAAACATTCCAACCTAGTGAGCTCATTATAAGGTAACTTTTCTTTACTTATCTGCAGTTCAAAGGTGAACAGCACCCACCTGACTAATATTATTTAGGTATTATGAATGTCTGATACTCTGTGTAGACATGATAAGCATATGAATAACATAAATTTGTGATGAAGATACTTTTGTTAGTGTATTAGCATATATGTTATTATACTGTTGGGTTTTTTTGATGAAATTATCAACATATAAAAAGACTACATTCAGACCTCATTCAAAGATGTATTTGCAGATTAATCTTTGACCACAGAAGCATACTTTGCCACTATTGTATGAAAGATGGTATTTGTTTGGGGATGCTAATCAGCTATGAGTATTGCCAGGGTGATTCTGTTGTGGAGACACACCACACAGGAACAAGGATATTATAGTAAATCTATTTTACTCTGAGAATCCAATGTTTCAAGAATTCCATCTTTAGATACTGTTCTTCATGGAAAATCTTAGTTAAATTGGGAAGACTGATTTGCAAAAGAATATCCTAACCTCCAGATAATTCAGCTCCTTGTTCCAAAACTGGTACTTTTGGTATCAGCGCTCCTGGAAATATACTAATTTGCAGAAAGCTCTATTAATTCAGCAGAACCATCTTCATCCTCTACACATAAGTCTGGGTATGTGTTGTCCATAGTAAGGTCATAACTGTGTGTTTGAATAGGTCTCCTTACCACATGTGTTTGCATATCTTGGTTGCCAAAGAGGAGATGAAACTCTGTGGCAGTCTGAACTTCCATGGTATCTAATGACAATTCATGGATAGTCAAGGTGATCAGAAGTATAACGAAAGATTTTGTATAGATATATTTTTAACATGGATGATTTTTCATTTTTCTTAAAATAAGAAAATAAGTTTAGTTTTGAAGATAAGCTGAGATAAGGTTTTCTGTGTATTGTTTTGATAAGAGGATCCTCACATCTCTCTTCCTCTCTCAGCTCCTCTCACTTGCCCTCCAAAATAGTTGTTTTGGCAAAATAAGTCATTAGGCCTAACATAAAGCTTTAACTGTGTTTTCATATGTTTCTTTTAAACTAAAAAAACCCACCATACTAGAGTTAAGGAAGTTTGGCTGTGAAAGGGACATGAAAATACCACATAAAGAAAATGAAAAAAAAGTTATAACTTTGGGTTTTTTTCCCCAAAACTATTTGATAATTTTGGGAAATATTCATTAATGATTTCATTACTCTACAAATTGATTTTTCTTTGCTATTCCCAAGTAAACTATTCATTGCATGGAAAGCTCTAATTATGGCTGCTAATAGATAGCTAATTCTTCTAGGTATTTATAGTTTCATCTCCCACAGAGGGAGTTTGCTGGTATATGTTAGTAGACATTCCTAATGAAAATACATCTTTAATGAACAGAGGTTTTCCTTGTATAATGTGTACCAATTCTCTGAATGAAATAGTTCTTAGACCAAAAATACAATAAGCATTTAAGGTTTAAATAAAAGAAGCTCTGACTATTTTCAGAGGGCAAAATATTAAATTGACTCAGGCAGCACATAATTACAAAAATCTATATTATCTTCAAAAAGAATTTTTGAAATTTAATTTTAATCACTCTGAGAATACTAATTTCTATTTAAATCCTACAAGGTTATGTGGTTTCCATAATGGGACGTAAAAGACCACTGGCTAATATCAATGCACAGGATTACAAACTACGCACTCAAGCGGAGAGGCAGGCTGTCAATTTTGTTGTTCAAGGTAAAAAACTGCCTGCCTACCTTCCTACTTACCTACCTATCTCTTTATTTGTGCTTGGCTTTAGTGGACAACTCCTCTGATAATCTCAAAAGAATTAATATTCTAGTAGTCTACTAGAGTAGACTACTGAAGCTTGAGTTTTACTATAAAAGAGAAGTTTAAATGATGTGTTCTATCTACCTTGGAAATGGCCAGTAAACAGTATCATAATAATAATAACATTATCAATGTTCTAATACACTATAGTGCTCTGTGATAGTTAAATATAGGTATAGATACAAACTATATATAGAGAGAATATCTAGAATTCAGCGCTTCAAATGTATTGTTGTCTTAAAACATTTTCCTTTCTGGTTTTTATAGTTTGTTACTCCAAAAGGGTTTGTGTGATTATGCTGCTTACAGATTCTAGCTTTTATTTTGCCAGATAGCTTTAGTTTAAGAAATATACAACGTTACAAGAATCGTGCATTGTTATTACTTGTTTTGAAACCCAACTTATTCTTTGTAAGGAACATTCAAACTTAATTCTGTGGAGGGCAAGAAAAAAGGTGTTTTTCCACAGAAAAACATTGCAAATTTGCCATATAGGTTGGAAATGTAAAAATCAGCATAAAGTGCCCAAATGTTAGTTAATCTGATGCATTAACATGCTCTGTTTAAATCGCTTGGGGCTCAGTCTTGTACAGAATTTAGCTACCTAAAGAAAAAAATAAAAACTGAGCTGGCAGTCCAAGACTGAGTTCCCTCCTACCAAGCTACCCCTTGGAAGAATTATTTTTTTAATTGGATGATGCTGACAGGGGGTTCATTAAGTTATATTGGAAGCATACAATTTATAGGCAGGTAAAAAGTGCTTTCTAGACATGGTGATGGTGTGCTTTTTATAAAGTGATTTAAATTTTCCTTTTGAAAGGATCATGTGTTTTTTCTTCTTTTTCCTCTCAAATATTATTCATTTTAATGTTTAATTTTAAAAATTACTTAAGTATTTATGTCATGTTTGACACTCCTTATAATTAGTAACTGAATTTAAATACTGAATCTGCAAGGATAGGTAAAAATCTAGAATTCTAATATATACCCTGTTGCTTGAATAATAGTTGTGCTCAAGTGCTGGTTACCTTGCTGTAGTAGGCACCCAACTGTAGAATTTTAAAATAACCTTATAAAATCTGCAGCAAAGCTTGCACGTTTGTAACACTGGGTGTGCCTGTACAACCTTCTCCAGAGACATTTGTTCAGTTTACCTGGGTTTCCATCCAGCTGGCCAGCAGCCCTCTCCAGTTGAAGGCACAATGCTTGACCTAATAGAGTGAGTCCTGCTGAGTGTACAGTGTAGCATTAATAAAGCTACATGGCCTTCTGAGCAGCACTTGCTTATGTCCATCTGTCCAAAGAGCTTAGAGCTGAGGCACAGCTACCACAGGACTGTCTACGAAACTCACTTATATGTACCTACAATAATAAGATTATCGTATTTCATTGTCAGTTCAAATAATACTGGAGGACAAATCTGATGAAAAATAGTGTAATTGTTATTCAAAACATGTTATATTAGAAGGTGTGATGAAGCAAGGATTAAAAACTCTAAAATATTCCATATTCCCGAATTTTATAAAAAAATTAATTCTAGACTATGATGATTTTTTAATTTCAGGATTTCAGCTATGAGATAATATTTTAAGACTGTAAAAACTTTCTAAATTATGATAAAACATTTTATCACAGTGTACTACACTGCATTTAATCTATGTGTTTTATAATTATATCTAATAGTCTAATTAATTTAAGCAGTTTGCGTTTTGCTTACGGTAGCAGAAGACTTCTTCTGATGCATGACAATACTGAGAGGAATGTAGAGTTCCAGCTTTAACTTACTACCACTAGACTTCCCACAGTTCTTTCATAGTGTTTTTTCTCTTTTTTAATATTTCCCAGTTCAATAGTCTTTACAAATGTACAGCATAATATTCTTCAGTTATAACTCAGCTCTACCTAACATAGAGCAAACTATTTATTTTATTTTTTATTATTTATTTATAAATGTGGCAAAATCAAACAGAAGGATATAATTATTTTCTTTGAAAATATTTAAAATAGCATATCTCTAAAAATCATATCTCAGAAAAAAATATTTTGAGAATACTTTTTTATTTTATTACTTTACATTGTTTCATGAAGAATACATATAAAGCATAGGTATTGTGATGGACTAAATGCTCAATTATATAATTTTATTCTCACAATCACTAGAAGATATTTACCTGACTTTTGCTGAAACATCCTTTCTTACTTTTATATCAATGTGTCCCTTTTTGTGTTGTATGGAATCAGTTTAACACATCATTTGAACAGGAAAACAAGATAGGTATTTGAAGCTAAATTCACAATTAGACATAGCCATCTGTGCTGGTTTTGGCTGGGGTAGAGTTCACTTTCTTCATAGTAGCCAGTATGGGACTATGTTTTGGAGTTGTACTGAAAACATTGTTGATAACACAGGGATGTTTTAGTTACTGCTGAGCAGTGCTTACACAGAGTCAAGACCTTTTCTGCCTCTCACACCACCCCACGCAGTCTTGTGGTGGGGGTGCACAAGAAGTTGAAGCAGTTGGGAAGGGACACGGCTGGGACAGCTGACCCCAACTGACCAAAGGGATATCCCATACCACATGACGTCATGCTCAGCATATAAAGCTGGGGGAAGAAGAAGGAAGCAGGGGGATGTTTGGAGTGATGGCGTTTTGTCTTTCCAAGTAACTGTTATGTGTGATGGAGCCCTGCTTTCCTGGAGATGGCTGAACACCTGCCTGCCGATGGGAATGAATGAATTCCTTGGTTTGCTTTGCTTGCGTGCGCGGTTTTTGCTTTACCTATTAAACTGTCTTTATCTCAACCCATGAGTTTTCTCCCTTTCACTCTTCCGATTCTCTCCCCCATCCCACCATGGGGGAGTGAGTGAGTGGCTGTGTGGGGCTTAGTTGCCAGCTGGGGTTAAACCACGACAACCATCTCAATAATCAGCTGTGGATCTGCACCTGATATAGTTAATGACTAAAACAGAGTCTCAGTATGGGATTCAGAGGAGGCAGTTTATCATAGAAAACCATGAAGAAAGAAGAGGTGTTAAGTCTATCTCCTTGACCTCTTAAATATTTTCTCTTAGCCAAAAGGGTCAACCATGTCCTGGGGTGCATCAAGAACAGCATAGCTAGCTGGTCAAGGGAGGTGATTGTCCCACTCGACACTGCACTGGTGCAGCCCCACCTCGAGCACTGTGTGCAGTTTTAGGCGCCTCAATATAAGAAGGACATCAAACTATTGGACTGTGTTGAGTGGAGAGTGACCAAGATGGTGAAAGGTCTCGAGGGCAAAACTTTTACGAGGAGTGGCTAAGGTCACTTGCTTTGTTAGGCTTGGAGAAGAGAAGGCTGAGGGGTGCCCTCATCGCAGTCTACAACTTCCTCGAGGGGTGCAGCGGAGGGGGAGGTGCTGATCTCCTCTCTCTGGTCACCAGTGAGAGGACAGAGGAAATGGAGTGAAGCTGCGTCAGGGGAAGTTCAGATTGGACATTAGGAAAAGGTTCTTCACTGAGAGGGTGGTCAATCATTGGAACAGGCTCCCCAGGGACGTGGTCATGGCACCAACTCTGTCGGAGTTCAAGGAGCATCTGGATGACGCCCTTAGTCATATGGTTTAGTTTTAAGTGGTCCTGCTGTTGTGGTTTAACCCCAGACGGCAACTAAGCCCCACACAGCTGCTTGCTCACTCCCCCCCGGTGGGGTGGGGGAGAGAATTGGAAGAGTAAAAGGGAGAAAACTCATGGGTTGAGATAAAGACAGCTTAATAGGTAAAGCAAAAACCACGCACGCAAGCAAAGCAAACCAAGGAATTCATTGCTTCCCATCGGCAGGCAGGTGTTCAGCCATCTCCAGGAAAGCAGGGCTCCATCACACATAACAGTTACTTGGAAAGACAAAACGCCATCACTCCAAACATCCCCCTGCTTCCTTCTTCTTCCCCCAGCTTTATATGCTGAGCATGACGTCATGTGGTATGGGATATCCCTTTGGTCAGTTGGGGTCAGCTGTCCCGGCTGTGTCCCCTCCCAGCTTCTTGCGCACCTGGCAGAGCATGGGAAGCTGAAAAAGTCATTGACTAGTGTAAGCGCTACTTAGCAACAACTAAAACATCCCTGTATTATCAACACCGTTTTCCGCACAAATCCAAAACTTAGCCCCATACTAGCTACTATGAAGAAAACTAACTCTATCCTAGCCAAAACCAGCACACCTACAAGGAGCAGGGAGTTGGACATGATGATCCTTATGTCTCCATTCTAACTTGAGATATTCTGTGTTTCTATGATTCTGTGATTATCTCCCAGCAGAGTGCCCTTACCATTTGCCTACCTGGCTGTTCTTTATCCCTACTCTGAAAATTGAACCATTTGGAAGAAAGAATTCAAAATTCATTGGGTTAGGGGGTGCGAAAAGGAAGATGTCAACAGTCTAGTACGTTTAGGATATCTGAAGAGACAAGGAGAATTATGGCTTCCAATCCTTACTTAAAGGATTGTTTCTATATTTTATCTGATAAATCTTTACGTAAAATGTATTAAACCCCTGTTGCATGGTTCAGAACAGGCCCCTTCACCAAACTGCAGGCCTGGAGAATCGTTCTGCCTCTTGATCACCAGAAATGCGTAATCTATTATGTAACATGACACTGGTTTATGCACCACTGCTCTTAATGCTGTAATGTAATGAATATACATTACATACACATGGAAATACGAAAAAGCATAAAATTAAGTTTCCAAATGGAAATGTAGCACTGAAACAATGTTGTAACCTTTTGTGACATTAAATTTTAAATTGATTTATAGGTAAATTTTAATTCCAATTTAGGTTTAGATGATTTCAGACATTTTTTTATAAAAAGCAATTTTTCAACTCATGGCCATGACTGACAAGTTCACCTTTAATTAACACATAATTTCATATTATTATTTTCTGGTTTTAATTAACATGTAATTATTTAGTTTGTTATTTATTAATCTTATGCTCTGTTTCACATATTACATGAATTGAATGTGCTAGTTTTGCAAATACATATAATTCAGAATCTTCAGATGTTTTTCATTCCTATGCCATAGTTCCAAGAAGAACATTTTCCTTTTGCATGCTTTAAATTAAAAGCAGATCACTTTCTTTCGTAGGATCTGCAGCTGATCTTTGTAAAATGGCTATGGTGGAGATTTTTACCTCTGTTGTCATTTCTCCGACTTTAACAGCCAGGTTAGTAATGAATGACTGGAAAACTGTTTGATTTTAAAACAAAATTAGTTGAAAATAATGTGTTTCTGCATTTTAAGCAGCTGTAGAAATATCGTGTATGCCTCCGAATCTTTCAACAAGCAAGGACTTGTGGGATGGTTTTATACATTCAAAGTTATATCTTTGTGCTTAAATGGTTCGATCTGTAAATCCATCCCAAGGCAATGAAGTGCCCTGGGGCCATTTAAACTCAGTCAGATCTAGTTCAGTAGTAGTTCCGCATCTTTGAAATAAAGCCTACTGATCATATCCTTCCTGTATTTTGAGTGTATTGTACAATGGGAATTGAACATTCAATGGGCTGGGAAAAAAACAGGAATCAGGAAACCAGTGCTCAAGCAAAATAAAGGAACATTTTTTATTCTTGTATGGATGGCTTTCCTTTGCTAAAGAAAAGCTAGGTCATCACGATTCTCTTCTGTTGTGACTGCTCATAGTTGGATAGGAGATCACAGAATGTCCTCAAGATTTTTATGCCCCTAGCAGAAATAATGAAGTCTACTTTTCCTGCAATAAAGGATGGAGGGGATGGTGCAGAGAGTCAGTGAGCATTATTACTTGCTGCAATAGAAAGATACTTTGAAGGCAAACATGCAGAAAAAAACCCAAGCAAATGGATTCTTATCTTTTGTAATGCTGCGGTACACAATCCAGTAGAAGATGAGTTTTTGCAGTAGAAGTTCAGATGAAAGCAGAGGTAGCAGGTAGTGCAGAACATCAGTGTTTCTGTTGTCATCCAGAAGGGGAAATAATAAAAACTTAGCTGTAACAATCATATATTAAGGACTTAAGTGGGAGTTTAGATCAGTACAAAGTAACAGGGTTTGCCCTTCCAAACATGCTTTGCGATTATGTGTAACATCTAACCCTATAAACACTCTGTGTGTGTGTATCATTTACACACGGCAGTGTTGTGTTATTTGATCAATGTTTCAAAAAGTAATTTCTAATTACAAATATAAATTGCCTGTGTTGAATTCAAAGGTAGAGTCACTCCTGTGCCAAAAATAAAACTTGTTCTGAGTAACACTCTTAAATGTTCTTGCAACTTTTTGAGCAAAATCCCATTGAACTATTACCAAAAAAAAAAAAAAAAGAAAAAGAAAAAAAAAGAAAAAGAAAGAAGTGGCCTGCTAGTATGCTAGTACAAATCTGAAATGGGAGATGGTTCTTTGAGGGAGATACTGCATGCATTCAGACAATGATACAGTTGTGTAGTAGATATTGGATGATGTACTGTAACATATTGCATTGTACATTTTGGGGCAGATTCTCTGTGCTGATTATAATCCTTTCTGCTGCCTGACCTGTACGAAGAGACCAGCATCTGGCAGCTGTGGCCTGGTTGAAAATTTCTGTAGCAGGTGTAACTTTGAGGTAGATTAGTGATGGAACAGCTGCCTTCTGGAACAAGCAGCCAACAGTTTTTAATGGAGGAGGCAAGTGGAGGTGGTGAGAGGGCAAAGAACATGCTCCCTTCTACAGTTCCTACCTAGCAGACAGATCTTTAGCTTCAATGACTAGATGTTTGTTGTAATTCTGAGAAAGCCAAAGTTGTTTGCCACTCATGCTGTGTCTGATAACACTCGTGAATGTTTTCTTCTCTCAACAGTAAGTTTTACTTAGGTTGTCCTTTCTTTAAAGAAGTAGTGTTACCAAATGGCTAAGGAGGTAACAGACATGGGGAAGGATTGAAGTTTTACATGTTGAATTTCCTTGTGTTGTGAAAGCACAGGGGAATGGCTACACCAGATATCAGAAAAATATCACTGCCTATCCTTCTTATTCCTATCATAAATGTCACAGCTGGGAATGACCAAGACTGCAAGGGCATCTAAAAGAGACAGACTGTTTTAAACTGGAATTTTGAATTTCTGCCAGCCATTAACAAGTGGATGGCTTTGCTAAAGGAGAGCCTTTTAATAGTCACTAATGGGTCCTTGCTGTAATATTTAGTAGGTACTTACAAGCCAGGCTTGTCAGAAAAGCACAATCAATGCCTTTATAAATTCTGTGAACACTCACCTGGTTGGACGGTGGCGTTAGAAAGTATCACTGTGGTCTTGCCAAAAGAGTATGGGACTGAAACTTGAAAATGTGTGTTTCCGCTTGTCTGCCAGGTGACATTCAGTTAGTTATTTTTTCAGTGGTGTGTTTCTTGATTTTCTTATCAGTCAAGTCAGGATAATGATCCTAACATCCTTTGTAAAGTGCTTTGAAAAATATTGTTAAAAGGCAGTGTATACATAACTGGTGCTGTTGTTGTAACAGTAGGAATGCACAGTAGCTCTTCCAAAATGAGGAATATAATAAATCTCCTATTATCATCACGTCAGATCATATTCATTCCAAAGATAGCACACTATTATCTTTTCTTCTATCTTCAGCCCCTTGTAAGTATTTTTTTTCCCTATTAGAACTTCTAATTTTGGAAACAGGGTTTTCACTTTGAATAGCATATCAAAGAGAAATATCTTTTATAGATGCTTTAGAAGTGATTATGAACCCCACATTTACACTGGGAGACAGTATCCTGTAAAGCATAGCCAAGTCGTGGCTAACACTCAACATTTTGTCTTCCTTACCTTGGAAATAAAAAAAAAAAAAAAGAAGTAAATTCTAGATAAGGTCTTACAGTTTTTAGTGTTAGTTTGCAGGTATGTTTGCAGTCTTCTCCACTGACAGCACTGCATTCATTTTTTATACGCTGTAAGCTGTTCAGCTGTGAGCAAGCTCTGACCCAGCAGTATGAAGCTTCGTTTTTGTAGGACTAGTAGTCAGTAGATTTTCAGTTATTGTTTGCACATATGATATTGCATTTGGAAGTCAGGGAAAGGTAATCAAGTTATATTTTCATGATGCTTCATCAGAGGGGCCCTCTTGACAGAACAGTATATTCCACTGTGACTGATCAATGGCTGTTCTCTCAACTAGCAGTCTCATTTTTTTCTTTGTGTTTCTTCATCTTTTAATTCAAATGCCAGCCTAGCAACTTATGCTGTTGACAATAAAAAGTCAATCATTTACTTGGAAATAATTTTACAGAAATGGGGAAGAGTAGCATTAAATGCCATACATATGATAAGGAACTGATATTAGTATGGGTTAGCTACTGGCATCAGTGTTAATATCTCTGAATTTTTTGTGGCACTGATGAGTAATCAAAATGATTTCTTCAGACTTCTTCCATATTACCTAGATCTTTGTTAAGATGCTGTTCTGCTGCTGATGGCCAAGTTGCTTACTGAAAATGTGCTGCTGACATAAATTATTCAAGTGCCAGCTTTTACCTGTCTGACACAATTCACAGAACGTCCACACAATGTTTCCTGCAGGCAGATGATAGCAAAGAAACGTCTGAAGTGAGACCAAGGCATACAGTAGCAGCTGAAAGAAAGGTTTATGGAATTGATGAGAGTGGAAAGGTACTCAGTGAACTCAAATGGACAGTTTTAATTTTCAGTGTTTAAAACATCATTGCAGTGGCAGACGCATGGAAACTTGGTAAGAAAGAAGGATGCTGGCAAATTGTAGAAGAATTGCTGCCTGTAGCAATTCTTGTAAAAATTATCACTTTGTAAGCTGAAGATGCACTGATGTTACCCAAAGTCTACCTGGTGCTACATGGACTTCTCTGAAAGCCATTGAAGATGATAATATCCCAACAACATGCAAATTAAATTTAACAAGTCTACAGAACTATTGAGTAATTTGGTGTGAATCCAGGAATTCTGCTTTCTCACCAATTTATTGTTGCTTCAGCACTGGACCTGTGCCACAAACACACAGCTTTACTTCTCAGCATGTCCAGAGCCTAGTTAAAGAGACAGGTTCATCAACAGGCCAGATATAAATGAATGATCCAAAAAGGAGAAGCCACCAGCAAATAAAAGGAAAAGGCACAATCTTATTTTCTTGGTCCCAGATGCTTTTCAATAGCAGTGGATGTTAGAGGTTTTGTATGTCTTCCTCAAGGAACAAACACTTTAATCAAACTAATGATTTTCTGAGTTGGTGAACTGTAAATGCAGCTCACTTCTACACAGATAGCTAAATTAGAAACAGCCCTAATCATCCCAGGAACAAGCACTGTGTTATGTGACTTGGCTTTTTTTCAGATACAAATCACATGATAAATCACAAATGATTCATTTGTTGGAAGTGGCTTCACTTTAAGTTACACACAAGAACCTAGATGCATTTTTATAAGGTGTGTAGGGATTCAAGCATTAGTACTTTATTGACTGCTTATCATTTCTCGGATTCATACAAAAGGATGTACTGATAAAACCAACTTCTTGATTATATCATAGCTTCAGCCAAATACATTCAGTAAACTGCTTAGTGCTGCTGCAATGTGTCATGATTTTCTTTAATTCTGGGCATAAATCTTATGTCCCTTTATCTGTTTCTTCAGGAATTAAAGAATTGTTTTTACTCATGTTTCTTCTGTAGCAGTTATTCAGGATTTTCAAGTAAATGCTTATTGCTCTGGTACTCTGCCCACAATTCCCAGTATATGGTTGCAGATCTGCTCCAAAGAATTAACTCTAGCAAGATTGTCAACTTTTATCCTTAGCCCAATGCTGGAGAAATAGAATCAAAAGGTAAAGATAAAAGCTTTGGATTCTGCTTGAGAAGAGAATAAGATTTTTGTTTCACAGGCATATGCTTTTGTTTCAGTAGCAGAAGGAAACATCCTAGATTGTATTGCTATGTCAGAAATGACTGTGAGCTCTCCGTAGCCGTTGTCCCAGTCCAGTATGTAGCTCTTTGCTTCCCAAAGTGGCCAAATAACATTGCATTTCTAGGCATGCTGCGACTTAGCAAAATCATTACTTTCCTCAAGCATTCAAAGCAGTATTTTGCATGTATCCACAAGATGGTGAACTGTTACCTGAACACTTCATGCATAGTGAGCCAGAACAAGTCAGAGTGATTTATTCTTTAAAGAGAGAGCTAAATATAATTAATATGCTTAAATATCACAGCCAAAAAGGACATTCATGATGTAGCAGGTTTTTCAATGTTCCTTTATGTGAGTCGTTCAACACAAATAAATAATTTTTGTTTATAAAACCCTTTTGTGGGTCACCTTTTAGATTGGTATGTTTTAAAACACTTCGGGTACATGCAAAAATTCTATTCTTTTTAATTAACAATCTGTTCAGCTTCCTGTTCTTCATGATGTAGCTGCTGAGAAAACAAATTTCACAAGTTAGCTGAATTTTTATAGTTAAAATGTTAAAATGTCAAAATATCTTGGTCTTTATTATGGAAACACTGAAAGAGGGAGCTTAAAGTTAATGCAGGTGATATCTATGCAGGCATGGTATACAAAACTATCGTAACCTTCTTCCTTAGTTACATGACAACTTAATAGGCATTCTTTGCACTGGAATCTGTGTACTTCTGTGGGGAACCTGTGATGCAAATAAATAACAGGTAATAATAGTAGTATCAGAAAAAAATTAGTATGGTTTTAGTGTACGGAACATAGAGATTTCTAGGACGAATTGGATCCAACATCCATCTGGTCCATTATCGCTGAGTGTGGCCAACAGCAGATGCTTCAGGAGGAAAGGGTAAGATTTGTAGTAGGATAGCCTGTCTGTCTGCAGATTTCATCTTGCTGTAATTGTGGGGATGAGTCTAAGTTCTGAAACAGAAGATTTAAAAGTCTTCCCCCAAAATCATTGTATGTCATAATTTCTAAATGTTCTTGAAATCCATACAAGTGTTTGTTACATGAGCAACCATTCTTGCTGTTTCTGGCAATGTGTTTCATCGCATGCCTTTTAAACCAATATTTTGATTTATTAAATATGAATTTATTAAGTATGAATTTCTCAAATTTTCAAGTCATTAAGTTCTTGCTTTTCAGTTACAGAACATAAAACATATTTCCATTTGTTATTTTTTTCATATTCCCCATTTATCCAATTTCAGAACATCTTATTCTTTTTATCATTTTTTTCTAACCACTTAACAACTTTTATGCTCTTTTGGGAATTTTTTTAAACTTATCATTATATACAATGCTTTTAACCATGTACTCTCCTATTGGCAATTTTGAAGTCTCCCATTATGTATTTAGAGGTTTCAAATTCAAAGTGAAAAAATGTGATGTTCTAGTTGGATGATTATTTTATTCATCAAAAAAGGGGATAACATAGGATGACAGACAAGGATACTAATATTTGGGATATAAAATCTGATACTGTTGTATCAGAAAATGGTATTAATTTCAGTGATCAGGGACATAGTGCTTTTTTAAATAAGAAAAAAACCATGTGTGACTAGAAAATGACCAAGTGATCATTAATACCCTTTTTAAAGTAGTGTGCTTTTAGTAACTTTTTTAATGTTTATACATTTTTTATTTTACCTATATGAAAACTTAACTATTAACATTGTCTTATGTTCTTAAGTGATGCATTTTAGGATTCTTTTAAGTTTAACTAGAATTTTTACTCAAGCAAATAAGCTATGATGGATTTCAAATAACTCAACTTTTTCACTCCCTCTCCAAAGAGAATCCTTTGGCTTTAGGAAATCTCTTGTTCAGTTACGATTTAATTCTCAGCATGTCTTCCAATTAGAAATAAAATGTGTAATTTTTCATGGAAATTTTACACTTGAGTACTCTAGCTCAGAATCAGACAACCTGATGGTACCACACCATTTTTTTTCTGAAGATGTAGAGCTAACCAACCGGAAACATCTCCAACTATTTTAGTCTGGGCTCTCAGCCTGGTTCTTAGAATAAGGTGCCCTTAATTCCTTATAGAATCGTAGAATCAATTAGGTTGGAAAAGACAAGATCATCGAGTCCAACTGTATTATGCATGACAATCGGACCCTCTTATTTAAAGCTTTCTCAGTTACCCAATTTTAAACCTTATTTTAATTTGTTTTCTGTTCAAACTCTTAAACCAGACAGCTCAATGTAATATATGAGCTCCTCTCAGGTATTCTTTAAGCAATATACTTAGCACCTTACATGTATGGCTTAGCCTGTCTCATTCCCTTCCTTCGTGCTGCCTGTGCTTAGTTAGACCTCCCATGGGAGTGTCAGGGGCTGTGGTGAGGAAAGTGAATAGAGACGGCAAGTGAGACTGAGGTGCGTTTTGAGGGGTCTGGAACGGGCATGTGGTGGGTCCAGATTGCCTGCTACCAAACGATGGAGTAAATTAACCGACAGTTAGTCTGTAGGAATTGAGTGGTGGTTTATATTTTGTATTATCTTCATGCAGACCAGTCTGAAAAACTAGACCATGTTGTGCTTTGGATGTGTTATGAACAGCAGTAAAAATTTCCCTGGTAATACAAAAATGTATCACAAAAAAGTACAGAGGGCTCTTCTCTCTGTCTAGCTTCAGGTGTCCAGTGTAGGTAGCTGTATTAAGAGGTGGTACCCCTGCCAAGTCAATGCACAGAGTTGGGGTTTTCCAGATGTCAATTCAGAACACCTAAGTTAGAGCCTACCTTGGCCCCTGACTACGGAAGGAACATGAATTTAATTAGTTTGAGCATCTCTTGGGACCTTGTAATGGCCTGAAACACTGCATGTAGCTGTTAAAATACAGCTTCTGAGAAAGACTACTGTGACGATCTTGTCTTTTTTTCACTGTCCTACACCTACACTGGCCTCTTCTATGAGATATTCCTACAACAGAGTCTGCAGCATGTCATGCCACAGCACTCTCGTTTGCAGTTTAGTCAAAGTGTTGTTTCCTTTAAGGGTAAAGAAATACAATTGCTCGTCAATAAGGTCATAGCTGTTTTGTTGAAGTCAGTTCAATAGTATAGTTATTTCTAGGCAATGCATTTGAAGTAGTCATGGAAAAACTTGCAGTTCTGTACTTTAGAACAGAGAGGTCCAGATCTGGAATATATGGCTATACAGTAACAAACAAAATCCTCATTTGTTCTTGTATTAGACAAACTGGCCTGGTACTAGGAAAAAATAAACTGTAAAGAGGCAATATGGCCTCATAAATAGAATACTATGAAAAAAAATTTCTTGATGAGAGTTTAATTTGTTTTGGCATATATTAAGTCAATAATATGATTATGATATAGTAATGATAACTGGGTAGATCCATTGAAGGCCTGAGAAGTTTAGTCTCTGTGTTGTTTCATATGAAACTGGAAGAATGATGAATGTAGTGTTGAAGAGAATAAAAAAGATTTTCTTTGTAAAATTCTATAGTGCAGCATAATAGTTTAAGAAGGATATTGTGTACTGGACACACTACACTGATGTCAAAAGCCACGTTCAGACTGGCAATCACAGAAATACTTCTGCATTTGAAGGTGCAGGTTGTAGCAGAATCTCCATTCCACACCACAGTCATACTCAGATGCAGGTCATGTTTCTCAGTAAAGGAAATCATGTGTGTACTCATCAAAAATGATGCCTAATCTGTAGGCAATCAAGAAAATAGTTAATAAAATATTAGCTTTTAAATCAAAGTCATTCTTATCATCTGTAGAACAAAAATACTAGTCTCTGCCTGGTTTGCAGCCTGTAATCTAGTTTACCATACCTTTTAGCAAGAGATAATGAGAGGAACTTGCTATTTCAATATTCCTTCAAAGTGAAAATGATTCAATTAAGCTATTAAGCAAAAGCATAGGGTTTTTTCCAAACTTTTTTCAGCCAATGTGTGCAACGGGTGGGTGTGTGCACGCACTGGAATGGTGAAAGCTATGAATTTTGAATGTATAAATTGCTTTGATTTTTCTTTCATCTGCATTGATGTCAAATTAAATGCTTCCTTCTTTGGAACAGCATATTGCATGTGAATGTTATTACTTTAATAATCCTGAAAAAATACAGGTGGCCTTGTACTATAAACCTGCAAGAGTAGAACCCATTAAGTTGATGTGAGATAGATAAGAAAGAGAGATAAGAGATCATAAAAAAAATCTAACTTGTTTGATGAAAATTAAGGAGGAAATAATGTATACTATTCCACTTCTCGGCATCAAGCTAGGAAATCATGTT
The DNA here is from genome assembly GCA_013389945.1 of Fregata magnificens. Taxonomy (NCBI): domain Eukaryota; kingdom Metazoa; phylum Chordata; class Aves; order Suliformes; family Fregatidae; genus Fregata; species Fregata magnificens. Next base: position 47,626 of record WAAD01008864.1, read on the forward strand.
TAGCATTAATTAAAACTTATGTAATATCTTTCATTCAAAAATAGAATTGTATTAGAAATACTTATTTTTTAGATCTCACATCTCCGAGATAAATTTTATCCCCATTTTCTAATTGAATGTGCATTGCTTAGCAGGAGAGTAGCAGAGCTAGGAAGAGAACCAGCAATGCTAACTTCTAGTTCTGTATTTTAGCAGACAGAATATTGTCTGGAACTTCAAATTAATCACTAGATGTTTAAGACGGGGTAGATGTAATGCTGCAACTCAGTGCAGTTCCTCAGTTAACTGGCAATATAACTGAGCTGATAGGGTGTGCTATTCAGGATAATAAGCATTGAGAAGCAGGGTCTTTTAGCCCAGATGGAGAACCAAGCTAAATAGCTGTGCTGGTTTCAGTAGATGAACTGGAGCATGTAGAGTTGTGTCAAGTCTATTGTGCTGTCCAGACAGAAATTTTGAGTTCAGTTCACATTGCTTCCACAGGTTTTTTGACTCACATAAGGTAGTGCTGATCTCTGGTCCAACCCTGGTCCTCCTGAACTCGGTTTTACTTTTAGCGTGGACATGAGGTGAACAATTGATCCAATGCTGAGTGGTTTTGAAAATCCAATTCTTTTTCCTCCATTCCTAAGTCCTGATAAATTTATGATAAAATTTTTAATGTATATTGTAAGTTCTTCTAAGAAAGGACTTTTCCTTACCAAATATTCAGAATATATGGTGCTTTAATCCTGACTGAAGGCATGAGACACTACTCTGGTACAAATAATAACCAGTCTATCATATTTTTATTGCACTGATTATTCCATTGATTCACAGTATATTCAGAGGTTTTAATGTTCACAGTTCTTTCTGATTTATATCTTTTTACATGTCATTTCAATGATTATGAGGAATCTCTTGCTTTAATTAATTTACTTGCATTGGAAGTGATATTTTTTTCATGTAACTGTGTTCTCTTGCTATAGATGATCCTGGTCTTTTCATCTATTTCTTTTTGTATCCGTGTCCCAATTTCCTATTAGAAATATGTTAATCTGTTTCACTCTGCTTCTGACTGTAAGTGACTAATAATTTAAGACCTATTATTAGAGCTCACCACACTGTTAGTCAGTGTCACATTGTAATTTAAGGCAGTGTGAAACTGTCTTAGGATATTTTCCTAAAAGCTGTGAAAAGTTATAAGTAGTAACCATATTGATGTTTTAGCCATTTGTAAAGAATCATTTACTTGAATAACTGCTAGGCATTAAGAAAAGTCTACAATAAGCATTAATTTAAATGTTATATACAAATTGCAGAGCAATTTGGAAATAGGTGGTACAGTTTCATGACTTAGACTCCCAGCTACAATAATTAAAGAAGTAATAAAATAAACCTAGTAGGAATACAGTCTAATCAGTTATACAGTATTTTTCCTTCCTGAGTGAGAACTACACTGATATGTGCTAGATTGTATCTGTTTTGCCGAGGACTTGATTCAATCAAATACATTTATTATCTCCATTGTGAAAGTACTTTCACACCCAAACCAACAATTTAGGGTGCTATTCCTGTAAGCACTGAACAATTAAGTCACGGTCCATATGCAAGAGAGCTATCGTTATAGAACTAATACAGACAAAGAGAAAAAGAAAGCAGCAGTATAAATTCATTACAAAACAGCTCTAACTGAAGTGCTCAGGTATGTGTAGTTGCATGGCTTTCAAGATGTTACGGCTTTCAAGATGTTACAGCTTTCAG